>BSBK01005042.1:600000-877500 GCA_027943335.1 Chamaecyparis obtusa | reverse complement strand
CTGGACTCATCAACTTTCCTGCACAAGGTCTCACCATGAATGCTCAAAATGGTACTTCTCAGGGACAAGAAATGACCTATGATGGCCACCCAGACTTCTTCATGATCCCCCTCAACTACAAATGTCTTGCAGACATCAATTCCTTGAGCTACCTTGTCGTTGTATCCCATTGAATCAAAAATTGGCAAAAAACCCTTTGCAGAGATATTCAAATTTGAAATATAATGGCTCGTCGGTCATTTTGAAACATGTTCGTCGATGTCTTTTCCTTCTTGGCAAACAGACGGTCCAGATCTTCTTTGGAACGGTCACGAAACCCTTTTTAAAAGTCCAAGTCCACATCAGAAAGTCTTGACCAATGAGCATCGAGCATGTCAGCATATTTACCAGCTTGGACCCACCTTGACCCCTTTCTCTTTTAAGTTATTTGGCGACTACGCGATCGAAGACCTTTCTCCAAGTCGCGAAAACCATTTCTTAACTCCTATTGGGTCAAGTGATTCAGTGAACACTGCGGTCGCTGAATAGCTGAGTCTTTTAATAACCCCAGGTTAAATTAAGCGAACACGAGGAACACATTTGGTCACTGATTCACTTAAAACCTTTCAAAACCTGGGCCATCTTGCCACCTGTCAACATTTCATTCATTCTGACTACCTCATCAGCAAACACCTCGATAGCTCCCTAATAATGGACCTACTGACATTAGATTCTGATCTAACAGCAGGCGCATGATCTCATAGCCTTTGAATATTCCTTTCGATCATGTGCTAGCCGTTGATCCTATTAAGCCGAGACCCCACTGACATGCGGGTCCACCCAAAAATCTTTGTCATCTCTCGACACCAATCATAGTTGAGCACATTAGCACACCTGGCAACGCAGTCCCATAGATCTTCTCTTTACTTTGACCAATAAGAAGCCGACAAATCACCCTGACCTGGTAGTGGAACCACTCACAAGTCCGAACACTTGGTAAATCTGACGGCTAGCACATGATCTCATGTGTCAGAAAAGCCCTTCATGAAGATACGCCAACCATTGATCTTCATCCTTCTAACATCCCTGCAGACATTCTGACATGGCCCTACTACAGCATCCAAGTCATCATTATATGGACCAATGAGAAATGAGCACATCATCATCTGAGGACCCACCCATAAGGCTCTGACAATAAAGAAAGATTGATGGTTGGTGCATAATCTCATGGCTCAGACACAACGCATGAGATCATGTGCCAACCGTCAGATCAAAAGGAAGCTAGTCTGTCGGGCCCACTCTAACAAGCTTTACAAATCATCACCTTTGGCCAATGAAAAACTTCCACATGGGACAATGTGGGAATGGACCCACTTGAATTTGAAGCGCTGCAGACTTGGAAGATCTAATAGTCATCTTAAGATCTCATTCTCTGACAACGGTCTATGCGAAGATACGCCAACTATTAGATCCTTCTAACCGGGACCCCGCTAAAGTGACCGCCAAAAGACTTAGCGATTGCGTGACTGAAGAGAATTTAGCCATCGTTGAGTTGCAAGATACTAAGCGGTAACTGAGAAACACTTAGCGATTATGAGAATCATTGTATTTGCTAAGTCACTAAATAGAAAAGGTGACCACCGGAGAAAGTTAGAAAACCTATGACCAGCCAATAGAATTAAAGCGCACATGGGTATTTGGGTCTTAAGTGGCCAAGATAAAGTAACATGAAAATAGAAACTGGCCTAGGGTTTGCTAGGGTTTTTTGCATATACGACTAGTTTATGAATTTTTTGACTGCAGACCAGGGAATTAGGAAATTTGCAAAGGCCAGGGAATAAAACATGAGGCCATGAAATTTTTTGGGATGGTTTTCAAGATGAAAACAGAGATTCTGGAATAGGTTTTGGCCAAATTTGTAGAATAGGAAATTTAGGGTAACATTTTGGCGATTTCTGCTGGATGTTAGCCTGCTAGACATGGAAAACCAGTGGCCTTGACATAATTCATTGGGCATGGGGTCATTTTTAGGAACACAAAACCTTGACAGAGGAACAAAACTAAACTGGGAGGATGAACTTGTGCATAGGCACTTCTTGGAAAGTAGGAAACTAACCTAGGAAATAGGGAAAGGAAACAAAACATACCTAACCTAAAATAACCAGTACATAACATTGGTCAAACAAAACCATTTACTGTTTGTGAAAAATAACTTCCCATCCTTCTCAGCCTACAATAATCCACATGCTTCTGGAAAGCTATTACAAGATGAACATAGGAGATATGCAGAATCACCTGCTTGACAAGGATTTGACTGAAATGAATTTTACTCACTTGGTCAAGCTAATTGTAAGCATCACCATTCTGAGGAGAAACATCAAGTAGCAATAAGACCTTACTTACTTGGTCAATAGGGACAACAAGCTGATTTGTTTCATTCTCAACCTTAGCTTCTAGTGGAATATCATATTGGGATGCTGGCATAATTTGTACTCCTTTGATAACCTCCATTCTGGCTAGATTCCTAATAGGGCAGCCATGAGAGATGTTGGACCTAGAACTCTCCTTGATAGACTCAGGCTCTTGAGAGATTACTTCAGTCTGATTGATCTCCTCCTTATGCTGACTAGAAATAACCTCCTCCTGCAACTTGTAGGTGTTCTCTGGAAGTGTGGGTTTGTCATCAAGATGCAGACAAAAATGTTCCATCTTGTCCCAAAATTGATCTTCCTCTTCTTCTTCTAGATTCTTTTGTAGGAGAAGTATACCATTGTCAACATAATTATCATGATTTGCTAAGAGCTCATTTTTCCTAACCTGTTCAAAGAGAGCCTCCTTGAGATCAACAATCTTCTATTCAATGCTCTCCTTTTCTCCCTCAAGTTGTTCACATCTCTCAGTCTGCATCTGATAGCTTCTTTTATATGTTTCAGTTGTAGAAGCCAGGAATCTTATATTTTGCTTGAGATCTTGTAGCTCTTTCTCATGAAACTCCTCATGAGCTCTCTTCTCCTTTTCTTTCTCAATTTGAAATTCATTGCCTCTATCAAACATGGCCACCATCAAAAAAATTTGGTCTTGAACCACTCTTTCATAGTTATTCTTATGAACCTCTAATTCTTCATAAGCATCCTTCTGAGCTGCTAATGTTCTTTGGAAATCTTCCTCTTTTTCAGCCATAGCAGCACTAACCTTAATCAAATTTTCCTTATTTAAACTTTGTTTAGTGTTGCCAGGCTACTTGCAAGGGCTGCTTAGCTTTTTTGCTATCCTACAATGACTTCTTCACACTGCTTCCATCTAGCATCAAACTGCTCTTTTGCTTGTGTCCGCATATGCCTTTTCTATGTTTCCAACACCTCCTCATAGTGTCTCTTTTGTGCTTCCATCCCTTTAGCAAGCTTGGCCTCATTCCTCTTATATTGCTCTGCCAGATACCTCCTATAGCCTTGATCTTGCTGAGCCAGAGCTTGTTCTTGTTGGATCTGGGCATGATAAGCATGCTCCTTCATGGAAAGCCTTTCCTCCTGAGGTTGCTGATGTGTGTATTGATGTTGCCGTGATATTGGAAGTTGGGTGGGTGGGGGGTAAGCATGAGGTGTATGTTGCTTCATTGCTGCAACTGGGTAGTCCTGCATGAAGTCAGAAGTACCACTATTCTGATAAAGTTGAACTCCATGAAATGAAGGGATGTCCTCATGAAAAGGAGGATGGTAATCCATCTTAGGTACTGAATCTCCTTGAAACTAGTGGATGTGAACTTAGAGTCACCAGATATGCAAAACAATGACCTCTCAAAGGTCTGCAACCTACTGGATGCATATCAAAACTAGCAAGGACTATGAAAACTATGACCTCTTGGTCCCACCGGGCATGCCATAAATGTTATACGCTAAGTTTTCACCCTTGTTTCAAGCTCTCTTGGTCTTGATAACTTAGTATAACATGGGAATCATCTCCAAGTTGTGGGACCTATGCTAAATGAGATGAGACCTCCAGGTTCTAGGCTGGTTCCTCTTGGATAATCACCTTAATTTGCTTCTTCATATGAAAAGTAAATCTTGAGGGGAAAAGGGATAGAAGGAATGCATGAAATGGAAATAATTTGAAAGCAAACTACCTACTAGGTGATACACCAAAATTAGGGTTTGGATCTCAGTATAGAGGATGAAATTGATGGATAGACTTAGGTCTAAGAGATCACAACTCACTAAATAGGCTTTCATAAGTATTTCATAGAAGGGTTTGTAACAGAAAGAGGCTATTCAAGGAAAAGGAGGATTTCACAAACAATAGCATTATTGAGGATTTAGACACAATTTATGACCTACAAATGAACATTCACTTCTACAACTCGGCATAGGAATGAGACAAGATTGTTAGGGGGTTTGAAGTATACCCACAAAAGCATTCACATCCAATCATCCACAATAACACATAATAGTTTCAGAAAGAGAGAGGGATTAGGAACCCTAAGATACCACTCAAAACATCATATACTTTAATCCAATAAGAGATAACTCAAACAAGGAAGCATAGGGACATGAAGGATTGTCACAAAATACCTCTGCAATGTTTGTATTATCTATGAGCATTTTACAATTGTATAAGCTAGAGGGTAGAAAAAATACCATAGATGACCCTTAAGAAAAGATGAATTTCTTCTACAATTTCCCAACTCTTCTTTTACAAAAAGTCAATTCTCCATGTTGTAAAGCCCCAAAAATACAATATATACCTCCTCTTGCACATAGGCAAGAGTCAAAAACCTAACTAGGGTTACAAGAATTTTACAATATCATAACAAACCCTAACTTTGTCACATCTGACCATAAATATATCTCTGCAACATCATGGCCGATCAGATATTTCATTTGTGTGCCCATCCCTATACTAAAATGAACCTGTAGACAAGCAACCTGGACTCATCAACTTTCCTACACAAGGTCTCGCCATAAATGCACAAAGTGGTACTTCTCAGGGACAAGAAATGACCTATGACGGCTGCCCAAACTTCTTCATCATCCCCCTCAACTGCAAATGTCCTGCAGACATCAATTCCCTGAGCTACCTTGCCACTATATCCCATTGAATCAAAAACTGGCAAAAAACCCTTTGCAGAGATATTCAAATTTGAAATATAACGGCTAGTCGGTCATTTTAAAACATGTCCGTCGATGTCTTTTCCTTCCCAGAAAATGGATGGTCCAGATCTTCTTTGGAACAGTTATGAAACTCTTTTTAAAAGTCTGAGTCCACATCAGAAAGTCTCGACCAATAAGCATCGAGCATCTCAACATATTTACCAGCTTGGACCCACCTTGACCCCTTTCTCTTTTAAGTTATTCAGTGACTACACGACCAAAGACCTTTCTCCAAGTTGCGAAAACCATTTCTTAACTCCAGTTGGGTCAAGCGATTCAGCGAACACTACAGTCACTGAATAGCTGAGTCTTTTAATAACCCCAAGTTACATTAAGCAAACACAAGGAACCCCTTTAGTTGCTAATTCTCTTAAAACCTTTCAAAACCTGGGCCCATCTTGGCACCTATCAACATTTCATTCATTCCGACTGCCTCATCAGCAAACACCTTGACAGCTCCCTGACAATGGACCTACTGACATTAGATTCTGATCTAACGGCAAGCGCATGATCTCATAGCCTCTGAATATTCCTCCTGATCATGCACCAGCCGTTAATCCTATTAAGTCAGGACCCCACTGACACACGGGTCCACGTGGAAATCTTTGTCATCTCTCGGCACCAATCGTATTCGAGCACATCAGCACACCTGGCAACGTAGTCCCACAGATCTTCTCTTTACTTTGACCAATAAGAAGCTGACAAATCACCCTGACCTGGCACTGGACCCGCTCACAAGTCCGAACACTTGGCAAATCTGACAGTTGGTGCATGACCACATGTGTCAAAAAAGCCCTTCACAAAGATACGCCAGCTGTTGATCTTCATCCTTCTGACATCCCTGTAGACATTCTGACATGGCCCTACTGCAGCATCCAAGTCATCATTATGTGGGCCAATGAGAAATGAACACATCATCATCCGAGGACCCACCTGCAAGGCTCTGACAATAAAGTAAGATCTATGGTCAGCGCATAATCTCATGGCTCTAACATAATGCATGAGATCATGCGTCAACCGTCGGATCAAAAGGAAGCCAGTCTGCTGGGCCCGCTCTGACAAGATTTACAAATTATCACCTCTGGCCAATGAAAAACTTCTGCATGGGACAACGTGGCAATGTACCCACTTGACTTTGAAGCACTGCAGACTTGGAAGATGTAACGGTCATCTTAAGATCTCATGCTCTGACAACTGTCTATGTGAAGATCATACACCAACCGTTAGATCCTTCTAATTGGGACCCCACTAAAGTCACCGCCAAAATACTTAGCGATTGCATGACTAAAGAGAAGTTAGTTGTCGTCAAGTCACAAGATACTAAGCAGTAACCGGGAAACACTTAGTGATTATGAGAATCACTGTATTCGCTAAGTTGCTGAATAGAAAAGGTGACCACCAGAGAAAGTTAGAAAACCTGTGACCAACAAATAGAATTAAAGCACACATGGGTATTTGGGTCTTAAGTGGCCGAGATAAAGTAACATGAAAATAGAAACTGGCCTAGGGTTTGCTAGGGTTTTTTGGCATATACGGCTAGTTTATAAATTTTTTTACTGTAGACTAGGGAATTAGGAAATTTATAGAGGCCAAGGAATAAAACATGAGGCCATGAAATTTTTTGGGATGGTTGGCAAGATGAAAACAGAGATTCTGGAATAGGTTTTGGCCAAATTTGCAGAATAGGAAATTTAGGGTAACAACTGTTCTAGGTATACTTCTTCATCAATGACACCATTTAGGAATGTTGTCTTTACATCCATCTGATGTATCTTCCACCCTTTGGATGCAACAATTGCAATGTTGTTTCTGACAGATGTATATCAGGAAACAGGGGCAAATGTTTCTTCTTAATAAATTATAGCCTTTTGAGAGAATCCTTTGGCCACAAATCTAGCTTTGTGTTTTTCAATACTACCATCAGGTTGTTGGAAATAATTGTCTGAAGGAAATTGATACTCAATTATGTATTGTCTTTGATGTCACACTATGTCATAGTCCGCAGCAATCAGTTCCTACCGAGCTTAGTCGGTCTGCCAGACAGGAATATTAGTGCTTACCGAGTTCACTCGGTTATCAAAGAAAAGCAGTGTCTACCGAGTTCACTTGGTTGCCGAAGATAAGATAGTGTTTATTGAGTTCACTCGGTCATCGAAGAAAATTTTAGTGTTTACCGAGTTCACTCGGTCATCGAAGAAAAGTCTAGTGTTTACCGAGTTCCGTCGGTTATCAAAGGTAAAGGATTGTCGGTGTTTACCAAGTTCCCTCGGTCACCGAAAGATTATAGAAAGTTATGGTCACCGAGCACTGTCGGCCCTTGAAGGATCTTTGCAAATAGAGTTTGCTTAATTCAGCCGACTGTTATACTAAATATTGTCGATTTGACAAATCCTAAATCATATAAATAAAAGGTCAAATGTGAAAAATAAAATATATATAGCAGAAGATTTACAAAAAAAAAGAAGGAAAGGTATACGCGAATTTGTGAAGGATGTTCAGATATCCTTGAGGAACAGCAGAAGATTAACAGAAAAAAAAGGAAGGAAAGGTATACGCGAATTTGTGAAGGATGTTCAGATATCCTTGAGGAGCAGCAGAGATTTATTCGATCAGAAAGGATCAGACTTATGCAGAACAGAGATCTGTAATCAGCAAGACAGTTGCATTATTATACAGGTCACTTTTTCATTGTTACCTTCTTATCATTGTAACAGTGAATTCTAAATCTCTTAACCAAGTTGGTTTAACAACCATAATGTAAATCCTCTAACAAGGTGACAATTCCATTGAATTGTTTTCCAGACCTCTTACCAGGCCACTCCTTGCAGGGTGTTTTAAATCCTCTAACAAGGTCACACCTAACAGTGTGTTTTGTAACCTTTTACCGGGTTGGCTTCTAACCGGGCATCACTTCAAAAAAGTGAAAATCAGTATCTAGATACATTGGTGGTTTTTCCCATATTGGGTTTCCACGTTAAATCTTGTGTCTCTTGTGTTCTTAATTGCTTTCACAATCATATACATGTGCTGATGAATACATAAAGATAATATTGCTAATACTTTCTGCATCTTCAAAGTTACTGCAATCTATTTACCGAGTGCTAAAACAGATAACATTGTTAAGATATCCTAAGGGATCTACAAGGAATTATTTGTGAAGTGTTTTTATGGTTGACTGATTCACCCCCCCCCCCCCCCCCCTCTCAGTCACTTCATCCATATTCCATCAATTGGTATCAGAGCCTTTGGTGCTTACAGGAAGGGTTTCAAGAACCTAAGCTAAAGATCAGGATGTCTTACAAGAGGGAAATTCTAAAGCTCAACAGAGATAACTTTTCAGCATGGCAAGGTCTCATGCGACTTCATCTGGCTTCCATTGGTGATTCAGGATGCAAATATATTGATGAAGAGTACACAATTCTTAATGGCGCATTAACTGTTGAAGACATTGCAGATAAAAAGACTCACAACACCATGATGATAGACATTGCATCTGCTCTCAGCTATGAAGAATTTGATGATATTAAAGACTGCACTACTGCATATGAAATGTGGACGGCACTAAAGAAAATATACGGTGGTGATGCAAATGTGAAAAGAGCCAAAGCAGAAAGCCTAAGAGGACAGTTTGACAAGATGAATATGAAGGAAGATGAAAACATTGCAAAATATGTTGAAAGAATCAAAGCAAGTGTAAGTGCAATTAGAGCTTCTGGAGCAACAATCTCAGATGAGACTGTTATAAGTAAGGTACTCAGAACACTACTCCCTATCTATGCAATAAGAGTATCAGCTATTCAAGAAAGAAGATGTGAAACAAACCACAATATAACTTTAGATGCTTTAGTTGGAAGATTGACAGCTTTTGAATTAGACAACTATGATAACTATGTTCCTAGTTCCAAAAATATTGAATCAGCATTTGAGGCCAAGGTTTCACTAAAGAAGAACAAGAAAATTAAAGAAGTTCAGTCAGAAAGTGAAGAAGAAACAGAAGAAAGTTCTGATAGTGATCTTGAAATTGTAGAAGCATTACTTGCAAAGAAGTACTCTAGAGGGAAAGGTAAATATAAAGGTAAAACTCCTTTAATCTATTTTTCATGTGAAGAAATTGGACATATTGCAGCTAGGTGCCCAAACAAGCAAGTCAAAGAAGAAAAGAGAAGTCACAAGTACTATGGCAAAAAGAATTTCAAATCATACAAGGATAAAGGTAAGAAATCATGTTTCATGGCAAAAGATTCTGATGATAGTGAAGAAGAAATTGTCTTTATTGCTATAAAAGATGAATCTGATGATGATGAAGATAAGATGGCACTTATTTCTCATATAAGCAAAGATGATATATGGATAATAGACAGCGGATGTTCACACCACATGACTGGTGACAAGACAAAATTTGAATATCTAGAAGACTGTGATAGTGGTAATGTAAGATTTGGAAACAATGAACCTTGTTGCATAAAAGGAAAAGGAAGAATCTCTTTAACCAAAGAACTCATATGTGATAATGCTTATTGGGTTGAAGGACTAAAACATAATCTTTTAAGTGTAGCACAGCTAATCAACAGTAGTTTCAAGGTTGAATTCCTGAATGGTCAAGCAAGACTGCTGGATGGAAAAGGAAAACTCATTGGATCAGGCAAACAAACAAAAGGTAACTTATTTTATCTTGATCTTAGTGAATATTCATGCTTTATTGCTCAAATAGAAGAAAGTTGGCTATGGCACAAAAGGTTGTGTCATGTGAATTTTGATAACATGATAAAAATAAGCAAATTCAAGAAGGTTAGAGGCATTCCTACTTTGAAGAAACCTGACACTGGTCTATGTAAGAATTGTCAGATTGGCAAAATGAGTAAAACTAGTTTCAAGAGTAAGAACTATCAGTCTAAAGAAATTTTAGAAATTGTGCATACTGATTTATGTGGACCCATTGGAATACAAAGCTATACTGGAGATAAATTCTTTATTCTTTTCGTTGATGATTATTCTAGAATGATGACTGTTATGTATTTAAGAGAAAAATCAGAAGCATTTGAAAAGTTCAAATGGTACTTAGCAAGAGTAGAAAAAGAAACAGGAAAAAGATTGAAATGCTTAAGATCAGACAGAGGTGGTGAATTCATCTCCCATGATTTTAACAACTTCTGCATTGAAAGAGGAATCAAAAGACAGGTATCAGCTCCTAGAACTCCTGAGCAGAATGGAATAGCAGAAAGAAGAAACAGATCTATTATGGATTGTGCAAGGACTCTAATGATAGAAAAGAACATCGCTATAAAGTACTGGAAGGAAGCTATCAGCACTGCAGTTCATACCTTGAACCGAGTACAACTGAAGAAAGACACATTCAAAACTCCTTATGAATTATGGTATGGCTATAAACCCAATGTAAGTTACATGAAAATATTTGGTAGCAAGTGTTATATCTTAAAAGAATCCAGAAGAAATAAATTTGATGTGAAAAGTGATGAAGGAATATTCTTAGGATATTCTAGCAAAAGCAAGGCATACAAATGTCTGAACTTATCTACTCACAAAGTCATAGAAAGTATACATGTAAAATTTGATGAGTTTGCAGAAAAGACTGAGGAAGAAAGCAAAAGGGAACCTGAGAACTACAGAAGATTCGTTTACATTGAACCTGAAACATTGGCAGACACAACTATCAGTAAGGAAACTATATCTACCGAGCCGAGTACAGTTACCGAGTCACAGGAAGAAGTTCAAACCGAGTCACAGGAAGAAGTTCAAACCGAGTCACAGGAAGAAATTCAGACCGAGTCTCAGCCTGAAGTTATCGGGCAAACATCTACCGAGCCCGAGCAACCTGAAGAAGAGATCCTAGAAGACAACAGCATGAATCATTCAAAAGGCAAGGAACCTATACTAGCCAAATATGTCAGAAGACATCATACACCAGATCAAATCATTGGAAACAAATCAGATGGTACTATGACAAGAAGCAAGCTAAAAGGTACATGTCTGCTTACTGATTTTGAACCTAGAAATATCAAAGATGCATTGGAGAATGAAAGTTGGATTGAAGCAATGAATGAAGAATTAGAACAAATACAAAAGAACAAAACTTGGACTCTTGTACCTAGACCTAAAGATAAGAATGTAATTGGAACAAAATGGGTATTCAGAAATAAGCTGAATGAAGATGGTCAAGTATCTAGAAACAAAGCTAGATTGGTATGTAAAGGTTACTCTCAAGAAGAAGGTATAGATTATGGAGAAACTTTTGCTCCGGTTGCAAGATTAGAAGGTGTAAGAACTCTACTTGCTTATGCAGCACACAAAGGATTTAAGGTATATCAGATGGATATAAAATCTGCATTTCTCAATGGAATTCTTGATGAAGAAGTCTACATTGAACAACCTGAAGGTTTTGTTGATCCAGATAAAAGGGACATGGTCTGCAGGTTACACAAAGCATTGTATGGTTTAAAACAAGCTCCTAGAGCATGGTATGAAAGACTCCATAACTATTTGATTCAGATTAATTTCAAAAGAGCTAATGATAACAGCAATCTGTATATTAAAGAAGGACCGGATGACAAAATTGTATTGGCAGAGATATTTGTGGATGATACTATATTTACAGGGAATGAGGATCAGTGCAAAGAATTTTCAGAGCAAATGAACAGAGAATTTGAAATGTCTATGTTTGGTCTAATAAAATTCTTTGTTGGTCTTCAAATTCAGCAAAGCAAGAATGGTATATACATTACTCAATCCAAATACATTAAGGAGATACTTAAGAAGTTTGGTATGGAAGATTCAAAACCAGTTGGTACACCCATGTGTACTGGACTGAAACTTACCAAAAATGATGATTCAAAAGAAGTTGATCAGACCCTATACCGATCTATGATTGGAAAATTGCAGTATGTAGTACATACAAGACCTGATATTGCCTTAGCAGTCGGTATAGTAGCTAGATTCTCAGCAAAACCTAAGGAAAATCACATGATGGCAATCAAAAGAATCTTAAGATACTTAAGAGGAACTGAAGAATACGGTTTGTGGTATAAATTTGGAGGCAATCTAGACTTGAAAGTGTTTACTGATGCTGATTGGGCAGGAAACATTGATGACAGAAAAAGCACAAGTGGTGGAGCATTTTTTCTTGGAAAAAGACTGGTATCCTGGACTAGTAAAAAGCAGAATTGCACATCTCAATCCACAGCTGAAGCAGAATATGTTGCTGCTGCAGTAAACTGTTCAAATATTGTTTGGTTTAAACAGCTATTAGAAGGTATGAAGGTTGAAATCAAAGAACCAGTTGTTATATTTTGTGACAATACCAGTGCAATAAACATTTCTAAGAATCCAGTGATGCATTCCAAAACCAAGCACATTGCTATTAAATATCACTTTGTCAGAGAATTGGTGCAGGACAAGGAAATCAGATTAGAATATATTCATACAAAAGAACAGATTGCAGACATTTTTACCAAACCACTACCTAAGGATACATTTGTGTATCTAAGAGGTAAGTTAGGGGTCATTCCCCTATCCGAGGCTCACTAAATATAGTTTTAGTGATGCATCAACCAGAACATGATTGAAAATCAACTTGTTGATGCAGCATATTAAAGGAATCATTGCATATGAATCAGTACTTGAGGTACATTAATTTTCACCGGTAATATGTGAATTGTCTTTGGCATGTGTTGTCAAAGAGGGAGTGTTTGCTATGTCCTTGCTATTATTTTTCAAGAAATTTTCAATAATCAGAAGAATTTTCAGGATACAGGAAGTTTGCTGACTGAGGGAGATTTGAATCTGAACCGAGCTAACTCTTTCAAATTTCTTTTGCTATGATATATTGTGTTGCCATCAATGCCAAAGAGGGAGATTGTTGGAAATAATTGTCTGAAGGAAATTGATACTCAATTATGTATTGTCTTTGATGTCACACTATGTCATAGTCCGCAACAATCAGTTCCTACCGAGCTTAGTCAGTTTGCCAGACAGGAATATTAGTGCTTACCGAGTTCACTCGGTTATCAAAGAAAAGCAGTGTCTACCGAGTTCACTCGGTTGCCGAAGATAAGATAGTGTTTACCGAGTTCACTCGGTCATCGAAGAAAAGTTTAGTGTTTACCGAGTTCACTCGTTCATCGAAGAAAAGTCTAGTGTTTACCGAGTTCCGTCGATTATTAAAGGTAAAGGATTGTCGGTGTTTACCGAGTTCCCTCGGTCACCGAAAGATTATAGAAAGTTATGGTCACCGAGCACTGTCGGCCCTTGAAGGATCTTTGCAAATAGAGTTTGCTTAATTCAGCCGACTGTTATACTAAATATTGTCGATTTGACAAATCCTAAATCATATAAATAAAAGGTCAAATGTGAAAAATAAAATATATATAGCAGAAGATTTACAAAAAAAAAGAAGGAAAGGTATACGCGAATTTGTGAAGGATGTTCAGATATCCTTGAGGAACAGCAGAAGATTAACAGAAAAAAAAGGAAGGAAAGGTATACGCGAATTTGTGAAGGATGTTCAGATATCCTTGAGGAGCAGCAGAGATTTATTCGATCAAAAAGGATCAGACTTATGCAGAACAGAGATCTGTAATCAGCAAGACAGTTGCATTATTATACAGGTCACTTTTTCATTGTTACCTTCTTATCATTGTAACAGTGAATTCTAAATCTCTTAACCAAGTTGGTTTAACAACCATAATGTAAATCCTCTAACAAGGTGACAATTCCATTGAATTGTTTTCCAGACCTCTTACCAGGCCACTCCTTGCAGGGTGTTTTAAATCCTCTAACAAGGTCACACCTAACAGTGTGTTTTGTAACCTTTTACCGGGTTGGCTTCTAACCGGGCATCACTTCATAAAAGTGAAAATCAGTATCTAGATACATTGGTGGTTTTTCCCATATTGGGTTTCCACGTTAAATCTTGTGTCTCTTGTGTTCTTAATTGCTTTCACAATCATATACATGTGCTGATGAATACATAAAGATAATATTGCTAATACTTTCTGCATCTTCAAAGTTACTGCAATCTATTTACCGAGTGCTAAAACAGATAACATTGTTAAGATATCCTAAGGGATCTGAAAGGAATTATTTGTGAAGTGTTTTTATGGTTGACTGATTCACCCCCCCCCCCTTCTCAGTCACTTCATCCATATTCCATCACAGGTGCCTATTTAATTTTGAATAAAAATATTGAGGAGACAATAGATTTGTCTTTGGGTCTTGGTACAATGTCCCAAACATAATTTTTTAATATGGATTGGTATTCCTCAATCATGGCATCTTTCTAGGCTAGGGATTTTAGAGCTTCTTCAACATCTGAAGGTTCTAATTTAATGGGTTCATTTATATGAGTGACATAACATGAGTGACTTCTTGTTTTCTTATTTTCTCTAAAGATTTCATCAGGAGCCACATTGTTTTCTTTAATCATATTCCTTGTCCATAGTGGTCTTTTCTTGTTAGGTGGATTTGAGTCATACTTAGGGTTAGGTGTTGTGGGTCCATGATCTTATGTACAACTCTCCTTGTCAATCGTAGAACTTTCATCTAACTTTGGGATGGGATCATCATTTGGTTCTTCTATATTTTTAGAAGTTTTATATGCAACATCTTCTTCAAACCTAACATCTCTACTAATTTCAATTATCCTTGACCCTGGTATGTGTACTCTGTAAGCTTTGGAAGTTTCACTATAACCAAAAAATATGCCTTTCTTTCCTAAGAGCTCTAGTTTAGTCCTTTTCTCTTAAGGAGTATGAATGTATATAAGGCACCCAAATATTCTTAGATGACTTAGATCAGGTTTGTTTCTTGAGAAGACTTCTTCATGTTTTACATTTGCTAGAATTGAATGAGGACGTCTATTTTGAATGTACACTATTGTATTAAAGGTTTCGGCCCAGATTGTTATGTGAAGATTTATGGTATTGTATACTTCCTCTTAATTCCAACAGATATGCAGAACTCTTTAAAGTTTTCAGAGATGTATTCTCCTCCATTGTCAGATCTTAGAATTTTAATTTTCTTCCTCGTTTGATTTTTGACTAAGGCTTTAAACTCCTTGAATATAGATAGAACTTCATTTGATTCTTTCAGTTTCAAGAAATAGATCTAGGTTTTCTTGGAATAATCATCGACAAAGATGATATAATACAAGTATCCCCCTAAAGAAGGTACTTTCATTGGTCGACACAAGTCAGTATGAATGAGTTCAAGTACAATCTTTGATTTGTTCACTATGAGGAAAAGATGTTTTAGATTTCTTTCCTAATGCACAACCTTTACATGTTCCATCATGTTTAGTTTTTAGGTTAGGTATGCCTTTCACAATCTTCTCTCTGGAGGGTAGAGCATGAAAATGTAGGTGGCCTAGTCATTTGTGCCAAATCTCATTAGTTTTTACAACTCCATGATTTAAGGCTAGGTTTTGAGAATTACACAATTTATATAGGCTTCCATCTCTGAATCCAATAGAGATTGCATTCTTAATATTTGAATTCTTAGGCCAAGATAGGACCTTATCTTCTTTGACGGTGACGCGATACCCTTGATCTGCTAGGCCTGAAATAGAGACTAGGTTTCTCTTGATGCCTGGTACAAATAGAACATTTGTTTAGTTGTAGAGTAACTCTAGTTTTTAGTTGAACTAAACAGGTCCCAATTCCTTTCATAGGATAAGTGGAGTTATCCCCTATTGTTACTTCTTCAGTTGCTTGTCCTTTGAAAGTTTCAAAGTAGTCTCTAAATCCAATTATGTGTCTAGATGCTCCACTATCAATTATCCAGTTATTCTTATTAGAGTTTAGCTCACTTGATAAGGCAAGGAAGAATAGTGAGTTTTTAGCTTGCTTGACTTCAGATATGTTGGAAAGGGATTTCTTTCTTTCTGGACAATACATGTGAGTATGTCCAAATTTGTCACATTTGTAACATTGAACTTTAGACAAATCTCTCTTCTTATAGTTTTGATTTTTTGTTCCTTTTTTCTTCTTGAAATGTCTCTTCCTTTTATTGTTCGAGTTTGCATATAAAGCTTGAATTTCCTCTTCTTTATTAGGAATGATCCCTCTTGTAATCAATCATGATTTTTCCCAAGTGCAATCATTCTTGAGTTGGTCAAATTTTGGTAAGATAGGACATGCACTAATCCCTTGAATGAAGGATTCCCATGTAGTTGGCAACCCTTTAAGAGCTATCAATGATAATTCTTGATCATCTACAATATTTCCAAGTGTAGAAAGTTGATCTCTTAATTCTGATATTCTCATGAAATATGATGTGATAGTTTCTCCTTTATTTATCTTAATATGAAGGAGTTGTGTTTTTAAGGTAAGCAATCTGCTTGCATTATTGATTTCGTATGAATTTTGAATAGTCATGAACATCTCATATGCAGTTGTAGATTTTTCTATAAGTGGAAGAATTGATCTTTTACAGAATCAATTATACTTTTCATAGCTTTATTATTATGCCTCATTGTTTTATCTAGCCCATTTTCAGGCATAGTTTTGGCTTCTTCCACATATTGTTCTAATTCAAGTTCTTTAAGAATGATCATGATTCATATTCTCCAGGATACAAAATTAGCTGCTCCATAAACTTTTTCTTCTAACTTGACTCCATTCACCATGTTTGCACTTTTGGATAGGTTTAAATAATTTAGAGATCGTGGGAGATGATTTCACAATTTGATTAAACTCTATCTATCAACTTGGCTCTGATACCATGTTAAGGAAATAGAACTGAAATAGAGTTTTAATTTTTATTTCTAAATTAGTAATCAGAGATTCACTGAATCGAGTTCTTATGGATTCAATAGTTCTGTAACTAAATAATTACATAAGCATATATATCTTTTGACTTTTACTAACAGTCTAATCTGTATATGTATTTTCAAAATTTATAATATTGATGATAACAAATTCTTATTGTCAATGTAGATGTAATGGAGAACTGATCATTGGTAATAACATGTGCTTTGTGATTGATGTTTTTCCAGCGATGAATACTGATCACTATATATATATTCTTGGACAGTCATTTCCGGTGTAGAGTCATGTCCCTACATGGGGCTGACTCATGTTTATTTGTTAACAACTTGTTATGAACTCGATTATGTAATTCGTGAACACAATGAACATGATCCACGATAATTACAGTCCATGATCCATATGTGATAATGTAATCACAGTCTACGATAATGTAACATGATTGTTGGGCATGACAAACGGTGTTGAAAAATTCTGAGATCAGATCGAATCATTTTTAATAATCAATTTATAATACTATATATATATATATATATATATATATATATATATATATATATATATATATATATATATATATATATATATATATATATATATATATATATATATATATATATATATATATATATATATATATATATATAATAATCAGATATTTTAATATCCGACTGATGTTATATATTCAACAATTTGGAAATGAGCAGACAGTCAAGATTAAGAGGCAAAAGAATGAGCAAGGGTGGAGATTAAGTCTTGGTTGTGCTGATGTCTTTAAGAGGCAAAAACAAAGGCTAAGATTAAGAGACAAACAAATGAGTGATTGAAATAAAGAGGCAAAAACCTTCTTCAAAAGTCAAAAGATTCCATCTCATTGGAAAGTGCACTTTAAGAGGAGAGATTTTATTTTATTTTTAAATTTTAGAAAAGTGATTTCACGTGCGCTTAGGATAAAGGGATCTTTTATTATATAATTAAAAGGGAGCATGTTTTTCTAATTAAATAAATATAGAATAAAGTGGTCAAACTTTAGGATATAATCAAATAAATGATTATATGATGATTTGATCAAAGATAAATGATTAATTATGCAAAATTGATTTAATGCATAATAATGGTCTAGTATTTTAATTTAATTTTTCAAAAAGGGGGCTTATAGTTTACTAGACCAAAATTGGGTGATTACAATAAGCGCATGAAGAGGTGGACCCCGCTTTCATTTTGAAATGATGCAGATTTGGCTAGGATGTGTCATGAGTGCAGGTATTCTTGAAACTGTTTTGGGCAGAGTTGGGTCAGGGACGCATGGTGATGGCACGTGGTAGTGGGATGGGCCTGCTTGAGTTGGTTTGTGATGAATGTTTGGTGATAGCTAGGAGAAAACCATGTCCAAAAAGATTAAAGGTCAGGGAAGCAGACCATTGTGAACGTAGTGTATAGCTTGGCAACTTCCAGGAGAACTATGATTGTAGGGTTGAACTACACAACTCTGGCTTTTCTTGTTAGTGCCTTATCAATTTGGCTACTTGGGTTTCATCAACTCATATTGAGTGTCTCAGATTAGATCTTAGTGTGAGCTTGATGAAAAAACATATCTCTTGGTTTATGTGGGGTACATTTGTCCATTGCTATTCAATATTTCCTACCATCAAAAAGGTCTAATGTGAGTAATCTCAAGAGAAAATGTGTTACAAACGAGAAAAAATTTCATCATAATGAAGTAGCATTCATGACATGGTAGAGCACGGGGTCCAAGGAAGGAAGGATGCAAGTCTGACCGAAAGGGACATTTGTAACCAAAGCCACAAAGTATGGGTGGTCAATCAAAAAGAATAATGGCTTCCTACCAAAAACATGATAAGAGGATGTTTACCTAATCCAAAATATAAGGAAATGCATTAAATTTATCAACTTAATGAATAAGATTTAAGATGGGTGCACCATGCTACTAGAGTTTTAACCGAGAGACTAACCATACATTTTTTTCATCAAGAAAGTTAGATTATAAATTTATTCTAGTGTGTGCGAGTGTTTGAGTTTCTTCCTTCTTTTGAGGAGATCTAAGGAGGAATTTCATCTCCGCATTAAGCTACATAGTTAGATGATCTCCCATAGCTGACCGAATAGAGCCTTATTGCCATACATGCATCCATAGCCCTAACAAGGATATTGCCTTGGTTTTTGTTAGCATAGGTCTATTGCCCACAAGGCATCCATAGCCTCGAAAGAGATACTAACATAACCCAAAATATTATAATTTTTATAATTTTACTTTTAAGTTCTTTTTCTTTTTCATTTCTCCCTTTGGGACGTTCACAATGAAATTTCCACCAAGTTGGAAACTATGGTGCAGGTAGTTGGAGGTGATTTAGGAGGATTTCTCTAAAGCTGTGATGGGTGAAGATCAACTTTGATGGAGCTTCAAAAAGAAACCTATACTCGAGTAATTTACGTTGTGTAGCCAGGGACTATACATGGAATATATTGAGTGAGAAAGTTGAAATCTTGGGAATCATGACTAGTAATGAGGTAGAGTTATGAGTAGCATAGCTAATGTTGAAGTGTGGGTTTTAATTGGAAGGAAAAAAATTACACTTGGAAGGAGATTCTATGATTACAATTTAATAAAAAGCCACCTTGAATTGGAAATTATGAAAATGGATATCACCTATTTGGGAGTTGATCAATCAATTTGGTGATTTTAAAATATCACCTATCTTCTCAGAGTTTTTCTTTCATGTTGGAAAGAGTTATGTTATGATGATTGTGTCATTCAAGGTGGAGGTAGTCAAGCAATTGAGATGAGAATCCTTTGCAAATCATGTGATGTGATGGAGCTACAAGAAAATTATGGCTTGTTGCTCATCGATTACGGCCTTTTGAAAAAACTTGTGATGCAAGCCTTCCTTCAAGGGGAGCAAGGTGGAGTTTCCATGTGCTAACTTAGTTGATCCTCTGTCATTCCAGCATTGGGCTTTTGGCATGTTTGTTGTTTGGATCATTAAAGCTTTCTTTCCCCAAGATTGAAAGAGTTTGTATTAATGATGAGGGACAGTTGTAGTGTATCTCGATGAAGGATTATTGATTGTATTTCAAGAAATTTTGAGATTGAAATTTGTTAGCCTGAGTTAAATTTATCTTTTCTCTTGGCAGCATGTTGGTGAGTCACTTCCATGTGCTAACCTAGTTGATCCTCTCTCATTCCAGCATTGGGCTTTTGGCATGTTTGTTGTTTGGATCATTAAAGCTTTCTTTCCCCAAGATTGAAAGAGTTTGTATTAATGATGAGGGAAAGCTGTACTGTATCTCGATGAAGGATTATTCATTGTATTTGAAGATGAGATTGAAATTTGTTAGCCTGAGTTAAATTTATCTTTTCTCTTGGCAGCGTGTTGGTGAGTCACTTGGTTGGATGGTTGGTTATTTGTAGTTAGCAACATTTATGGACATGCCACTACACTTAGTGTATAAAAAGAGATGGATGCCATTCTTAGGAGAGGATTCTAGCAAGAGGTTGAGGAGCTCTTGGTTTTCTAATTGACACTATCAAGGTAGTGCTCGGGTTTTTTTTTTTTTTTTATAAGGAAAACCATCACCATTGAGTTGACATTGATGTCTTCTTGATGTTTCTTGCAACTATGTTGAACATGGGTGAGTTGACATTGATGTCTTGTTGATGTTTCTTGCAACTATGTTGAACATGGGTGAAATGAAGAGAATTGCAAAACATGGGTGAGTTGACATTGATGTCTTGTTGATGTTTCTTGCAACTATGTTGAACATGGGTGAAATGAAGAGAACTCCAAGGGCCATGTGCAAAAGGTTGGTTTGTAGCACTTTTTAGGGGAATTAGACGATGCCTTCAGACTGTGAGTGTAGAATTCCTCTTCCCAAAGACTATATGTTGTGCATTGCCATGAGAGGGAGGTAGCCAAGTAACCACTGATACATTCCTTGGACCCTTCTTTTCTTTTGCAGAGGAAGCTTGTGGTTGAGAGGACTATATCTTTCCTAAAGATGATGTTAAGATGTTGCCAGAAGGAATGGAATGGATGGGTAGTTGTAGAATTATCTCAAGGAAGAAGGGTTGGTGGGTCTCAAAAAGGATGAGGCGGAGTTTGGAATGGATATTGTGGAAACTTTGTGAAAGTGGAAGAGGAGGATATTGCAACCTTAGAGGTTCATGTCAATTGTGGCCCAGAATGTGTCTTCAATGCCAAGTTGGTCATTGTGAAATGTGGGCATCATGAAATTTGAGGATGAGGGTTCTGTTTCATTTGGGTAGGGATATTGTATTGTTGTTTTATAGTTTAAACATAATTATCGATATATGATCTATATTAGTTAGTTTTGTTTTTTTTAAATTTATTTATTGCCACTGAGAGTTCAAAATGTAAGGGTTTGTTAATATTTTTGTTCTTTTTCTTTAATGTTGATGGGTTTTCTCTGGTCCGTGCTCCATCTGCTAATGGATGGTGTTTTGGGAAGGGGTTTCTTTGTTGGGTTGGTTGTATACTCCAGTCTACTAATGGATTCTACGAGTGTAAACAAATGTAAGACTTTTACATATTTTAATACAAAGGATGCAGCCCCACAATTACTATCAGCTCATAAAAAAGCTCATAAAAAATTTAGTCATGATGTAACTTGTAGATACATACAAATTGAATATATTAACTTAAGAAGTTTGAAATAAATGCAATTGATAAATAGAAGATATTTTCACAGCAAGTCAAATTTTGATATTGCTATTAGGATTCAATTGTATAGTTATTGAATCAGACTCATTGACCCATATTTCATGAGTAGTCATTCACAAGATCTCATCTCTCATAAAAATGAATGGAACACTTAACACTCATTGCATCTAGGTGATGTTCATAGAGGTGACACACAAGGGGTTGTTAATGGGCTTGGGCTTATAACCTTGAAAGAAACTCCATGGTATGTGTGCTTGAGCTAGAGTAGTACTAAGATGAATAACCTCTTGAAAAGTCTCATGCTTCAACTTTGCGAGTGTCACCTAAATGCACTGAGTGTTGAGTGTTCCATTCATTTTCATGAGAGATGAGATTTTGTGAACCATTACTCATGAAACATGAGTCAATGAATTTGCATAGTTAAATCCTGAATAAATGCAATTGATATATGAAGAACACATTTTATAACCCCCTTCTTTTTCTAGATAAAAGAGAGACGAATGTCTAAGATAATATTTTGTGTGTAAATTGAACTTATCCTCATCACTATATAATATTATGTAATCTAAAATTTTAAGTGTGTATATGGGCATACAAGGTGTGTATGATGAAATCATGTCTAGGTCCCAATAGAAACAAGAGTTGTAGGTCCCAATAGAAACAATAGTTGTAGTGCAGCATAGTTCCTGCCAAGTATTGATAGGGCAGTTTTGGAAGATAGAAGAGGAGGAAGGAGAAGCTAGAAATGGTTGTTAGAGAGAAGAAATAACAAGAGAGAAGAAATAACAAACCAATTGAAATTTAAAATGAGTCATCATAACAAACTAGTTGAAATTTAAAATGAGTCATCATCCAAACTAAGTAATTTAGATCAACATGCACCTTTCTTAAACCAATGGCCTGTTCAAAACACTGATAAAATGTGGGAGAAGCTTTAGATATCTTAGCTACTAGTTGATTGCCTGAAAAGAAAAACTCTATGCAATCGTTGTTTAACACTTTGTCCTGTCAAATATCTTGCAACTAAATTAATTATACTTCACCTGCTCTCCTACTCTTAATTGTAAAAATGGAGTAGTTAAGAATGCACAACATTCATGTTAGCCCAAGATTGAAAATATCTGAAAGATTGGGAAACTAGAAAAGTATATTAGAATTTATTATTCTCATCCATCCCTGCATCAAATGTAACAAGGTAAATATAAAGAAGTGACAACAACAGTTATAAACTGTTACACAAAACTGTCGCAACAGAAATAGGTAAAAAAATAAAAATAAACTAAAATAAACCTAATCTAAGAAAACATAAACCTGAGGATAATATGTTAACATCCTCCCCTTAATCTGAAGGGGTTATGCCAAGCATTGCTCGAAACTTCTCAAACTTTTCTCTGCCCAGTGCCTTGGTAAGAATATCTGCTGGTTGATCTGCAGTGGGACAATATGTAAGGTGTATAGTTCCATCCTTCACATAATGCCGAATCAAATGAATCTTTGTGTTGATGTGTTTGGTGCGATCATGGAATACTGGATTTTTAGCCATTTTGATAGATGATTGACTATCAATGAAGAGTGGGGTTGATGCAATCTGCGGTGTCTGCAAGTCTTCAAGAATCCTTCGAAGCCATAATATTTCTTGAGTTGCTTCAAAAGCTGCCATATATTCAGCTTCAGAAGAAGAGGTAGCTGGAATCGATTGCTTTTTAGATCTCCAAGAGATTGCAGCAGACCCAAGATGCATTATAAAACTAGATGTAGATTTTCCATCAGTTGAATCACCAGTGTAATGTGAATCAGAATAGCCAAGCAAAGAAAATTGATCTATTTTGGAGTATTTAAGCCCATAGTGTTGAGTACCGTGCAGATATCTAAGAACTCTTTTGGCAGCTATCCAATGAGTTTCTCTAGGTTTTTGCATAAATCGTGAAAGAACTCCAACAGCAAAAGAAATATCTAGATGGGTAGTTGTAGCATAAATCAAACTACCAACAAGTTTCGTATAGATAGTTGCATCAACCAATGCTGATGAGTCATCTAATGTGAGTTTAAGATTTTGCTCCATAGGAGTACTAAGGGGTTTGCAATCAGCCATGCCAAACTTATGCAAAATCTCACCAATATATTTTTGTTGGTTGATGAAAATAGAATTTGATTTTTGAATCACTTCAATACCCAAATAGTAATGAAGATGGCCCAAATCAGTCATATCAAAACCTTGCTTTAATTGGTCTTTCACATTTTGAATAGTATTCTCATTAGTACCAGTGATAAATAAATCATCCACATAAACAACAAGATAGACAATAATATTATCAATCTTGCTAACAAAAAGTGTTGCATCATCAAACTCAAAATGTGTAAAATTTAACTTCAAGAGATGCTCTGTAAGTTTTTCATACCAAGCTCGGGGAGCCTGTTTCAAACCATACAATGATTTGATAAGCTTGCATACCTGGTGTTCTTTTCCATGGATTGCATACCCTTCCAGCTGAGTCATATATACTATTTCTTTAAGATCATCATTTAAGAATGTCATTTTGACATCCATTTGGTGAATGTTCCACCCATTTTGAGCTGCAAGAGCTAACAAATCACGAATGGTGGTCCATTTTGCTGTAGGTGCAAAAGTTTCATCATAATCTATACCCTCTTTTTGAGCATAACCTTTTGCAACAAGTCAAGCTTTGTGTTTGTCAAGTGTACCATCTGCTTTATATTTATTTCTAAAAATCCACTTGCATCCAATAGGTTTACAACCAAGTGGAGGATCAATTAACTCCCATGTACCATTTTTCAAAAGAGCTTCATATTCATTTTGCATAGCTTGCCTCCAAACTGCAATATTTTTAACTCCATTATATGATGTTGGTTCAAAATCAACTATGAGATTAAGTTCATCAATGGAATCCAAGTTTTCTACAACATCGGATTGAGCTTGTAGCCTTGCCTTGTAAGAGCTTCTCGTACCTGTTTTACCTATTTCATCAGGTCTTAAATCTTTCAAAATCTGCTCAACTTGTTTTGCCCACTTATGAGAAGATTTTGGTTGCATAGAAGAGGAGATCATTTCATGACTAGAGGATTCATTAGCATTCAAGGGCTCATCATCAAAAGAGGTCTCGTCTTGTTCATTTATTGGATCATCTTGAGTAAGAACTGTGGTGGATTGAGATTCTACATGTGAATCTATTAAAGGTGAGTTTGATTGACTTGGTATCCCCCCAAAATGTAAAATCTCACAAGAATGTTCTATCCAAGGAGAAGATTTTTCAGATCTATCAAGTTGTTTCAATTGACATGCAACATTTTTAGCACTTTTGGAAGTTTCACAAAAGACAACATCACGTGTAATGATGAATTTCTTGTTAACTTCATCATACAACCTATAGGCTTTGGAAGACTCGAAATAACCAAGAAAAATACATTTAAAACTATGATGATGCAACTTACTTCTTTTGTCTTTAAGAATTAAAGCATAGCAAGTGGACCCAAAAATCTGAAGATGGGAAACCGAAGGAGGATACCCAAGCCAAACTTCATATGGAATTGCATGGTGGAGAGCAGATGATAGAGACCTATTACGGAGATAGACTGCAGTTCTTGCTGCTTCAGCCCAAAAATGTAACTGGATTCCTTTAAAATATAACATTACACGAACCATATTCATGATGGTTCTATTCATTCGTTCAACAACACCATTTTGTTAAGGAGTACCTAGAGTAGTGAGATGATGTTGAATCTCATTTTGATGTAAATAATCCTCAAAAATTAGAGAAGTAAATTCTCCACCATTGTCTATTCGAAGTGTAGTAATATGAGATTGAGCCTATTTTTCAATCATAACATGAAACTTTTTTAAAATTTCAAAAACTTCTAATTTTTGTTGCAAGAAATAAATCCAAGTCATGTGGCTATAATCATCAATGAACAAAATGAAATACTTAGATCCTCCAGCAGAAGTTACCGGTAAAGGTCCACATAAATCTAAATGAATTAGCTGCAATTTTCTATGTGCTCTCCAACTGGAGTGAGAAAAAGAATTTCTATGTTGTTTGGTAAGAATACATGCTTCACATTTTTCAATTGTTTTAGGTAAAACAGGCAAGCCATCAACACCATTCTTTTGCATGAGATGAATTCTATCATAACTAATATGCCCAAATCTTGCATGCCATAATAGACTAGGAGATAGACTACCTTCTTCAGTAAGATATGCAAAATTTTTAGAAAGAGCTGAAGTGCCATTTAGTTTTAGTAATCTTCCATCCTCACAACCAGTGAATACAACTTCATTATTAGATATCTTTCTGACAACAACTTGTCCATTTTGTAACAAAATAGAGTAGCCTTGTTGTCGAATCAATACCAGTGATAACAAATTACGTTGTAATTGAGGAATATACAATACATCATGAAGCACAAAATCTGGAAGATTAGGCAATTTAAATCGAATAGTTCCTTTTCCAATAGGCTTGAGACTTGACTTATCTGCTAAATAAATTGGACCACATGCACTTTCATGAAATTCTTCAAAGTAATCATGCTGAAATGTCATATGTTGTGTGGCTTCTATATCTAAGATCCAAGAATCATACCATGAGGAATTAGAAGCAAAGTTTAAAATAGAAAGTACGTATTGATCACTATCACTGTCACAAGCAAATTGGGTTGCTCCTGAAATTTTATCATCTGAATACTTATCATCACTGTGAATTTTCATTTTATCTTTTTGTTTAAAAGAATTTTCTTTAAAACTTTCAATCTTATCCCATGAGAGCTTGCATTCATGTGCTTCATGAGTTCCTTTTCTACCACATCTTTTACAATGCAAAAATTGTCTATCATTTTGATTATCATTTTTCCTCCATTGACCTCTACCTTTTCCTCTATCACTAAAAGCACCTTTTGAAGAGATATTATTTACAGGTTTCTCTTGATGAGCAAAGCAAACATTTTCACTGATATTTTCTATTTTTCTTCCAAATGCTTTCTCACGTTCAGCTAACTTTTCAACCAATAAATCAAAAGTGATGGTTTTCAATTGGTTGCTTGCTTGAAGAGACTCTAGATAAGTGGAATGCATGGGAAGAAGTGCTTTAATAAAACCTATGAGATATATATCAACTTTCCCACCAGCAGCATCAACATCTTGTTTTATAGCTCTAATAGACTCATAACATCACCATTTTTCAACTCAAGATTAAATAGTTTTAACTGTAATTGAATAAACTCTAATTCTGAATGAGAATCAAATAAATTTTTTAACTTGTCAAGGGCATCCCAAGCAAATGTGCATCCTTGTATATGTCGATACACATCTCCATTAACAGAAGCTCTGATTAAAGCCAAAGCTTTTGAATTTTTAAATTGCCAAATCTCTTTTTCCTTAGTATCAGTTGGTTCTGTAGGCTGAGTTTTCCCATTACATATATTATTCCATAAATCATTAAAAATAAGCGTATTTTCTACTTTTCTATGCCATTCTGTCCAATTATCTTTTTCAGATAATGTTTCCCCAATCAATGAAACAATAGATTGCATTGTATAAATAAAAATAAAAATATAATTTGCACAGTATGCAAATTTAAATGACTGCCCAAATTTTCTTGCCGTAATTTAGCAAAGAAAACAAGTTGTAAAAATTTTGAAAAACTAAATAAATTGATTTCACTTGAATCAATTTTCTCTTTGTGGAAAATGGCTCCAATCTTCAATATAAAAAAAAAAATCACATATGAATGTATTCCAAAGCTCTGATACCACTGTTAGCCCAAGATTGAAAGCCCAAGATTGAAAATATCTGAAAGATTGGGGAACTAGAAAAGTATATTAGAATTTATTATTCTCATCCATCCCTGCATCAAATGTAACAAGGTAAATATAAAGAAGTGACAACAACAGTTATAAACTGTTACGCAAAACTGCCACAACAGAAACAGGTAAAAAACTAAAAATAAACTAAAATAAACCTAATCTAAGAAAACATAAACCCGAGGATAATATGTTAACAATTCAGACTATAAGGGAAACTAAATCCAAGTATTGTTTCCATCTCCAATTCACAAATGTTAGGGACCACTGTGCAACAATCAGACTATAAAAGAAACTAAGTCGACAAATCATTCACGATGCACCCACCTAAATGTTAGGGACCACTGTGCAACATTCAGACTATAAAAGAAACTAAGTCTACAAATCATTCACGATGCACCCACCTACATGTGTATAAATTATCTGATAATCGCATCCCTGACTGAATGAATGTCTGAAAGTCAAATCATGACTAGTGTTGTTAAAGACACTCTATCCTCTCAAATTCATATGACCAAACTACTAATAGTTCAGTTTCGCCCTATTCTGAATTGAAAATGTCTGCAGCTTTCTAGAGTCAATAATAGCTTCAGAAAATAAAATGCAGTAGCAACATATTAAGTAGTAGAGATAGGAAATGAATAAAATATTCCATGAGTGGCTTTTAACTCATAGTATTAGTGATCATGTATAACCCCAACTTCAATAGATTATCCTCATAATAACTAGACCAAAAGGCTATGATGTACATTCTCATTCAATAAGGAACAAGAACAAGTTAAGAACGATAAACCATAAAGTAAAAAGATGCACAACATCAGATAGCAGTTAAACACAGATTAACCAGTCCACATCTCTCAAAACAAAGAATTTTATCTAACATTTGTGACCTGGTTTGAAGCAGCTCAGAAATAGCCTTCATATTCAAGATGAGCTCATTTCTGACTACAAAAACTATCGATGGAAAACCATTGATTTCACATCATTTGTACCTAAATATTATTTTCACTTGAATCATCCTTGCTATCTAGTCATACTGTAAAGTTGTCAATTTCTCTACCTATTGTGGCATGCCAATCCATAGTTTCTTTTCTATCCAAATTAACATTTTGGAATGTAGAGTGATACAATAATCAATAGTTTCTCTCTTTTTGGCATGTGATTATGTATCTGGACATCATTTCAAAACCTCCTATTTGCAAGCCAATGTTGTTCTCTTTCTTATTTCATAAGAAAAAAATGTCAACTACTAATTTCAATTTTTCTTCAGAACTCGTATGCCAACTTTTTTGTGCCACTATTGCCTTGTTCAACACAATCAATCGGCTTAGGTCATTTCAATTCAGATCCCACTACATGTCTCAACAGCTCAAAGGCCACAAATATTAGCTGTGTCAATCAGATATTTTCAGGTAGAAGATGTTTATAGACTTGTGCAAAACAAGCACAATACCTGTCATTTGTTAACTTGTATTTTGTATTACTCAGATTTTGTGGAACATCAAAATCAAATGGCCACTTATCCGCCTCAAAGGAAAAAAAATAGCAGAATAAACAAGTGCAAAATCAGATACATTAAATTGCAGGGCTTTTGGCAACACCAAGGTCAACAAGTTTGACTGGCCCCATTAGGTTGCGCCAATATATTCTCACATTTAAGATCTCTATTCAATAAAATGTCAAAAAAGAAATCAGTGGCATTGGTAGATAGAATCCCATGAACCAATGTTGTATAAATGCAAACTGTTGTCCATTCTCTGCTTGTCATCTCCCTGTAGCGCAATCAAGTTATCGGACAATGTGACATAATATTGAGAAGGCTACGTTAGGGGATTAACTTCCCTGCAAATTTTGCATCTTGAAACGGGTATGTCTCTATACCCAAAAAAATAATTTAAATATTTGCAAGGAAATATGTATAATTTGTGTTCAAATGTGAAATGGAAGAAAGCAAATTTAAAGCCGCCAACGCCAATATACGGATATGAAGACGACTGCAGTAAAACGAACCTTCAACAAACAGAACATATTCAGTCGAATTTTGTAACAGCCTATCATGCATACCCTTTGTGTTTGATCAGAACTACACATAAGAGAAGAACCACTGAAATACGCATCCGTTCCGCTGACTTCTTCTACGAAGGATAATTAATTTCTGCAATTATGAGCAGCCTGAAATACGTAAAGAAGCCAGCTGTTTTGGAAGAGGATCGAATTTATGGTTTCTGGAAGGAGGTCCAATATAACTTCTATGATCTATACATTTATACTTTAGACTCTGAAAACTTTGGTGATTAGGCTGTGGAGTAAACCAAATCTTATCAATTCATCAAGATATACTTATCTTAAATTTTCCATGATCAAACTAAAACTTAATGTGGGCAGTAATCCTGTTCAAGTAGTGATATGACCGTTATATCTTAAACTCTAAATCCAAAGGGTATTATAATCACAAAGATCGTTTTTATGGGTTTCGGAAGAAGATCGAATGTAGCTTCGATTATTTATCCATATATTCTTCAGGATCTGAAAGCTGGTGATTAAGCTGTAGAGTAAACCAAATCTTGTCAATTCATCTTTAGACCCTAAACCTATTCATTATAAGAATCAGTATATTTAAACACATAAAACCTAGAAGGTATATAAGCATTAAAACTAAAGATCCAAAATCCAGAGGGTATATAATTACTAGCAATTTTGAGCATCTTCTGGCATTGAGTGTAATAAGGCTTTTTGGAAGAGCAGGAAATTTTACAACTAGTTCATTCCAGGCCATCTCTAGATTCTGTAAAGATTCTAGATGTTGAAAGCATTGTGGGAATTTCGACAGAAATTGTTGCTAACGTGAAGCCTCTTTAGCTTGATAAGATTTCCAAAATCTTCAGGCAAGGCTTCTAAACCGCATCCGCTTCAATATAACTCTTTCAAGCATTGAAGATCACAGACTTCTTTTGGGAGACATCTCTGTTTCGTACCGCTCATATCAAGGTATCACAGATACTGCAGTTGCCCTATGGATTTAGGCAGAAAAGAATAGACGATTTGCTACTCCAGCCATCTACCAGAACAAAAAATGTTGTGAGATCATGTTTGAAAATATTATCCCTGTAAAGCAAATAATGAATTGCATACTGCTTTTGCGGGTCTTTTTAACTAAAATTTGAGTAACTGACCTGGGGATTGTAGCCCTTCAATTGACAGTTGGATAAGACCAGATATTTTAGGTTTATGGGTAATCTTTTCATCCCAGACTTTACTAGCGATTTCCACCACATCAAGAAATCTAATTTCTGCATTGTAGCGTCTATATGCTGAAGCAGCTCCATGCGTCTTCTCCATATGATGCCCTCTACATTTGAGTTTTGTTGTTTAAGATGAACAACATCATCCACCTGTTAGCAGCATGCAAAGAAAATGAGTTCCTAGCTGCCAAGTGTCCGTGCACCTACACCCTCTGATGATCCCCAAAAGTCTTTTAGGTCTGAATTTTTGCAGGCTTGAGCACCCCGACGACCAGTTTTGCAGAGGATCCTATTATGAAAATCTGTGCATCAATGCCACACACGTCTCACCTGCATGTCAGAACAAAAGCTCTAAATGACAGCTGTTTTGATTGTTTATGTGCAGCCTGCTGCGACGATGTAATAGAGAAACTAGACGATAAAAAACTAGGTTATCGTCAGAATCACAGACATTAAGACTTCGTTTTGCCTACCCTGCCTCTAGAGCTGTGCATTCTCCTGTATTGGTAATGGCGGAGGACTCTCTAGCAATCGGCAATGCCAATCAGACGCATTTAAAATAAGTTAGGGTCTGTTTGGACCACGGCATACGGAATGTCTGATATGGTCAATTCTGGAATATGCTGCAATTCTGAAATATCTATATCTTCAAAATGATATCCGGAATATGGAATGACCTGTTTGATTCACCAAAACAGGGTCTGTACATGCCCGGTCATCGTCGCCGATTTTTTTTGTTCCGCCGATTAGATTTCAAGCAGTGATCATGCAATATTTATTCTTTTGTTTTCTTGTCAAACAAATTCTTCCCAAAGACCTCTGAAAGCATATTTCCACAGTTTTCCATATATTTAACAGTTTTATTTCATATAAGCGCCAACAAACTCTCTTTCTTGATCAGGAAATGTCAAGTGTCAGAGGAGTCATGTGGAAAAGATACTTAGAGCTTCAGAGCATAGATGCTCTGCAATCCATGCATAATTTGGAATTCATGCTTTGGTGGGGTTTACATCTGACAACTCAAATAACAATATTTCCTCTGAATCTGCGATACCTTGTCCTTTCCAATTGTCAATTGGAAAAATCCGAACCATGTCTAGAGGTGAGCTGCCTTTCTTTTTGCTTGAAAAGAAGAAAGCGTATGATCGCTTATATTTGAAAGGGGCATACAAATGGTGTTGTTTTGCCCTATCTCTATATCAGGGTGTCTGGGCATACACCAATGCCAGCGCCTCTTGTTCCGTCACTGCTCCCGTTTGCCATAGTAGGGGCCGAGGGTGCCCTATCTCTATATCAGGACCTTCCGAACAATCATTTTATTTGCCCTCGTGAATCCTCTTTAGAGCAAAATCTACTTCATCGCGGTCTGCTCCAACAGGCAGTCAGTCCCCGTGAATCCTCTTCGTCGCGGTCTGCATCTTCTTCCTCAGCGCAGCAATGAAATTTCGGACATCAGCAATATTATTAACTGCAAAAACGGACCCAACGGTACAAAAAATGTTGGGTACAAAAAATTGGCATATGAAACTGGTATGCGAGTCTGATATTCCAATTCCACCTTTTCAAGTGGAAGACGATATGCCCATTTTTTTGGTCAAATTGGAATATCGAAATTCCAATTCCATCATTCGCTGTCGACCACAAACAATGAATAGCGTATTCGGAATACGCAATTCTGGAATATCGGCTGCTATGCCGTGGTCCAAACAGGCCCTTATATCCAAAATACTGTTAAAAAAAATATGCAACTTCTGAGGTGTACATAGGAAAAATAGAATTTATAGATTAAAATCTTGCAATTTGATTGGTTGACTTCAAAAAGATTAATCACCAGTTAATGTCTCCTTTTATCAGCTCATTAAGTCATTAAGTCATATTGAGCGAGTTACCTTTGGCCGTGAATAGCAATTTGTCTAATTGAAAATAGATTCTATATCGAAATAATCTAAAAATAGATGGTTTATAATAATTTAGTTTTTCTATTGGAGTACACTCTTGGATCTCATACTTATCGGTTTACCAAGGGTGCAATTTCGCTGGTTATTATAACACATCACGGCAAGATTGAAGTAACATTGCTTGGTCATACTTACGTGCTTGGTGATACTTCCAACGCCAACTCTTTTACTTGGGGCAAATTTTCCGTGCATATGCTAATGTGGGCAAAAGAATCAAAGGTGTTTGACGACTTTAAATATGATGAGGAGATGCGCTACTACACTGACGTATTCAGCTCACCAGAAGAAGAATCGACCCGAAGAGGATGGACACTAGAAACCGCAAACGGGTTAGAAATGAGCTCGATCCTCTCTGAAGCCTTCAACGGATAGAACTGTGGAATCTTGTGCACATGGGTTTGGTCAGTATGTGTCTTTGGAGTAATATTATTTGTTGTGTACATAATATATAATAATTTATGTATTTGTCTAAATATAAATTAGTACTAGTAATCACATTTTGGTGTGGAAATTCAATTAGAATTACTTTTTGTCAATTAATTTATAAATTTAATTGGTAGACTATTTATCAAATGATGAATATTGAGAAAGACGTAGAAGGATATATTTATACAAAGAGAGTAGGATAGATGGAAGGACAAATGGATGAATCAATTTTTGCATATATTTGTGTAATTCATAAATATAATTGGTAAACCATTTATCAAATGATGAATATTGAGAAAGAAGTAGAAGGATATATCTATACTAAGAGAGTAGGAGAGATGGAAGGACATGGACGAAAAATGAAGATAAAGACAAAGATAATGAGTTACAAATATTAATTATATATTAATATGGCATCTAATATATAATTCAATGTATGACACTTCAAATTTAAATTAGTAATAAGTCTGAAAAAATATTAATATAATATATATATTATTTTGTAATATTTGATATAAAAGTACGTGTTAAGAATTTAGATATTTTTTGAATATTTAGAAACACAATAATTATGCTTAAATTTAATTAAATTAGAAAAAAGTATTTTTGGTAATGCTTGTAATGAAACAATCTAATTATTTATTTTAATTGTGTAAAATAGAATAGAGAAGATCATCTCTTCTATGTTTTAATTTAATTTAATTTAATTATTATTTTAAGTGAATCTAAATCCCCATAAAATAATTACTTGATTTACTAATCCAATCTTGACATATAAAAATTAGGAAAAAAGCTAAATTAAACATTTATTATTTTAAAATATAATCAAATCTAAAAAAGCCTAAAAAATATTTTCTTCCTAGAAATTTGCTCCTATATAACATTCATAATTTTATTAATAACCAATCAAAGTTTAGGTGAATGCAATAGTACTAACCTAAAGATAAGTACTACTAAATTGTAATTTTTTATTTTTTTTAGCTAAATAGTAATTAAACAAATTGTTTTATAATATTTTGAAAAGATGTAATATAATTGTTTTTAACTTTTAATATATAGATTTTAGAATATTTTTTATAAATTTAGTTAATTTAATTTTTAAAATATTTTTAATAAGATTTTCTTAGGAAATTATAATAGATTAAATTTTAAATTTTGACATTTATTCTAAATAATTATTAACTAGCTCTAAATAATATTGATTTTAAGTCTATATTAATTTAGAATCATTCCAAAATAAAATATTGTGTTGAATATTTTTTGGTTTGAATTTATAAACTTATTTAAATTACTAATATATCATTGTTTTTAATTTTAAACATAAGATTTTATATTTAAAAAATCATAAATTATACATTTTTTGACAATTAATATATTTTCTTAAGATGTGAAATAAAAGGCATTAAAATGATCAAATTGTCATAAAATATGCATATGATAAATAGGGTTACTGTCAAATTTTAGCTTTTCTTGCACACATCAATATTAGTCCAAAAGTCTAATCAATGAATTTTGACATAAGTAAAATTATCTCCACTCTTTGAAATGTATGTAGATATTTGTATGCAATAAAAAGTGTTTAAAGGAATACAACTAGTTACGCAAATGTATTCAAAACACAAATATAAAGCAACACTCGATTAGACAAGAGAAAGCTAAATACCAAAAGACTATGCAAACCTCATGAAAACCTTGGAGAGCTCCCTTGATGTGTTTGATATGTCCAACATGGTTGGATGTGTGCTCAAGTGTTCAATCTTTAATAGGGTTTAGAATGATATTGGCATTAGGATGGTATGCTTTTCTATTTTGGTCTCAAATGTGACATAACTTTGCTATGATGGTGGGTGATTTTGTGAAGGAAGGAGGGCTCAATTTATAGGCCAAGGGATGGTTGAAATTAAAAGATCATGAAGGGTTGAGATGCATTTGAGGGGAAGCACATAGATTGTGCCTTCTTAAACTCATAACATAGTGAGAAGTGTCACCATGTGAGAGCTTGAGAGGACATAGGGGATTTGAAAGATATGTCATCTTGTCTCAAATCTCATAGGTCAATCCTTGAGGAACTTGACCATTTTGAGAAGTGGGAAGAAGGAATAAAATATTCCTTGGATGGGACAAAGGTGTAAGGAATGTGGCTGGAGATCTAAGGGCATTTAAGGTTGACAAGTGGAGGAGAGGTGGGGATTGGAGTTAAGATGACTAGGTTTGAATTTGAAGTTCTTAATCTATTTGGTTAGGATTGTGCAAATGATTAGGGCAAGATTAGGCTTGGATTAGTAGGCAAGTGAGATTATTAGGAGGATGTGATGTTGGAGAGAGAATGAGTGGAAGGATTAATTAGGTAAACAAGGATGTTTAATTAAGTTAGTGTTAGTATGTGTGAAAGGGGTTAGGTTGAGTTAGAACCCTAGGTTAGGTGATTGGAGGATGGTTAGGTGATTGGAGGATGGTTAGGTAGGGGTTAAAGTTAGGAGCTAAGTGCTCAAATGAATTACATAGGATTTATTTAATTTATAATGGAGGAAAATTAGATAAATGAATTAATTAAAGAAAATAAGGATATTGTTTGATTAATAAATGGAGATTTAATTAATTAAATAGCTATTGGTTTCTTATTTAATAGATTGGGCTATAATTAATTAGGAGGCTGACATAGGTTAATTAAATAATAGTTTTTAATTAATAATATATAGAAGAGAACTAAATTTAATTATGAATTTACTAATCAAATTTAGGTGTTTACATTTTGCCTCTCTTTCAAATGGTGTTCAACTAATGTTATTTTGAAGAAGTTTAAAATTTTGATAACATGAAGAATTAAAAGGCAACGAAGTTGCCATAGTCTACAGGAAGTGGATTTAGTTAGACAAGGTGATGCTCCTTGAGAAGGCGGATGAGAAAGAGAAAGGGGCTTAAGTGACATCTCAAAAGGAAAGTTTCCCTAGTGGGATGGAGGAAAGGGGAAGAGAAACATGGCTCAACAATGCAATTGGATCACAAAATGAAGGTCCTAAGAAGAAACAAGGCAAGAAATGACCATTTAGGGGTTGGGGAGGCAAAAATGGAACCATAAAAAGGGTCCATATAAGCCAAGTACAGACAAAGAAATATCCATTTTCACCCTAGGCCTCTGCAAAATTGAGAGGAGAAAGTTTTCTATTGAGTTTGGAGAGTTATTTGAGTGATGGAGACAATGACACATTTTGGGAGTGTGAGGCATAGAACTGATGTGAGGAGAACTTGGTGAAATGTGCAGGCAGATAGAGTGGTGAGTAGCAAAAAACCTAACCTTGTCCTTTAGTTTTGTGCATTTTTCTTTCTTTTTCAGTTTAGGAACAAGCGATCCCACATGGTCACATCCCGTTGGATTGAGGTCAGTCCTAGGGGAAACACATTTCAACTGACCAGTGAATCTTGGGAGGTTGGGGATATACTAGGCTATCATGGGAACGCATTCCCATGCCCATGGGAATGGAGAAACAATTCAATAGAGAAAGATTAGTTAGGGGGGTTTGATATGTACCTATATCTGACATGGATAGGTTTGGTTTGCAATGGTTTGTGGATGCGCTTGTGTCTAGAGAGAGGCACGTGATCGTGCTAAGGGTGGCATATTAGTTCACTCTAACCAAGTGGGCTATAGTGGAAAGTCTAGGGTTGGGGTTCTTGGCTGGGATTCCCCATATGCAGACACACATGGCAATGGTGACAATGTTGTGTGAGAGAGATACAAATCAGAGACATCTACCTTCCATCTCTTGACTAGGAGATGATAATGATTATAGAGTATTTGTATCAAATCTTTCACTTGTCGATCAGGGGTGCATAGGTGGTGGTACAACACATGAAACAATAGAGGTAGTGAGGGCCTTGGTTGGAGTAGATGAACCATTGAGACAAGGTCAATTAGCATTGGACACCTAGTTGGATCATGTACTGGTAGCTAGGAGGATTTACTTCTATGTTTGCAGATTGGTAGGATGTTACATGACTCCATGCGCTGCCAAGACTATGGTCACATTGGGACTCATTTTAATGATTAGATAGGTAGTGTATATTGGGTAGATGAGGGCATGGGGGACTCTGATATTGGCCGAGTTGTAAAAGGACCCTCTTCAGATAGTTTATCATGGTTCAGAGTATAGAGGTTAGATTATTGGGTTTGCGAGGTTGCTACAAGTCTAGGGATGGGAGTGTATTACAGTGTTGAGGCAAATGGGGAGAGGAGATAGAAAGCCACATGAGCCAATAGTTTATAGCTGGTGAGAGCCTTTGACATATGATTTTGTGGATGGCGTAGATCACTAGAGGCAAGTATTGGATTCTATGAGAGATAGGATTACTTGGGGGTTGTACATGGGCATAGAAACATGGACGAAGATCACGTACATATTCTATTTATGAGCACACATGTAAACATTATTGGATGATGAGAGCATATCGTAGAGAGATACCGTCCTAAAAAAATTCTTCTTTAATTCAGGGGGTGCAGGATGTGTCGGGACTAGAGTATCGATTTCAGTGGGTGACTTAGGAGAGGAGAGGTAACTTTGGGCCACCTCTAGATAGAGATGGCATTATGGAAGATGAAAGGGAACTTCCACCAATACAGTGGGATCTACAAGGTAGACCAATTGATCCAAGTGTCACTACAACATACACTACATGGTTTAGGGCGTCACGACCAGTGGGGAGATCGGGGTTGTTGCCACAGAGTGTGAGGTGACAACATGTAGCTACATAGGGTCCAAGGAGGAGGCGATACCAAATGATGGGAAGAGAAAGAGTAGTAGTGGGTTTAATACACCATGCCAGTGTGGAAGAAAAGGTAGTTGGAGGACCACAAGGAGGGGGGAAGGGAGTATCCTAGAGAGTTAGGAGGAGGAGAGATGCTACAAGGGATGAGGAGGGAGATGGTGGGGGTGGAGGAGATGTAGGAGGAGGGGATGAGAAGACATAGGAGGAAGGGATGGAGGAGTAACATCTATGGATGTGGATGGAGGAGGAGATAGGGGGAGATGGGGTGGATGAGGGACATGGAGTGCAAGATAGTGGCACAACCAACACTAGTACAATTTCTATAGGTATAACCACAGGTAAAATTTATGCAGACATTAACCACACCATAGTAGGTTACACCATTATAGACCACTCAGAGGTAGGAAGGGATTATAGGTGTGTAGGTGGGGTCTTCATCCTAGGGGAAAGCGAGGAGAGTAGAGCACGTTAGATCCCTAGAGGATGCTCATGCCTCCCTTGATCATATTATTTGGGACATGACATGTGAGATGGATACTGCTCATAAGGAGAGGGATACCTTTCGGTGAGAGAGGGACAATATTACCTGAGAGAGGGATGAGGTTGTGATTGAGTGAGATTAGCTGAGGGTGGATGTTGTCAAGTTGATATAGGAGGGATATGAGAACATCAGAGAGAGGGATGCACTCCAGAGGGAGCAAGATAGCTTCAAGGATGAGAGAGACATCATTATGGAAGAGAGGGACATGCTACTACAAGAGACTACATCATAGAGGGTGGCCCTCGATGTTGCGGCTAGGGAGATATCAGTTTTGACCTCTTCTAGGGATGCACTGGAGTTAGAAAGATAGTGGAGCAAGGAGAGATACAAGAACATGAGGCAAGAGAGGGAATAGAAAGTGAGGAATAGTGGGGGATTAGGGGTTGAAAGGGTTGTGAGGGAGGTTAGGGATGTGATAGAGAAACTTGGATTTATAGAGCTATGTATTATGTTTTGGTACCACTAGAGAAGAGGATAGAGTTCTCACAAGCAAGGGATCAAGTGGTAGCAACAACAGGTAGTCAAACACCTCTACAAACAACACCCAATCACAAATCCATACATAGTCATAGGAACACTCAGTTAGTGAAATCAACCCATATAGGGTAGGGATAAGATGAAGGACATATAGGAACATCTCAAGTAGATGGGGTGGGATAGGTGACAAGGGTTGCAGTATCAGTTATAGGGTTTGCGATACAAGTTATAGATGTAGTTGTTCCCTAGAGGACAAAGAAACCATTTTCCAGAGTACTGTGGATATTAGTACCTAGATATGCTCCATGACAGGATGACCCTCCACATGATCCATTGAGACAGGATGACCTACCTCAAGATCCTTCCAACTAGCCTCCCACATCATGATACTTTATGAACATTTTGTATTACAAGTAATATAGACTATACAATTGATTTGTTTGGGACACATGAATCGTGATTTGATTTATTCATTGATATGCCATATGTACTATTAGTGATTCTTTGATGGATTTTGGATGGATTGTATATTTTTTTGAGACATTTTACAAGACATATGTGTGTGTGTGTGTGTGGAGAGTAGTTGGTGATCATGTGTCATGTATCATTTTTTATGCTTTCTATGGACACATGTATGTATGATGATATACTGACATGTGTATGATGCAAGATGTAATGCTTATATGATTATGCATGTATGTTTTTATGAGATGATACCAATGTGTGATGTAGAATGTATATGTGCTTACATTCTATCATGATCTATGCAAGATGCTATGGTCTTTGATTATGTGATGTGTATGTATATGCAGATGTGTTTATATTATGCATTTACTATGTATGCCTATGTGATGGATGCTTATGATGCATGGTGAGATTTGTGTAATGGAATGATACGATTGTATGTTTTTCTTAATGAATATGAAATATATTTTAAAATGATGCAATGAAATGATTATGCATGTCGTGATGTTATGAGATGCAAACACAAAATGAGTTAGTGCCTATATGGATATGTATGTACTTAATGACATGACATGGATATGAACATATGATATGCAACTAATGTGTTTACCTTATGTGAATTGATATGGTGGTTAATGTTGTAATTAATGCAAATATGAAACTAAAAGTAGAACTAATATGCACTTAAGAATGAGATTTAAAATGAGATGTGAATGATTGTAAATGAATATACAATTTTAAGAATGGAAGTTATATGTAAATGAAATGAGATGAACACAATTAATAATGAGTTTAATGATTATATGAGGATAATACAATGACACATAATTAAAAAAATATGTGCAATTAATAATGCAACTAAAATGATATGTACTTAATGTGATTAGTGTGTGCTTCTAAATTGGTATGTAAGCCTACACTGACCAACACTCAATAACCCATTAACTTGGAGATTCCAATATAAATATTCAAATCAAAAGATAAAATGAAATCCCCAAAAGTGGCTTATCACTTCCTAGATGAAGCAAGTATGATATCTATGAATGTGCTCTCAGTTTGTATTCAAGATTAGTGACTTGAAAACTTCATAACAAAAGGTTCATGAGAGATTAAGATGCAATGATTGCATGCAATGATCTGAATCAATGCTATGATAGACCCATTTAAGCTATAAAAACTATGAATCTAACAATGAAACTACCATGATTATCTTATTAATCTAAGAAGTTGAAGCTATAAGCTAAGCATGCAATTTGATTTTAAGAATTGAAATCTAACACTAAATGAGCATATAATCTAGCATAAAATAGCATAAAAAATTTAATAATGAAGTCTATATCCTTTGAATGAGCTAAGAGGTTGTTTATATAGGAATCTTGGAATGAATGTGTGATTGAGATTCTCTCTGATTTTTAGCAACTTAATGCGACTGGTTGAGACTTAGAGAGAAAATAGCAATTTCCATTCTTTTAAGTCTTTCTTTTATTTAGAAAGTTGTGCACATGAAATTGAATGGGTTATTTTATTAACTAAAATTATTTTAGAAACCTTTTTAATTTGTTTTTATTTAAATTAATTTAAATAACCTTATATGCTCTATCAATTGATTTAATCAATTAATCAATTATTTGATGATTGATTTAATTATGTAAGCCAATTGATTTAATTACTTACATAATTATGTCTAGCATATTTGTTCGAATTTGAATTTAATTGAAATTAGGGGCACTTAGTTAACTAGACCTTTATTAGGCGATTACATTTGCCCATCTTTGAATTGATGTGCAAGTAGCCCATAGATTCAAAGAACTTCTTGATGTCGAAACAATACGTAGCTTGATGTGGATTGGTGAAACCATTCGTGGTTGCAAAAGATCAATTCTAAAAGTTGATAGAGATTCTTGGTTATTAGTTCTAAACTTGATTGAATAGAGACTAATTTGAAGATTCGAAAGATATCGATTCTGAACTTAATTGAACAAGAACCAATCATACGGACTCTAAACTAGATTGGACGAAGACCGATAGAAAGATCAAGATATTGATTCTAAACTTTATGGTACAAGAACCGATCATATCGACTCTGGACTTGATTGAACAAAGATTTATAGAAAGACTAGAATGTTCAACTTGATGTGATGCAATAAAACTAAACACGTATTTGATTTGATGATGACAACTAACCAATTCGATGTGAAGTGATAAAATTGATAAATGTAAAAAATATTCTTAAATCAATAGATTGATTAGAATGAATAGCCATCTTGATGAAGTGCGATGAAACTAATTACCATTAAGAGACTGATTTTGAAGATAGTGTTAGATTGATGTGGTGCAATGAAACTAATTTTCTCCCTAGAGCTTTGATTGATTCATATAGCTACCCTGAATAACTTGATGTGGTACGATGAAATCACTCATGCACAAAGATCAAAGAGTCTCAACTTGATGTGAGTCTTGATGAAGTTGAGATGCCCCTAGTGATGAGGTCTTACCTGAATTTTGTAGTTTTAAACTCAGTTGATTTGATTGATGATGTATTCCTATCCCCTCGGGATTGAATTTGAAATATTGCAAGGAATAATAGTGATTTGAGTTGATTTGATTAATGGAAATATTGATTTTTGTAGTATAACTAATGTTAGATTGATGTAATCGGATTACAGGTGAGTGAGAATGAATTTTGAGCAATTTGGATCAAGTTGATCATGTTTTGACTGAATTATGACTTAGTTTGACCAAGTTTGGCCAAGATTAAAGAATTTTAAGAGTTGGTCCTAATGATAATTTTGAGATTGATTGGAAAATTTCAAAGTTGATGATGCGTCAATAAGCATGATTTTATCAATGGTCAACTACGTTTGACGAGAAATTTGTTTTAATATTTTGACTGTGATTCTGAGATTAGATTTTGATTTCAATCCCAAAAAGGAATTCAGGATGCCAAAATTAGGTAAGGGTGCAAATTTAGTGTCAATCGAAGCACTTTGAAAATAGGTCAAATGGATATAAAAGGGGTCGAAGGGGTCATTTTCAAATCATTTTAACTATTTGACTTTTTGAGTTTGAGAGTCTTTCGAGAGAAAAAAAAATGTCTGTTCAAGTCCCTAATCATAGATTTGAGCTTCCAATGAAGCACAACTGGCCTTAGAACTACGGTGCACTAGTAAGTACTCGATCTTTTTCCTTGATTTGATCAAATTTTGATGAGCTTTTCTTGTTTTCATCATGTTTTAGGTAAACAGTTTCGGTTACCCGTACAATAGAAGCATCCTATCGTACTAGAATTAGACTTTTATTGTACGATAATATGGTAGAAGATTCATTATTGTTTCCTTTAAATTTTTTTATTATTTCACGTATACCCATCTTTTGTATGATTTAATGAATTTCATCATATGAAATTCTTTTATCGTATTGCTTAGGGAGTTTTATCATATGAAAACTGTGTCAAGAGTCTTTTATTGTATGACCCATATTTGCATTCTTTTTCCAAGGTTTTCTATCTATTTATGTTGTAGCTCATTCATGGAAGTGTAGATTGGTTAAACTTGATGTTTCCAATATGTATTTTCTCTAATAGTTGCATTTTTCTGATGATTTTGATGGAGTACTGATACCTATTTTATTCTTTGTGATGTAGATGAGATTACCAAATCCAGAATTCTGATGTGCCTACCCTCAGACTCTTCAATTAGTCAGACATATTTCCTAGTAGGATTTGACAGTTCTTGATCAGTGTGGGCTGGGAAAGCTCACTACTCTTCCTAATATTTGTGTGAACCACAAACTATTGACCGCTTGCTAAGAGATTCCATAATGAGAAGTGAGATCATGATCACCCCAGAGGACGTGTACATGATACTTCACCTTCCCTTCATAGGTGATCTTGTCTATTATGACCAAGATCCAACATAGGGGATCACGACACTGAGGCATATATTTTCTAATGACACCATCTTGGACAAGCATATTGCATGGGACTACATAGTCCATTAGTATGGTCAAGAGTATCCCTTGGCATGTGTACTTGTAGGTTTGATCGGGTGTGTAGCAGCACCAAATAGGATTTAGCAGGGATTCTTTTGTGGATGGGGGCATATATTATTGGATATGATTACTAGACTGCAAAGATTTTCTTGGGGTGCATGTTTATTGTGCCACAAGTATAAAGAGCACAAAATAGTATATCATCAGGGAAAGAGCATGATAGCCGGTGTGATAGCTCTTCAGATATGGGCTTGGGAGCACATCTTGATTTCACACACCCAATGATACAGATAGATCGAGTGCCAGGAATGCCCAAAATATACAAATATACTAGTTACATTCATCAGCCCAATTTGGGCAAGACTTCATATTGGTGACGAAAGCTTGATGATTTTCCATCTATAGACTGGAGGCCATTCATAAGTACTAAGGAATGGTTGGGTTCTCCTAGAGAGTTGTCTTACATGTTCACAAGTCGAACATTGATTGGAAGATGCACTCCCATTGTGGAGAGGTTCTATATTAGCCAGGTCTGGCAACAATTCGAGAGATAGTAGGACATGTCCATAGAGTTCACAACTTATGATTTCTTGATTAGGAGGGGCCAGATTGGGGTCTGAGACTAGTTTATTCTATTACATTGTAGGAGCTGAGAGATATGTAGCTGCCACACTGGAATTATCTCCATGATATTTTAGATGCAGGTGTTATAGTTTCATACAAGTAGTATATGATCGATCACCATTTTCCTTAGTTCACTGATCCATCCAAGAGAGCTCGCATATATGAGGATGAGCTAGCTACAAGTGCACAAGGAAGGGGTAGAGGTAGGGGTTATAGGGATTCTAGTCAGAGGGATACCAGGGCCAACAATAATAGGGGTCCCATAGTTAGGTAATAATGATGGGGGGAGATGGGGACACTTGATTCTATCAGGATCGTAGTCGCTATAGAGGAGGATTCCCTAGAGGAGGAGGGAGAGAGACTGACCTGACATAGGGTAGAGAGAGGTCACTTATTATACAAGGATAGACATGGCTGACTAGTTGCTGAGGAGGGTGATCCTATGAGAGAAGATACAATATAGGAGGTACCTATAGAGGAGGTACCACTAGAAAAGGCACCAATAGTAGAGGATCCACAGGATCTCATGAGTACACTGAGGGGACAGATTAGACAGTTACATAAATAGTTGGCTACCTCTTAGACTTAGCTAGAAGTTTTTTAGGCACAACTTGTAGATCGAGATCAACAGATACATGAGCTACACTCAGGTAGAGATCAACAAATAGAGGAGTTGTAGACAACCAGAGATCAGGCTTAGCATGCTTCCGCCTACCAAGGAGCTTGAGCAACATATTATTATGTATTTTGTATTGGAGTTGTGTCTGTAAGAGCTAGGGAACCTTCTTATTGATAGTTTGTAGCTCAGTCAGAGGGTTTTATTCCTCCCCCTTTGGTGAGAGATGATATGCCACCTCCTCCCCCTTCTCATGATATATATTAAGGAGGGAGCGAGTTATGATTTCTACTTTCTTTTCTTTTGTATTTTCTTCTCCTTTTTACTGGTCAAAAACATATGATGTTCTCATCATTTTTGACAATGATACTTTGATACACTCATTCATTTTTTATTATCTCATTGTACATGTGTCCTGATTCATGGATGATTTATGAGATATATATGATTCGTTGATTGACTGAGATACTTTGTCCTTTCATGTATCATGGATGCTCATGCCTTATGTTTCAATATGATGATGTTGATATTTTTGTGCTCATGTCTTTTTATATTGATGTATCTGAATATGTGTGCCTTTCTTTCAGCATATATGTGTATTTTGTTTCAATGTATTTTTTCAATCCCTTTTACATTGAACAACATGAAGGTTTTGTTGATCCTAATTAGAAGAATACGGTATGTAAGTTGCACAAAGCATTATATGGATTGAAAAAATCACTGAGAGCATGGTACGAAGGACTTCACTCCTATCTTATTAGTATTGGATTTGTTAGAACAAGTGACAACAAAAATTTGTATTTGAAAGGTGAAACTAATGACAAGATTCTTATTGCTGAAATTTTTGTTGATGATATCATATTTGGAGGACATGATAACTTATGCAAATCATTTGCTAATGAAATGAGAAAAGAATTTGAAATGCCAATGTTTGGTGAAATTAGATTTTTCCTTGGCTTGCAAATTTTACAATAAAATGAAGACATATATATTACTCAATCAAAGTACATCAAAGAAGTGTTGAAGACATTCGGAATGGAAGAGTCAAAACCATTTGGTACACCTATGGTCACTAGATGAAAATTGACAAAGGATGACAAGACAACCAAGGTAAATTAGACATTGTACAGATTAATGATTGGTAAGTTTATGTATGTAGTGCATAGTAGACCAAATATTGCACATGCGGTTGGAATTGTAGCAAGATTTTCTTCTAATCGTAAAGAATCACATATGACTGTTGTAAAAAGAATTTTGAGATACTTGCAGAGCACTAAAAACTATGGTTTGTGGTACAAGAAAGAAGACAATTTTAAAATGAAAGTTTATACAGATGCGGATTGGGCTAGAAACATTAATGATAGAAAGAGCACTACTGGTAGAGCATTCTTTTTGGGAGAAAGATTAGTTAATTGGATAAGTAAGAAATAAGGATGCATTTCTCAGTCAACTGCAGAAGAAGAATATGTTAAAGCTGTTGCTAATTGTTCAAACATTGCATGGATAAAACAACTTTTTGAAGGTATGAATGAAGAGATCACTAACCCCATGATAATATATTGTGCTAATACTAATGCAATAAAAATTTCTAAGAATTTGGTGATGCATGCAAAGACAAAGCATATATCTATAAAGTATCACTACTTGATGGAAAAATTACAAGATAAGAAAGAAGAATTGGAGTATGTGAAATCACAAGAGATATCTGCTAATATATTTACTAAACCCTTACCTAAGGATACATTTGAGTACTTTTGGAGTAGACTAGGGGTCCATCCCCTATCTATCGGTCACTAAGGTGATTTGGAGGTTGCATCAACCTACACTTTATAATAATATCAAAACTATTGATGCATGATGTTCAAACTTTAGGTTTCCTAAAGTTGTGACAACTGAAGAATGAAACCGCATATCAGTACATGCAAGGTACTAGATCTGAATCGAACACTAGAAATAATATTTTGGCTATTGAAGAGTTGTATATTTTTGTCATTTTTGTCAAAGGGAGAGAAGATTCAATGAAATATTTATCTAAAGGAAAATTGAAGATACATAAAGGGAGAGTAGAGATCAAATCTGCAGGGAGAGACTACATGTAGAGTATTGATGTTGTGTAGTGATTAAACATATTAAATGTACAAGCTAGGGAGAACTTACCTAGTTACAAAATTTTCATACAGAGTTGTAGAACAAATGTTTGGTATTCTATATAATATTTCATATTGTGTTGTCATCAATTCCAAAGGGAGAGATTGATGAACTACAACTGATTGAATATCTTGAGGGATAGTTTGACAATGGATTGGATATTTGAAAGACAACGATTGATTATCACAGACATACTAACGTGTATGTAAGACATTAAATCAGTTAATGTATTGTCATTGATGTCAACTAGCATGATGGTTACAAACATCTTATGAAGGAGATAATGATGAAGGAATGAGATATCTACATAAAGATGAGATGAATGAGAAAGATATGGATATAGTATTCATTGGGTAACTTATTGATGAGTCTATGACATTATGTGAGTAATTTGATTTTATTATATGAATCTATTATGGATTAAGGAACAAGAATAAACAAGTTTACGTGGTTGGTAAATGAAGAATACAGTGTACACCGAGAAAGTGTAGTGTATAACGAGTACGATGTTAACCGAGCTAGTAATCACTGACACGTTATGGTATTGATGGAGTGAAAGAAATAAATGGAACTTATAATGACTGTCAACTAAAGATGATGAGTTGGACAATTGTTTATGATTCTCAGGGAATGATAATGTTTGTTATGATGATCAATGACCGATGCAATTCAAAGATGATTGGATGAAGGAAAATGAAACGTGTTATTGACACAACTACTAAGGAAGTTTAAAGTGGCAAAATCAATGGTGAAGATTAAGAGAAAAAATCTATGGATGGAAATAAAATGGTTTATGATGTCTATATAAAGAGACAAGAGATTCATTATTGAGTCTTTTGCAGGAGAATTCACATGAAAGGATTGAATTCATGCAAGATTGATCAAACTGGTTGAAGACAAAACTAAGCAATTCTACAAACAACACTGAGCGTTAGAGAAAGCAATTGTCTGGCATAACAAAGTTGGAGGAAATAAAAGATTGAATTGATTATTGATCAAAGGTATTATTGAGCTTAGCATTGATCTAAAAATTTGTAAATCAAGTTGTATTTGAATCAAATCATTAATGTATCGGTTTAATCATTTCTACAAATAAATCTCTTAACCAAGTGGAACTTAACAGTCTTTATATTTCAATATGACATTCAATGAATGTTGATTGTTTTCTTGTTGACCGCATAGTGAATGTTTGGTCAAGGCAAAACTATTAGTGATAAATCCTTTAACCAGGTCACACCTCACAGTGTGTTTTGTAACCTTTAATAGGGTTGGCTCTTAACCAAGATCGCTTCAGAAGAGTGAATTAATTTGGGTTACCGATCCTAGGTAATTTTTCCCCTAACAGGGTTTCCACATTAAAAATATATGTGTTAATTGTGTATGGATGTGTTGAATTGTTATTTTACTTTAGACATTACTATTACTAGATTGATTGGTAAACATAGTATTTAATTTATTGGTAATTGGTAGATGAAGAGAAAGGCATAGTTAATATTTTACCGAGATGATTAATTGGTTTGAAAGTTTTGTTATATACATCTGGGAATATTTGGGACCGTAGGATAACTAGAGCTAACTGATTGACCCCCCCTAGTTATCTAACATGGGATTCAATCTTTCTTTTCATCTTGTATATAGCTTAAGTCATTTTCATGACAAATCAGTTTCTCCATGCAAAACCTCCATGAATTGGAAGTGGTATTTATCTTTGTCCTGGGGCATTCAGGTCTTACTAGGGGGAAATTTCCTATCACATCGGTCAATCAGATCAACATCAAAACTAATCAGATTCAGTTTTCCAAAAACCATTGAAAGATTCGTCATAGACACACAATGGTATTTCTCAATTCCCTACAATGTGAAGACATCAATAAATAGTGTTTCTCAACACTGTCCATGGAAATGATAGTGTTTCTCAATGCTTATCAGATAAACTCATACCAAAATCCAAACAAACAAACAATGGACTTGAACGATCACCAATGTTTCTTAACACTATACCTTTCAACAAGATAGAACACCATACACAGAGAAATGCAAACAACACCCAAAACTTGTTGAATTGAAGCTTATCATATCTCTATTGCAACTCAACAATGTCTACACGACTAGAGAAGCAAGAAAGGTTGTGAATTTTCTTAGTATGATGTCTATTATCATTTGATTTTACTGATTGTCCCTTTCTAAGTAACTCAAGGATGTCTAAATGACTAGAGGAACCTAAACTGGGGGCATACTAATTTTTCTTTGAAATTTTCTTATTGGTGTGGTCTCGATGACCCTAAGTTGTCCACTAAAAATGGGTGTTTATAGTAAGAGCCTTCATCTCCATTGGAATGCCACACAACCTCAACTCATTTTATCTGGACACTAAGGTGAGGTTGAAACTATCTCCTTGTCTATTATTGTGCTTGTTCAATAAAAATTGCACTCTTGTTCATCTAGGATCTAATTGCATTGATGCTAGTGTAACCATACAATATCAACTAAAAATGATGCTCAAGTAATCTTAACTCTTGCCTCGATGCTCGTGTTTTCTTTCCACATTTTATTTGATACATGAGATATTCATATCTTTATGGTTGCAATGGCACCAGTGAGGTTTGTATTGGCTATGATGTCCCACAATGCCCAATGATGATAAATTGGCTAAAGAGATCAGTGACTAAAGTCTTAATTCTCCATTCATTTTAGACTTGCATGTAGTTTTTCATAGTGACTTTGAATGATCTAAGATAATCTTACATCTTCAAATCTTGGGAATTTGTAATTATTCATCACCTTAACAGTCAACTACAAACATCGTCACTTATTTAATTAAATATTTGGATTCGGAACCATATCACATCATCTGTAGGAAAGGTTAGCAACATACATCATCACATCATCTAGATATATGAAAGGGAACCAAATGCTAAATTTTCATTACTATTCATGACAAGTCTAATGGTTTGTATCTTTGGATTGCTTGTTGAAGTATGGTCCTGATTAGATTGATCATCTTTTGATGATTAGTACAAGAGAGCTAGTGATTTCATGTTGACATTTGGAACTACATATGGCATGATAGTTTGAATAGTTGACCACACATATTGAATAGTTGATAAAAAAATGCAAGAATTCAAACTTTTATTACTTTAGGAAAGTACAATCTGTACAAATGTAAATCTAAACAGTACTCTCTTGCTACTCTCATGCCTCCTAAGAAGGAGTCTAAGCTTAAGAGGAGTTTAATCATGGGCTCACTTACATGTGTAAGACCATCCCTTATTGGCATGGTGTTAGAATAAATGAGAGGGGAGTGAATCAGTTAGATCAGTTATCCTACAGTCCCAAATACAAAGATGTACCTTATAAAACAATTCCAACAAATTATGCAGCTCGGTAACATAAAATATCAATCTGTCTATCTAGTTTACTGATTACCAGTAATTATCCAACTATGATTACCGACTAAATCAACTATGCAGTATGTAAAGTATGATAGAAAAACAAGCATTACAAATAACACATAACTCATTGATTTAACATGGAAACCCTTCTAAGGGAAAAACCACCTAGGACCGGTAACCCAAAATAATTCACTCTTCTAAAGTGAGCTCAGTGAAGAGCCAACCCTGTTAAAGGTTACAAAAAACACTGTTAGGTGTGACCTGGTTAGAGGATTTATCACTAACAGTTAACTTTTGACCAGCATTCACTATAGGGTCAACAAGATAACACTTTACATTCAATGAATGTCATAGGGTAGAACATAAGACTATTAAGTCCTCTCAGTTAAGAGATTTTATGAATCAATGGTTAAACTGATACAGTACTAATCTAATTCAAATACAACTCAATTACAAATATTCAGATCTATGCTAACCCCATACAAATATCCTCTGATCATTAATCAATTCACTTCCTCAATATTTCTCAACTTACTTTCACTTAGTAAATGGTTCTCTGACGCTCAGTAATGTCTACAGTCTTGGTTCTTTCACTAACCAGATTGATCATGCATGCATGAATAAAGTCTTCATGTGAACTCTATGTAGTTTTCTTCTTTTTGGCATGTTTCAATAATGAAACTCATATCTCTTATATAGACAAGTAAACTATTTTCATATCAACCATTAGATTTTGCTGCTTAATCTCCTTCATCTATTTTACCTCTTAAACCTTCCTCGACAAATGTGTCATTAACATGTTTTAATCTCATCCTTTAGATCTTCTCCGAATTTCGTTAGTTGTGGATCTCAAAAAACTCTATCCTTAATCTCAAAATCATAACAATTTCCATCTCATCAAATTTAGTTGGCAGTTATTAGCATTTAATGTTTTCATCCATACTCGGTTAATATAGAAATGTGTCGGTGATAACTAGTTAAACTATCTCGGTTAATATTGTCAGTCGGTATACACTGCATTGGCTCGGTGTATACAAAAATCTTCAATGACTGACCACATTAACATGTTTAATTTCAAATCTCTTCTTCATAGTAGATTAATGTAACATGATCAAGTCAACAATATAAAGCCATAGACTCATCAATAAGCTACCCAATGTTTTCCTTATCCTTATCTATCATATTCATCTTTTCCTCATGTAGATATCTCAGTTCTTCATCTTTTCTTCCTTCAACAGATGTTCAGATGTTTGTAACTAACATGATAAGTACTGTCAAAACTAGTTTACATCAATGACAACATATTGACTGATTTAATCATCTTACATATCATTTCAGTAGCTCGGTGATCTCTAATCATTGTTCCTTCAATTCATTCAAATATTCAATCAGTTGTATTTCATCAATGTCTCCCTTTGGCATTGATGGAAACACAAGCAATATGAAAATATGTCATACACATATAAAACATGTATTCTACAACTATGTAAGTAAATGTTGTAACTCGGTAAGCTCAAATTTAATATGTTTAATCACTACAAAATATAACAACATTACATGTGCAAACTCTTCCTACAAATTTGATCTTTTTAGTTCTCATATTCCCTTTGTTCTCAGCAACAAATATTCAAGTCTTTCCCTTTCTCTGTGTTCTCACTAACCAATTTTTCATATTCATTCTCTCTAATTTTCTCTCCCTTTGACAACAATGCCAAAAAAAAAATACAAATATCTCTGCAATAGCCAAGTAATTCTCTATTGTTCGGTTCATATTAGGTACCTTCAGTGTACAAATAAACAAATTTCTATTCCGGCTTCTACAATCTTTCACAACCTTAGACAAAATCCAAAGTGTGAGCTATGTGCATCAACATGAATGATCTTCTGATAAGTATAGGATGATGCAACCTCCAAATCACCTTAGAGACCAGTAGACATGGGAGGGACCCCAAGTCTAGTCCTCAAATATTCAAATGTGTCCTTCGGTAATGGTTTAGTAAAGATATCAACAAGTTGTTCCTTAGATGTTACAAATTCCATTTTCACCTGCTTCTCTTGAACTTGTTCCCTCAAGTAGTGATATTTAATGGATATATGCTTTGTCTTCAAATTCATTATATGATTCTTAGAAATATTTGTAGCACTAGTGTTGTCATAATATATAATCATCGGGTCAATGATTATCTCATTCAGCCCTTCAAACACTTGTTGAATCCAAGCTATATTTGAACAGTTGGTAGCAGCAACAACATGCTCTGCTTTAGCAGTAGACTGATAAATACATGCTTATTTCTTGATAATCCAAGTCACAATCCTTTCCCCTAAAAACATTTCTCCACCGGTTGTGCTCTTCCGGTCATCTATGTTTCTAGCCCAATCTACATCAGTGTAAAATCTTAGTTCAAATTTTCCTTCAAATGTATACCATAAAACACAGACTTCTATTTTCAAGTATCTCAAGATTCTTTTCACTACAACCATATGTGAATCTTTAGGATTGGTAGAAAATCTAGCCACAATCCCCACTGCATGTGCAATATCAGGCCTAGTGTGTACAACATACATCAGTTTACCAATCATAGATCTGTACAGAGTCTGATTTACTTCTCCAGATTCATCATCCTTTGTCAATTTAAAGCCAGTTACCATTGGTGTTCCCACTGGTTTAACATCTTTCATGCCAAAAATTTTCAATACTTCTTTAATGTATTTTGATTGAGTGATGAAAATCCCATCTTTCTATTGTATAACCTGCAAACCTAGAAAGAATTTAATCTCTCCAAATATAGACATCTCAAATTCCTTTCTCATGTCATCAACAAAAGTTTTGCAAATTAGATCTTGTCCTCCAAAGATTATATCATCAACAAATATCTCAGTAATCAAAATGTTATCATCAGATCCTCCTTTCATGTACAAATTACTATTTTCCTTGTTCTTACAAAACCAATACTTATAAGATAAGCATGTAGTCTTTCATACCATGCCCTCAGTGCTTGCTTCAATCCATACAAGGCTTTGTGTAGTCTACATACCATATCTTTATGATTCTGATCAACAAACCCTTCTGGTTGTTCTATGTAGACCTCCTCCTCAAGGATTCCATTTAGAAAAGCTTATTTCACATCCATTTGATATACTTTAAATCCCTTATGTGAAGCATAAGAAATTAATATGTGAACTCCTTCTAGTCTAGCAATAGGCACAAAGGTTTCACCATAATCAATACCTTCTTCTTGTGAATATCCCTTGCAAACAAGTCTTGCCTTATTCCTAGTGACCTCTCCATTTTCATTCAGCTTATTCCTGAAAATACACTTAGTACCAATAACATTTTTATCTGTCGGTCTAGGTACTAAAGTCCATGTTTTATTCTTCTCATTTTTTTCAATTTCCTCATTCATAGCATTGATCCATTCCTCATTTTCAAGTGCATCCCTAACATTCTTAGGTTCAAACTCACAAACTAAGCATGTGTTATGTCTTAACTTACTTCGGGTCAGCATGCCATCTTTCTTATCTCCAATGATTTGATTCTCTGGATGGTGTCTACAAATCTTTCTAGCACTTGATCTCTTCTCTAATCATCATTCGGTTCAGGTTCATTTTCCTGCTTGGTAGCTTCTTCCCAATTCTCAGATTCCATGTGTTGATTCTTAGTAGCATTTTCCTGATGCTCGGTAGACTCAACCTATGGCTTTGGTAGATGATTTGGATCTTCAACATAAGTAAACCTATCATAATCTTTTGGCTCCTTCATGCTTTCTTCATCATTCTTTTCAACAAATTCATCAACTCTATCATTAGCACTTTCTATCATCTTATTAGTAACCTTATTCAAACATTTATAAGATTTACTCTTAGTAGAGTATCCCAAGAACATTCCTTCATCACCTTTAGAGTCAAATTCACCATTCCTATCATCTTTCAGAATATAACACTTGCTACCAAAGATTCTGAAATAACTTACACTCGGCATGTATCCAAACCATAACTCGTAAGGTGTCTTATTTGTGTCTTTCTTTAGTTGAACTCGGTTCAGGACATATAATGCTATGCTAATTGCCTCTCTCTAGTACATATGTGTAACATTTTTCTCAATTATCAATATTCTAGCATAATCAACAATGGATCGGTTTCTTCTTTCAACAGTTCCATTCTGTTGTGGCGTTCTAGGTGTAGAAACTTTCCTTTTTATACCATGCTCATTACAGAAGTTAGTAAATTCATCAGAAACAAACTCACCTCCTCTATTAGACCTTAAGCATTTCAATTATTTTCTGGTTTCTTTTTCAACTTTAGCCTTATACCATTTAAACAATTTGAATGCCTCAAATTTTTCTTTCAAGAACATAATTGTCATCAATCTAGTATAGTCATCAATAAACAAAATAAAGTATCTATCACCATAGTATCTTTGAGTTCTCATAGGACCACATAATTTGGTGTGAACCAACTCCAGAATTCCTTTAGATGAATAGTCCTTAATTTTAAAACTAGATTTTTTCATCTTTCCTTTTTGACATTGATGATACATAACATAATCAAGTTTGGTTAGACTAGGCAATCCTCTAAATTTTCTCTTTCTACTGATCTTAATCATGTTATCAAAATTTACATGACATAACCTCTATTCCATAACCATGCATCTTCATTTTTTACTAGTAAACAAGAAGTCTCATCATTGTCAAGATAAAATAAATTACCTTTTGATTGTCCACCTGTTCTAACAAGTTGTCCATTTTCATCATAGATTTTCACCTTCTTGCTTTCAAATGCAACTCGATGACCTGAGTTATTTAGCTGTTCTACACTCAACAAATTGTAATTAAGTTCTTTAACCCAATATGCATTATCACATCTAATTTTATCATTCAATATAATAGATCCTTTTTCTTTAACCATGCAAGGTGTGTCATTTCCCATTTTCATTGATCCTCCATTATAATGCTCAAGATGATCAAACTTATCTTCATCACTAGTCATGTGATGTGTACAACCACTATCAATGATCCAAGAATCATTCTTACTAACTTTAGAAATAAGTGTTGTTTCTACATACCTTTCCTCCTCTTCTAAATCATCTTTCATTACAACACATACGACCTCAATATCATCATCGATGTCAGTGTTGGAGTCATCTTCTTCAGCAAGGTAACATGCCTTTTTGCCCTTAACTTTGTGATCTTGGTTGTCTCTATTTTAGTGTCAGTAGTCTCTGTTGTTTCTTCTTCCATACTTCCCATCACCAGGTCAATCTTTGTCTTTATCATCCTCTTTCCTGTTAGGACATCTAGAAGCAATATGAGCAACCTCTTTACAATTAAAACAAGTTAAAGGTAAATTTCCCTTATATCTACCTTTACCTTTATGCAGTCTTCGAGCCATAATCTCTTCAAGCTCATCAAGCTCATCATCAATATTACTATCACTTTCATTCCTTATATTATGCTTACTACTAGATTTACCAATCTTAAGAGATGACATAAAAGAAGACTCAACACCTGGTACAACACTATTGTCAAAATTATTCAGCTCAAAAGTTGTTAACTTTCCAATCAGACTATCAAGAGTAAGAGTTCTATTAGGTGCAGACCTCATTTCATGAATATAAGATATTCTGATTGTATAAATAGGCAACAAGGTTCTCAGTATCTTACTTACCACTATATCTTCAGAAATAATACCACAAGCTCCTCGGATAGCATTAACTACCTCCTTGATTTGGTTTGTATACTATGTAATATTCTCTCCTTCCTTCATCTTCATGTCATCAAATCTGCCTCTCAAGATTTCATCTCTAGCTCTCATCACATTCAAATCACCATCATAAAATAGAGAAATTTTATCCCACATTTTCTTTTCTATAGTGCAATCCTTGACATCCTCAAATTCAGCATCAGATAGTGCATCAACAATCTCTATCATAGTAATATTGTGTTCATGACAGTCTCTCAATTGATCAAGAGTCAAAGGTCCAATAGTGGGTTGTATGTAGCCATTGTCTAGTAATGGTATAGAAGATCCTCCAACTCCAGCTATGTGAAGTCTCATTTGGCTTTTCCATGTTGTAAAGTTATCTTTATTCAGCTTCGACACTTCCCTCTTATACATCTTGTAATCTTTCTGCTCAAGTCCTTAAAAATTTCTTCCAAGCAACCAATATGCTCTGATACCAATTATTCTAATAACTGAGAGGGGGGTGAATCAATTAGATCAGTTATCCTATAGTCCCAAATACAAAGATGTACCTTATAAAACAATTCCAACAAATTATGTAGCTTGGTAACATAAAATATCAATTTGTCTGTCTAGTTTACCGATTACCAGTAATTATCCAATTGTGGTTATCAACTAAATCAAATATGTAGTATGTAAATTATGATAGAAAAATAATCATCATAAATAACACATAACACAATGATTTAACATGGAAACCCTGCTAAGGGAAAAATCACCTGGGACCGGTAACCCAAAATAATTCACTCTTCTAAAGTGAGCTCGGTGAAGGGACAACCCTGTTAAAGGTTACACTACACACTATTTTTGATTAAGTAAAATAGGTTTTACAGGGAACCTGAAACCCATAGAAAAATTAAGTCGTGATAAATTCTAGAGAACCAAGCAAAGCAAAACATTACAAAGTAGCTAGGATAGGCCACCACAGGGCCGAATAGTAAAAGACATAGAAAATAAAGAAAAGCCAAAAGGAAGAGCACTGTGAATAGTTATGCCAAGCTCCTGACCATGACAGCCGCATTGCTTTCAAGAACCTCCATCAATTGAACTATTTCTTTAACATTTTGCACTTGGGAACCACGAGGATCAATTTTCTCCCTGTTCTTCCTGGTTCTAGCCCTGGTTCTTTTCCCTGGTCCTTCAGTCAGCTCCTTGTCATCCTTCATGCTCCTCTGCTCGGTCTTAGGGTCCATTTTTTCTTCCATCTTTTTAATCAGTAGCTTCAAATTTTTGTTGGACATTTTAAGGATGTTAAAATTTTGCTCTTCCACTCCCTTAAGGGTTTTTTCTAGGCTGATCATTTTAGCTTCCATGTTCATGACCTTGATTTCCAAAATTGGCCTGTTCTCAGTGGTCTTATCCTTATTGTCTCAGCCCTGAATTATTTCCTTGATGTCCTCGATCTCATGATAGAGGCATTTGAAAGATCAATACTGGTCCAGCATACTATTTTTGGTATTATTGAGAAAGTCCATGTCCATCTCCCTAGCTTTGTCACTGAGAACAACCAAAGAGGGGTTTATCAATTCTTCATTATGGACTTTTCCATCAATGTCCTCCAGAATCTAAGGAAAGATGGCTTCCCTAATAATACCCATACGCACAGTGTTAATGTTAAAATTCTTCCAAACCTTTTTACCCCTCCCGGTATCCTAACTATGATACTGCCCCCTGAGGCTTCTTCAGTCTCATCAATCCTTATGGGTGACTGGTTGATGCCCTGGTCATCTTTGTCTTCAGTCGCGGGGGCTTGATTTTTAGTGTTAGAATGAGGAGGAAGGGTTTTTTCCTCACTGATTGTGAGATCAACCGAGAGGTGTCCAAAAAGGTCCTACATTGGTTTGGGGGAGTCCTCCTTATCCTGTTCTTGCATCATAGCTGAATCCAAAACGGGGTTTCCCACTTCTTCTTCTGAATCCATATCTTCCTCCTTTTCAATGTACTCTTCCTCTGAGTTAATCTCCTTCCTACCCTATTTTTTGGAGGGTAATTCACTCTTGATAGCTTTTAGAGGTCATTTCTTGGATGGAGAGCCCTTTCTTTGTTTCTTGAAATCAACTTCCTCACTATCATCAGAGGGTATACCCATAGAAGAGCCTGAAGGGATGTAATCCAAGCCAGAGTGCTTGTTGATAGCCTTACTATCCCCAATTTCCTTGCCCATGGTTTGGGTTTTAAAGAACTTGTATAACAAAAGGATTAAACCTTCATGCAGAGCAGGATTTACAATTTTTTTATCTCTAAAACTATTAATATTCTTGTTCATTGAAGAGAAGAGATAATACAGAATGGAAATCTTGAAACCATGCCTAAAATGATTAAGCAAGATGAAATGATAGGTTTAGATTTTTTCAAACCTGCTATCCGGGGTAATGTAGTAGATGAGGGCCTTCAAAACATACTGCCAGAGCATTTTTGAACTCCCAGGGAGGTAGTAGGTGCCCGCTTTGACAATGGCTTTCATCTCCGTGTCGTCTCTCGCAAACTTTTTAACAGCAATGTCGGAAAGTTTTTGGTCTCTATAGAATTTTTTCTCGGCTATAGGAATGTCAATGACCATCGACATAACTTCCTCCGAGACAGTGAATGTCTTTCCATCAATCTCCACTGACCCATCTTTCCAAGTTTTAACGAAGATTTTGGTGATGTCCTTCCTGCACCCATGGAGACGTTCTATAAAAGGGGCAACATCCCCTTTCTATAAGGCATTCCAAATTTTTGTTTGCTTCTTCCATTTCTCACTGTCACCCTCCGGCTCCCTTCTTAACCTTTCCCCAACCATGGCTTTCATGATTTCTCTGGTAAACCACAGGTCCTACCAAACTTTTTTGCTTGCCTTCTTTCTAACTTCAACAACCCTCTTTCTAGAAATAGCTTTTTTGAAATGAATACAAGATATGGGGAAGGGGGCCCTAAAAGTGTGTAGAGGTGATGTGTAATTAAAGATAATGCAAATCCGCCACAACTCGCCATGAGTGAAATAAATTCTACTAGCAAGCATGAAGCAATAATAATCATTATTGCTTAAAGCTGCGGTACTTTGAAGATCGACTCCATCCAGAAAATCTAGCTCCACTTTATGGAAAAATTCATAATTATGCCTTATGTAGTAAGTTTTCTTGCTGGCTACTTGTAAGGTGAACCTATCAGCATCCTAGTTGGCAACAAAGAAGAGCATGTGAAAAGAAAGGTCAGCCTCCGAGAAATATTTCCAAGTGGCACAAAAGGTGATGACTAGTCCTAGACCGAAGCCACGTCTGCGAACCTAGCCAATGGAAAACCAGAAGTAGTTACCCTGTTGAGAAACATACATGGCTTTCACAAAATAGAAATTTCTTCTTCTGACCATCAACTTGATTAAGCTAAAGATCTCTCTGGGGTCCTTTGATTTGACTAACATCTCTTGCTGGGAGTGCAAGCCGCCTCGATGGTTTTTTAGGTTCCATCCACAATGTTTCTACTGGCTTCCTCTTATATGGTAGAAAAATGACCACACTTCTATGAACCATTACATGCAAGGTTGCTCAAGAATGAGGCCTCACAAAGCGGCTCATAGCTCTCTATGCATGGAGTTGCAAGGGACTATGATGTATTTGCTCTCAGCTAGAGCTACAAGCTTGTGACCTTGCTAGTCAACCACACAATGAGAGATTCAAGTGAAGACAAGGGTAAGAATGCCAATATCTCCAAGAATCAAAATATGTTCAATGCAATGCAAGCTAATCTATGAAATGGAAATGCAAGCTATGCTATGAAAGGAAAGAACAAGTATTACAAATCCTTCCTATTTACACTATGTAAGATTAATCTATTGCATAAAAGGAAATCTACACTAAGAATGCCATGAAAATGAAGCTACTATGCAAGAAATAAAATCTAACTATGAAGCAAGAAAGCCATGATGATGCAAAAATGAAGACAAGAAGATAGAGTGTTGATGAAGATCCAAGATGAATGCCAACAATGCTCCAAATCTTCAAACCTTAGATGCAAGAATATCTCCAAAAGCTCCAAGATGACCTAGAAAACCTGTAGCATAACAATAGCATAAAAATTTTGTGTGTGCAAATGAGGAAGAGAGCTCTTCTTTTATAGGAGGTGAAAAATCAATGGACCATGGAGATTAAGAGGCAAAAGATTTAATCAATGGTGGAGCTTAAAAGAGGAGCAATCCATGTGCACAAATATCCTCCAATGAGAAAATAAGAGTTGACTTTTGTGTCCATATGAGACAAAAAGTGTTTTTTCTCTTTTTATAAAATAAGAATAATGTTTTATTTGTGCAACATAGGATAAGAGGAAAAGGGAGAGCTTTTTTATTTAAATAAAAAGGGAGGAAATTCCTTTTAATTAAACAAAGGCTTAAGATAAAGTGATTTTATTATTTAATTAAAAGAGATTTTTAATTAATTAAAAGAGAGCATGTTCTCTTAATTAAATAAGATTTTTATTTTCATTTCTTTTCTCTTTTAAATTAAATAAGGCTCAAACCTTAGGAAATATCGAATTGATTATGATTTGATCAAGGAAATTGATATAATTGATAAATGTTGATTTTTGAAAATATTGATTCAGGGATTTGATAAATTATAGAAATGGGGCCCAAAGTCTAGGTGACCATTTTAGGGTGCATAAATTTGCCCCTCTTTGACTAATGTGTGATCGATTTAGGAACACATGTAGTCAAAGAATGAAGTTAAAATGTGAGATCGATCTGGGATCACAAAACAACTCAAATGTGAGATCGATTTGGGATCACACCCGGACAAAACATAAACAAAGGCCTTTGAATATGAGGTCAATTCAGGATCACATTCAAAGTAAGAGATAAGAATCTCAAGACAAAACCATCACCGTTGCTGTTAAGTGATAATCAAGTCTAAAAATGGGAGATAAGAATCTCAAATTTGAGCGAAAGCTCACAAAAGATGTCTAAATCAAGAAAATCAAGGAATCAGGGATGAGAATCTCATAGGTACTGCCCCCTCGGAGTTGAAATTGAAATCAGATAAAGGAGAACAACGAATTGATAAAGATTTGATCAAATCATAATCAAAGGTAAAGTTCAATAGGTTAACCATTAAGCAATGAAAGCATGCCCCAGTGAGGAAATAGAAGAATAGAAAATAGAAGACAAGAAATAGAGTGAATGAAAGACTAGAAATTTGAAAGACATGGAAGGAAGAAATTCCACTAGAAATCAAATTATGCCTCAAAAGGTCAATCAACTGCACAGAAGAAGGATGAAATTTTAAAATGCGACTCAGATTTCAGTTTCGAGTCCGAAAATGGATTGAAAATGATGTGACATGAAAGACCAGAAATGAAAGATATGATCAAGAAGAATTAGAAAAAGAGCACAGTTGACCAACTAGTCCGTAGATGATAAAAAGAAGAGCTCTCTTCATATGCAAGATGCAAAAACTAAACTATGATGAACCTAATAATGAAAGCTACTATGAAAGTGGTTGATTTGCAAGGTCACAATGCTTATAGACATCTAATTATCATCATCGAGCATTATTGGTAGTGTCGTAAGATCATACAATGCACACTAGCATAACTATGTGGATATGAATATGATCTTTATCAGATAGAAATGTGGAAATCTCATCAAGGCATCAAAGACATGTAGGTCAAGATGACTAATGCGGTGAGATCACCTAAATTTGATATGGCAAGATTATGCTTGTATCAAGACACATGAAAGTCAGGATAACTAGAAGCATGCACTCGCAAAATAGTCAAGGATAATACCTTGTCAATCCATAGTGTCAAGTAAGACTAGCATAAATGCTCATGGCAGTTAGGATCAACAAAATATACCCACAAGCAGATAAAGAAATAAAACATTTTCTCACACCCTCAGTCTTCTAGCGATGCATCATCGAAAAATTCTTAGGGGGGGACCACTCATCAAAGAAATCGTCATAGACAACACACAAAGAAAAATAAAGTCAACATATCTCAACAAGTTGATTGTTTAAGTGCATGTGTGTTGGTCATAGAGTCAGACTCTAGTTATCGCATCTACAAATGAGAAATATCGCATCAAACTTAGACTAGTGGGTAAGACATCTGATAAGTGTTAAGAAACACTCGAGGCAAGGGTAGTGTTGAAAAACACTGTTTGGGGTGATGTTGAAAAACACCTGTTGTGAAATGCCCCAAGAGACAAACGCACCTAAAGGACCTATGCTAACAGTTATGCCCCCTAGACAAAGATAAAGACCAATTCCAGACTAAGCCAAATAAGGTCAAGACATGATGGAAAAATGGCTAAGTGTCGAGGACGCATGTGAAGAAATAGGGGTGCAAAGGCCTCAAGTAGCGCCTGTTTCCAGGTTTTCACCACTTGGATTTATTGCAATTTTTTAGTTTTTTTTTCTTTTTTTTGTATTTTTGCTACCAAGGCGCCTGTTTCCAGGTCTTCACCAAGGCACTTTTTCTTTTTTTTTTGAATTTTTAAATTTTTTAAATTTTTTTTTCAAGATTTTTTATGCTTTTTAAAATTTTTTCAGCATCATATATCAATTTTTTTAGTATTTTTTCAGGATCAATAAGATATGTACAAAGGATGCCCCTAGACAGAATAGGTATCACACTCCCAAGCAAGATCACATCGTGCAGTCCCAATGTCTAGCAAGATAGAGAACAAGAGGGATTAGCAAGTTGGTGACTGAGATGGAGGAAATGAGAATGAAGGCAAATGGAGGAAAGAAATCCTCAAGGTCAAACTCCTCAAGAGTACCCAAGCTAGGGAAAAATTATCATGCAAAGCACATTTGGACAAGCAATGAAAGGCCAACATGGGATAAGTCACAAAAGTGTAATGCAAAAGAAGGAAAGGATGTAGTCCAAAGGAGTAGACATGTCAAGAGGCTTCATAACATCATGTTTTACTCTTTTTATTAGATCAAGACCAAAGGGGAAGAGGATAGCGAAAGACTAGAATGAATGGAGGAAAATGAATATGAAGGCTAAACATGAAAGGAATGAAAGCAAGATCATCGGAAGATAGCTCACAAGATAGCCAAATGTTCATGTATAGCTCAACATTGTCAAGATCAAAGAGAGAAGATGAAATGGATGAAACATGTAGAAGAACTACGCATGATGCCTGATTTCCAAGTTTTTATCATGGTATTTATCCAAGGCGCCACAAGAGAGTGGTTTTCACCATAGGACGAATTTATTTCTCTTTACTTTTGCTACCAAGGTGCCTGTTTCCAGGTTTTCACCATGGCACATTTTCAATTTTTTTCATCATTTTTTTCATTTTTTCATTTTTTCATTTTTCTATTTTTTTTAAATTTTATAATTTTTTGGAAGAAAGCAAGCTTTTTAGATAATGCTCCTTGAAGGATAAACCATGATATGCCAAGGATTCAAAATGATATGCTCAAAGATGTTGATAGGGAAAGGAAGATGGGAGAGAAAAATGGAGGATAAGGTTTTATGTAAAGCGAGTGAGGTTGGAAGATAGGAGGAATAGGAAAATGAAGAAAAATGATAGAACGTAGAAGGATAATGAATGAAAGGATTGTGAAAGGGGAGATGGAAAGGAAGACAAGATCAACATCAACACACACACCTTGAAGGGTGGTGAGAGGATGGAGGAAACATGACTAAATGAATACGTGAAGGAATATGGCAAATGTTTAACTGAGGTTGCAGTTCAGGTGCATGGAATGAAAGAATATTTTTGGAAGAAGATGAAGTGGAAGCCTTTGGAAGCTTGAATGTCAACTTCACTTTTTGTTCAATATTAGAGTCTTTCAAGAGAGACTTTGGAATCCATATAGCCTTAGGCTTTTCATTTTCTTTTGATGATTTAGAGAGAATATCTTTAATGATGGATTTTGGAACCCATACTTGTTTTGTAGTTTTCTTCTTAGATATCTCTTTTGACTTTATGCCCCCATGTCGATTAGAGGAGACATGGTGATCTTTTCTTGATGGATTCTTGTATTGCTTCTTTTTCTTGTATTGAGCATTCAAGTTACTTCCAAAAGACTTGGGAATTGTGGAAGAAGGAGGATATGACTGGTTAAGATGGGTGGATGGATGAAAAGGATTCAAGGGTATGTATCTATGTTGATCTTGAGGAAAGATAGGAGATGGAGGGACGTAAGGACCCAAAATGGATGACAAATTAGGAGAATTAGGAGGGAAAAGTGAAGGGACATAAGGGCCCAAGATGGAAGGAAGACATGAAGCCCTTAGCATTGGTGGAGGAGGTCCAAGGATGGATGTGGAAGATGCAAAAGGATAATCAATAAGTTCATCAGCATCTATATGACAACCAAGGATATCTGCATCTTTAGAGTGAGCATTAGAATTTTCAATAGGATCATGCACATCTTGAATAGGAGAAACTTCTTCTATAGGATTGTTTAAAGCTTGCAAAGACTTAGGAAGAGAAGAAAGTGGAAGTGAACATGGAATGGTAGAACAAGAAGATGGAAGACTTTGATCTTGACAAGGATCTTTGGATAGCGTAAGTGTATCAACTTTCTTTTGATTTTCAATAGGCTTAACATCAGAAGTAACAACACCATTTTTAATAACCTTAATGGAAGTATCATCTTTGGAAAGCACAAGTGTGGCAAGGTTATTTTGATTATCAATAAGCTCAATAGTGAAAGTAGTAGCTTGATTTTTCTTAGAGGAAGACTTAAGACATGGTGGAATGAATGAGAAAGGGCATAGAGGATCAAAAGAACCATGAAACAGATGAGAGACATTATGGAATGGATTGGATGACATAGAAGGTTCTTGATCTTGATCTTTCTTTATGTTCTTTTCTTTATCATCTTTAAAATCCTCTTGACATGAAGCCACTTCTAAGGACAAGGAAGCATGTTGGGATTGTATGGAAGACTTTGGCAGAGATGGTGAAGGAATAGCTGAAGTAGGCATTGTAGCACATGAAGGCTTAGGCTCACTAGGTGTAGCATTATTAGAAGTATTTGCAGCCAAGTGAAGATTAGCTTGAGTATCTTTAAGAGGTAGCCCTTGAGGATAACTATAGGGAACCACATGAAAAGCATTAGAATTTGCATTGAATGAAGGATGTGTAGAAGATTTGGAAGACATAGCAGCTTTAGGAAGTGTGTGGGTATTGGAGGAAGTAGAGGATGGAAGGGAACCATCACAAGACAAAGGTTCAACATTAACATGATCTTTTTTGAGAGTTTCATCTTTATTTTCAGCATGAGAATTTTTAGAGGAGAGATCCTTTTGACGTTTGAAATCAACGCGGTAGATTTTCTTCTCCTTAGTAGGAATATTGTATTGTTCGCAAAAATCATCAAAGAATTCTTCATATTCAGAATCATATGGATCCCCATCACAATCTACCCAATAGGATGACCCTTTAGTAAGCCTAAGCGCACGATGAGGAGGACTCTTAGGAACATAGGTGTCATCATTGCATTGCTCATTATGGTATGCTTTGATATGAGGAGTAAGACTCTTTGAAGAAGTAGAAGAAGAATGAGATCGTGAAGAAGAGGAAAATGAAGACTTCATAGAAGAAGAAGATTTGGATAATGAAGAATGCGAATAATGTTTAGAAGAGTCATGATAAGATTTGGAAGATGAAGAATTTGAATGGGGTTTAGAAGAATCATCATAAGACTTAGAAGATGAAGAATGAGAAGATTTAGATGATGAAAGATGTTTGGAAGAAGAAGATCGTGATATGATCATGTTTATGATTCTAGCAAAGGCGTCAGATTCAATCATCTTTTCTTTTATTTTTGCTATAAGTTTGTCACCCATGAGATATTTAGAAGAACCATTAGAGGAACAAAATTCTTCAAATTGAGAAATGAGTTCAAGATCATCCATCCTCAAGAGAGGTTCCTTAACAAGATAGTTGAAATTCATTGTTGTAGAAGAGGAGAACTCAAGTATAGAAGAAATGAATAGAAGAGATGAATAGAAGAAAGTAGACTAGATAATAAGAGGAAAAGAATCAAGAAGAAGAAGAAGAATTTCCCATGGGAATAGAAGACTTCAGAAGAACATGGGAAATGGAGAAGAAAGAAGAAGACTAAGAGTCAACTTATGTAATTGATACCATAACGTTCATTGAGATGTTGAGCAACATGACAGCACCTAGGATCTGAGATCTGGAGGTTGTTTCCTTGGACTAACTTGGTATCTTGTTGTAACTGACATGAAAGAAAGAAACTCTTAATGATAAGATGACCTCTCAAAGTGTCAACACCAAACTAGGATAATCAAAGTTCTCTATTGTCCAAAATGAAATGAAAAGATAGAAAAAGGGGCTTTACCAACACTGTCAAAGAGGTGCTTCCAACAAAAGGTGAATACCCTAGCACTTTTGAATCAGGAGGTTGGACTAGGCCAAAATATAATTGAAATTGATTAAATGAAAGTGATTTGGACAATAAGAGGACCAAATTTCTCTGAGGGTGTAATCAACAATCTTAAAGATAGACTTTTCACTAAGAATAGCTTCCTAACTTGGAAAATTATTTCCAAGACAACTTTGTGAACCAATTGAAATTGTCCTTGGAAGGCAAAAACCAAGAATTTGCAATGAAAACAAGTCTCTGATAGCAAGGTAGAAAACCAAGCAAGTTGCAAAGAATCAAGAAAGAATATGAATAGATTTTTATCATTGATCAGGCACATAAGACAGCAATCAAGGAGTTCAAGCAAATAGTCTTCAAACAATGGGCAAGGGACAAAGCAATCTTGTGCATGAACAAAGATAGTGACTTAGTATTTCTACTCCTTAGAGATTCTACTTGTGTATGTTCTTGAAAATGTTTTAGCAGGCACTTAGAACACAACAACACCTTATCAAGCTGTCTATAAGGATATACATGGCTTTCTAAAAGGAGTCCTCGATATACACAAGGTACGTGAGGCCCAAATCTGTAGATGAGAAGAATTCAAAATCACACCGCCGGGGGGAGATGGTAACCCAAATCTCCTCCTTCACTTCTCAAAGGTATAAAGTTCTTTAAGGCTTAGCCAAGAGTGATATCAAACTCAATTCCCAAGAGAGGTGTCTTTGGATTCACCTCCCGATATTTATACTCTGCCAGAACCCAGGAGTTAAGGTCGTCCCTTGAGGTGGTGTGTCCCCAAGCAGGTCTTCTAAAAATAAAATTAAGTAATTCACTATCAAAAGTATTTAGAGCACTAAAGGTGGAACACTAAACTCTTCAAGTAAATGCAAAGTGAGTCCAAAAGTGGGACACTTAACCCTTCAAGTGAATGTGAAGCGAGTCCAAAAGTGGAACATTTAACCTTTTAAGATAATGTGAAGCAAGTCCAAAAGTGGAACATTTAACCCTTCAAGAGAATGTGAAGTGAGTCCAAAAAGTGGAACACTTAACCCTTCACACAAACTCAAAGTGAGTCCAAAAGTGGAACATTTAACTCTTCACACCAACTCAAAGTGAGTCCAAAAGTGGAACATTTAACTCCTCACACCAACTCAAAGTGAGCCCAAAAGTGAAATATTTAACTCCTCACACCAACTCAAAGTGAGCCCAAAAGTGGAACATTTAACTCCTCACATCAACTCAAAGTGAGTCCACACTTTAGAAAATAAGTGAGTTCCAAAGAGCACAAAAGGGTTGCCAAGTAGAGCAATTAACGCTTATTTCCTGTAGACCCCTCCCCTTTAATGTGGCACTGATCTTGCAACCACAGGGTGGAAATGAGGGGCCGGTGGATTAGCGAGTCCAATAACCCAAGATAGCAATCTAGATCAATCACAAGTAATCTAAGACTGCTAATCAATACTACTCACAAATGGAAAAGGGTTGAACAATGGAATATTTAACTTCCCAAGTAAACATGAAGTGAGTCCACAAAGTGGTGCATTTAACTCTTCATGTAAATAAGGAATGAATCCATGCCCTAAATCACTCAATGAGATATTTGATATTGGAACCAAGAATTACTTAAGGTTTAAACACAAGCATTCACTTACACAAACTTGTATGAAAGCAAATCTATGTTCATTCATTTCCCATTAAGAGCATCAATTGAAATGTGTTCTATGAAAGCATGTAAAACACTCAAGTCAAACACATGAGAGGTTTAATTTTAATCCCAAGATCCAATTTTTTTAGAGATGTAACAAAATACCTCAAGTCCAACGCTTTGTTTTAAGCATTTTTCATGAAAGCAAGAGCACCTTCAAATGAACAAGACAAGAAAACAAGCAAACAAGATATGCAATGTATATCCAACTTATGCAAACCCTATGGTTAGATATGAAAATCAATTTTTAGAAAAAAAAATAACCAGAAAATAATCCAAATGATAACTCATCTCATGCATTGAACAATGAAAAATAAGTGCATACCCATCACAAAATTTTATTTTCTTTGCATTTGACCTAGTCAACAAGATCTAATTTTTACCACATAAATTTGGACTCTAAACCTAAAATGCAAAAAAAAGACCTCTATCAAAAAATAGAGAAATTTCTAAAAATATAAAAATTTTAGAAAAATCTCTTCATTTGTGCCCTAGAGAGCTATTTTACCAAAACAGACCAGTTTTTATAAATCAACCAAATGAGCTATGATATGACCTCTAAATTAAAAACACAATAAATGGACCCCCTGTATAATTTCAAGACCTTTCCAGAAATATAAAAATTTCTAAAAAATACATTGATTTGCGCCAGAAATTGATTTTTTATGAAAAATCAAGAAAAAATCATAAAAAATACAAATCACCTCTTAAAATTCTAAAAAAATTTTTGGATCTTCTCTGATATGTCATCAACCTGCAAAAAACTTTTCAGACAAAAACACCTATCCGTTTGGGAGATATGATAAAATATTTAAAATCTAGGGTTTCCCATCTCCAAACAAATCTGCACAAGGGTTAGCTCTAAAAATAATCAAAACCAGCAAGTGTTAGCTCCAAAAATAATCAAAACAAGCATGTAAAAAGTGGGTTGCCCCACGGTGGGCACCAAAAATATATGGTAGAAAAATGACCACACTTCTATGAACCATTACATGCAAGGTTGCTCAAGAATGAGGCCTCACAAAGCGGCTCATAGCTCTCTATGCATGGAGTTGCAAGGGAATATGATGTATTTGCTCTCAGCTAGAGCTACAAGCTTTTGACTTTGCTAGTCAACCACACAATGAGAGATTCAAGTGAAGACAAGGGCAAGAATGCCAATATCTCCAAGAATCCAAATATGTTCAATGCAATGCAAGCTAATCTATGAAATGGAAATGCAAGCTATGCTATGAAAGGAAAGAACAAGTATTACAAATCCTTCCTATTTACACTATGTAAGATTAATCTATTGCATAAAAGGAAATCTACACTAAGAATGCCATGAAAATGAAGCTACTATGCAAGAAATAAAATCTAACTATGAAGCAAGAAAGCCATGATGATGTAAGAATGAAGACAAGAAGATAGAGTGTTGATGAAGATCCAAGATGAATGCCAACAATGCTCCAAATCTTCAAACCCTAGATGCAAGAATATCTCCAAAAGCTCCAAGATGACCTAGAAAACCTGTAGCATAACAATAGCATAAAAATTTTGTGTGTGCAAATGAGGAAAAGAGCTCTTCTTTTATAGGAGATGAAAAATCAATGGACCATGGAGATTAAGAGGCAAAAGATTTAATCAACGGTGGAGCTTAAAAGAGGAGCAATCCATGTGCACAAATATCTTCCAATGAGAAGATAAGAGTTGACTTTTGTGTCCATATGAGACAAAAAATATTTTTTCTCATTTTATCAAATAAGAATAATGCTTTATTTATGCAACATAGGATAAGAGGAAAAGGGGGAGCTTTTTTATTTAAATAAAAGGGGAGGAAATTCCTTTTAATTAAATAAAGGCTTAAGATAAAGTGATTTTATTATTTAATTAAAAGAGATTTTTAATTAATTAAAAGAGAGCATGTTCTCTTAATTAAATAAGATTTTTATTTTCATTTCTTTTCTCTTTTAAATTAAATAAGGCTCAAACCTTAGGAAATATCGAATTGATTATGATTTGATCAAGGAAATTGATATAATTGATAAATGTTGATTTTTGAAAATATTGATTCAGGGATTTGATAAATTACAGAAATGGGGCCCAAAGTCTAGGCAACCATTTTAGGGTGCATACACCTCTAACCTAATCTGACTTGCTCTCTTTCTGCCTGGGGATTTGAGTTTTGCCCCAACGTCAGCTCTGGTTTTTCTCCTTGTAGCTGTAGGAGAAACTGGGGATGGATCTCTGCTTTTGGTTTTCTTTTTTCTTTGAACCTTTATCCAACCTTCTTTTTCCTCTTTGTATTTAGAAAAGAGCTCCTCCATCTTGGTGAGTTGTTTAGGAGAGATAAAACACAAAAGAAAGTCCATTTGTTGTACTTTTTTGGAGTCCTGTGTCTCAAGGTGGTTGCATGAGCTTGGGAGGCCACCAGGTTTTCCCCTAGTCGGGCTAGAGTAGCAATCTTCTAGAGGAGATTGTAAGGAATCCAGGATGATGGAGGAAAAGGTAGAACTAAGGCATGAGTCACCCCCTTCCCCCTGACCTTTGTCACAGGTGTCGTCAATGGAGTCTTGCAGAATATTGACTTCCAAGTCAATGCCATCAGACTAAGGGGACACCAAACTAATAGCTGAGGTCTCTTGACCTAGTTTAGTATTCTCCTTTGGATCCCCAGCATGAGGGATAACCATGTCTTCTAGTGAGTCTGAAATCACCATATTTTCCTTTGGTTTATCCTTTTTTTCCATACTCTGTGATTCAAGGCATCTGAGTCAGGATGAGGATTGGCAGACTTCCTTGGGAGGCATTCCAAATCGATACCTGGCTTGGTCTTTTTAACAGCTAGAGCTTTCCTTTCTTTTTCCAAGTTCATGTGCACTAGACATGCTCTGGCTTTATGTCCCACTTTCTTACAGTGGAAGCATGTGAAAGGAACACTTTCATAATCCAACTTTTGCAAGTGTTTTCCTAGTTTGGATTGGAGAACTATGATTTCTGACATATCTTGGCCCTCTTCCACCCCAATATAGATCCTAGCATAGGTGAGGTGGCTTTTAGCCATAGTCACTAGGTCTATCGAGAGCAAGGTTTAAAGGATCTAGCAATACCATCAAATACATCTTCAACCTAGAATTCCAAAGGGAGTTTTGGGAGCCATACCCACACTGGGGCCTGGATGAAGAATGAGCTATTGAGGTCTAGCTTTGGGGTCCATTTTTGCACCACAAGAGTAGCCTTACCTCTAGACCAGGCACCCACACAAAGGATTTTGTCAAGGTCTTCTTTGCAAGAAAACTCAAAGGAAAGAAATCCCTTTGCCATGGCCGTTACGAGGACTTTCCCTTTTAGCTCCCATTTCTTTATCGCAAAGCTTCTCACTATATCTATGTTGGGTCTAGATCCCACAAATTTTCAAACAAGAGTATGGTCCATAGAGGTGATATTGTGATCCACCAGTTCATCAGGAATTTCTATAATAAAATTACCTTTCTCTTTATTAGAAAGATCCTTTATTGAGGGGAAGGAAGACTTGCCTGAAGGTTGAATGCCAAAAATAAGGTTGAATGCCAAAAAGAGTTGACCATCAACGCTGAGGTGCATTACTACTCTGGTCCTTTATCTGAATCTTCAGGGCCGAGGGGGAAGGGATTTCTTCTCCCACCCTGGCCTCCTTACCAGGGTCTTTCTGCTTAACCCTTGGGTCCCCTTCTATGGTCTCTTCATTCCCCACTCCCTAATTTGCAGAAACACCATTGCTACCAACATGCTCTACCTGCAACCTTGCAATCCCGCCCACTATTAGGTGTGACCTGGTTAGAGGATTTATAACTAACAGTTAACTTTTGACCAGCATTCACTATGGGGTCAACAAGATAACACTTTACATTCAACGAATGTCATAGGGTAGAACACAAGACTGTTAAGTCCACTCCGTTAAGATATTTTCTAAATCAATGGTTAAACTGATACAGTACTAGTTTGATTCAAATACAACTCAATTGCAAATATTCATATCTATGCTAAGCCCATATAAATATCCTTTGATCATTAATCAATTCACTTCCTCAATATTTCTCAACTTACTTTCACTCGGTAAATGGTTCTCTGACGCTCGGTAATGTCTGCAGTCTTGGTTCTTTCACTAACTAGTTTGGTCAGGCATGCATGAATAAAGTCTTCATGCAAAATCTTTGTAGTTTTCTTCTTTCTAGCATGTTTTAATAATGAAACTCATATCTCTTATATAGACAAGTAAACTCTATTCATATTAGCCATTGGATTTTGTCGCTTAATCTCCTTTGTCCATTTTGCCTCATAAACCTTCCTTGGTAGATGCATCATTAACACGTTTCAATCTCATCCTTTAGATCTTCTCCAAATTTTTTCAGTCATGGATCTCATAAAAAACTTTATCCTCCATCTCATCAAATTCAGTCGGTTGTTCTTAGTATTTAATGTTTTCATCCATACTCGGTTAATATAGAAATATGTTGGTGATAACTAGTTAAACTAGCTTGGTTAATACTGCCAGCCGGTATACACTGCACTAGCTCGGTGTATACAAAAATCTTCAATTACCAACCACATTAACATGTTCAATTTCAAATCTCTTCTTCATAGTAGATTAATGTAACATTCTCAAGTCAACAATATAAATCCATAGACTCATGAATAAGTTACCCAATGTTTCCCTTATCCTTATCTATCATATTAATCTTTTCCTCATGTAGATATCTCAGTTCTTCATCTTTTCTTCCTTCAAAAGATGTTCAAATGTTTTTAACTAACATGATAAGTATTGTCAAAACTAGTTGACATCAATGACAACATATTGACTGATTTAATCATCTTACATATTATTTCAATAGCTTGGTGATCTCTAATCATAGTTCATTCAGTTCATTCAGATATTCAATTAGTTGGAGTTCATCACATGGCTTATCTTAATAGCATATGGCATATTATTGGTTGGTTCATTGACTTATTAGCACTGGCATATATTACAATGATTGACTGATTCATTAACATATGCTACATTGGCATATTATTATTAGCTGGGTCATTATCATTTGCATTGACTGACTAGCTGGTGATTTGGTTGATGTAGTTGGTTGATTCATGAGTATTGGCATTTGTCATATTTCTATATGTCATTTATGTGTGAGCACATCTCTTTTGCATAACACTTGGCTTATTTTAGCATACCCTTCTTCCTTGTTATGGATGAGTCTATATTTGTGACATATAGTTGAGACTATATTACTTTTGATATAGCTCGATAACTGTTTCATATATGTGTGTGTGTGTGTGTGTGTGTGTGTGTGTGTGTGTGTGTGTGTGTGGAGACATACATAACCAGTTAATTGTCATTGATTGTTTATGAATGTAAAGGAAGTACTTTGGTACATTGACAACATTGGTTTGTGTTGGGCTTTTCATTGGCATTAAACAATAATATAATCTGGTATGTATGAGGGAACTTACCTTCCTTTGTAAGCTCATTCTATTGCATATTGAAATAGAGTTTTCTGCTATATGCACTTACATATTTCTATCTTGGACTTATTTACGACTAATTATCTAATTCATGTATGAATGGCAACATACTTGGAATATATTATGGGAAGAATACTTTGGCTTCAAATCGGTATATGCTTTTGCATTGTAATGTTTTACAAATGCTTTAGAAGCACTATTTCACATTAGATAATGCATTGGTTTACCTTTTCAAATATGTGAACATGCTTTCTATTCTTGGTTTAATCATATTGCATAACTTTTCTATGAGAGAACTACATTTTGATATATGTACAGCATACATTGGCAATGTATATGATCTTATTGGCATATTTTTCTTCCTTTACTGGTTGAAGGAGTTTTTGTTAGAGGGAGAAGATAGGATCATCTAGAGGGAGTAGGCATCCTTGAGTAACATATACCCTAGGGTAACTTAATTGTGGGTATGTGGTTTAAGAGGGAGTTCAATTATGGGCTCACTTGCACCTAATTTTGTGTTACAAAATCCTTAGTTTTTATATATGATTGTATATGTGGAACATACATAGCTGATTGGATTAGCTGGTTGGGATTGTATAATTAGCATAAGTAATTATCTGTTTAGCTGATTGACATAACTGACATTTTATTTTGAATGTATGAGGAGTATACTTCACATTATGTATATTTTTTTACATTTATATTATGTATGAATGGATGCATACTTCAAGTTGGCATATGAACCATACATTACATTGACATCTGTTATGCTTATGTTATGCATGAGGACTATACCTTACATTATATTATAGCTACATTGACACATTTCTGTTATGTGGGTACATACTTTACCTTGACATATGTTACACTTTACGCTATTATAGGGGAACATTCACAGATGATTATTAGTACATCTAATTAATGTATGGGCACATACATTGGTTTTATGTATGTTATAGGAACTTAGTTTATGTTTCTTGGGAGAATACTTTACATTGGCAAATGTTATTTTTAACATTACCTTGCATATGTTACAACACACTTGGTTATATGTGTGAACATAATTGAGACTATATTGCATTTGGTTATGGACTCATTTTTTTCAGTATACCTTGTTATGTATTTATGGAGCATACCTTATTGGCTTATAGTACACCTTGACATGTATGTTTGGTTCATACTTTCTTTTATAGCTGAGTCTATTGATTATAACTGAGACTATATTATATTTGGTTATATGTGTGAACACATTCCCTTACATTGCACTTGATTCTTATGATTATAAGATCATATTGGTTACTCTTATGCTTATGTGGATTCATGAGATAAGATGTATTTGTTCTTATCATGTCATCCTATTGATTCATATTGCTAATAATATCATGGTCATATCATTAATAATATATTAATAGATTCATAATATATATTTTATTTTTTAAAAACTGAATATGTTGTCAATTTTTTGACCAACAAAGACCATACATTTTGACGTCAATGCTATACTCTCGACATATTTAATTATTGATTTTTAGACCAAACGAATTTTTATTTCGATGCCAATGCCATACTATCGACGTGGTCATCGGTCGATATTTCGACCATATGTGGTAAAAAATGATGAAAGACATGTCAGCTATTTACACCAACCATACGATATCAATGCTATACTCTTGACGTATTTAATCGTCAAGTTTTTAACCAAATGACTATATATTTCAGCGCCAATGCCATACTGTTGACGTATTCATAGGTCAATATTTTGACCATATGTGGTAAAAAATGATGAAAGATATGTCGGCTATTTACACCAACCATATGACTATTTCAACCAACTTTGGTCGAACTTGATGAAAGATATGTCAAACATTGTTCACCACCCCTTTGGTTATTTCGACGTCGGATTAGTCGATAGTTCGACAACTATAGGATTTGAATATTTGACAATATTTTAATGTGTCGAATAAGCGACAAAGAAAGTTCGACAACAACAATGGTTGTTTGGTTGACCAATGTGCATCAAAAAATTGACTAATTCACATCAAAAATTAGGCTAAAATTTACTAGTGACTGTATACATATCAGACACTAAATAATATTGTAATAATTCTTCCCATAGTGTGCTTGGAATATCAGTATTCGAGTTACAAGTTAATAATTTTTTATTTCAATACAACATAATAACTAGTTTTCCTAACCTGTTCGAAGATATATAACTCTAAATTTCAATGTATTTTTAATTCTAATGTATAGTTATTTTACCTCTTTTTCACTCCTGCAAGTTTTTTATTTTTTCCACTTCATTTTAACTCTATAAGCATTATGCTATTGGTGGGAACTTTGACGCTTTGCATCTCTTGTTTTAAGATTTATCTTTGAATAAAAGAATACATAGCTAACTAAAAAAATTTAGATATACATATTCTAACACAAGAAATATAAATTATCTAAAAGTACAAAATAAAATATTAAAATTGCATATGACATTAAACGAGAGAAAATATCAAGAGAATTGCTTAGTTAAACCAAGAATTGTAGCAGTGACATTTGGCAGCTCTAAACAACTAATGGTTGTATTATTCATGAAATTTTTTAATTTTCCTATGATTATAAAATATATTCTATATAACTAAATACATTGAATACACTTTACAAAAATAAAATCCCAATATGAAGAAGTGTGGATTTTATAATGTTTTCATAGCTATACTTTGTAATGGGCTTGGATTGTAAGCAATTTTAATTTTATGTAAGCTGCTAAAGATTCAATTTTAGAGGGTATCTATATGAAATAATATTATGTATATAGTAGTTGTAAGAAGAAAGATTGTGTTTTTCAAATGGAAGCCGGAGAAATAATTTTAAAAGTAATTTTGTATTATTAATTATTAATTTTTATTTTATCAAATTCGTCATCTTTGATTATGATTTATACTCATCCACTCATTTCCTCTAAAATACAATGATGTGTTTGATTGTCTCTCTTATAAATAAATGCTAACTAGCACTTGCACCGAAAGGAGGTGCAAGGGAAGTGCCGATAGGCATTTAATTTGGAACCATGATCGAAGCATTACATAATATAGGCCAATGTGTAAAAGTGTAAAAAAGAAGACAACACTCTGAAAGCAAATAAAGTGAGAAGGCCCTTTTGCAATGCTAAGGATTGGAGAGTACAAAGTCTATGAATCCCAAAGAAGTAACTAGTAATGATTAACCCTTAACATAACAAGGCAATTTAAGTACAAATTAGTTGTTGTTGTATATAATATAATTGAACAAGTAATAGTTGTATGTAAAGTATTGGCATCCTTTGTCCTTGGAAGGACCTTGTTGGAAAAATGAAGCAGCTATATTAAGTAGAGTACAACAGGAAATGTTGTATCTTCATAAATGAACATCACGATTTTGTATGTTGTGGAGGTTTGTACCAGAACCTGCAAGAGGGGAAAAAATAGTTAAGATGCAAATGGTTGGCATAAATGGGGGAAGAAAAAGAAGAAAACATAATGATTTAATGAGAGGGGGGGACGTTAACATCACATACCAAAGCTTATTTAGAGAGCATTTGCAGACGAGCTTCTTCTTTCTTTCTAATAATGGTGTACTTATTCTTCTTCATTTTACAAAATCACTCCAAAGTGAAGGCGGGTTCTATGCGGAGGCTTTGTAGGGATTTGACTCTGGAGAGAGCTGTAAAGGTGAGGCCTTGTCTTTCAGATTTACCTATATCAATTATGGCCTTATCTAGGGTGAGCCCTTGTGACTTGTGTTGAAAAATGGGTAGGCCTAAAATTTTAAGTTGCAAACATGAATTTGACCTAAATCAGGATAGAGACAAACTACTAAAATTTTAAGTTGCAAACATGAATTTGACCTAAATTAGAATAGAGACAAACTACTATTCTGGCAATCATTTAATTAAACTGGAAAACCACATACCAAATAATAATAAAAATTTAGATTTAGAGTGGCAAAGGTCTTACTCTTGAGTCTCCAAAATTGTGATCTAAAAAGTCCTTCACTGTCTACAGAATGAAAGAGTAGCCAGAAGCATTAAAAAAAATTCAAAAACTAATCAGTGGAGTTCAGATTTATGACAAAATGTTATCATGAGCCACATCTAGTACTTCTTTGGTTATGTAAAGAACATTGGCATTCATTATATGGAAAAAAAAATTATGACCTTTGGGCTGCTCTGTTAAGGTCTACAGAGGCTTTTATATTTCATGGCAGCGACTCTTTCCTTGGCTTATGTGTCTTTCGGTGACCTTGAACAACTTTCATCACTTTTTGTTTAGGCAAAGACTAATTATTCATTTAGATTCAACGGATGCGGTTTTTAAATTCAAATTCAGAAAATAATTAAAAACTTAAATAGGTACAAAACATTTAGTTTGTAAATTCAAATTCAGAAAGAGGACTTCCTAAGGATCTTCTCCAATAACTTTTTTGTTAATATATATTGAAGGGCGATGAGAAATTTTTAAGTAATTTTAATGCATTGTAAGAGGAAAATTAACTTCAATATTACAAAAATGGTTAATATTTTTTCTCCACAAAAGAACCATATCATTGGACATGTCCAAATTAAGAAAACATAAAATTATAATGAACTTAAGGGAGAAACATGTATCTTGATGAAAAATCTCATAAAGTTTCAAAATTGTAAAAGAATATTTCTATACTTATAATGTTGTAAAAATAATAAATTCTCCAACAAATTGTATTATAGTTCATATATTGTGTTGTATTAAATAGTTCATATATTGTTTTTATAGATTTTTACTTCGATGTTTTAAAATCAATAGGTTGATGTTTGCTTGAAAATGAAATACCTAAAAACAAATTAAGCATCTATCCTCTGGCTAAAAATCGATAAGGATTTACAAGTGGACTTTGAATTAACTAAAAATCGATAAAGATTTACAAGTGGACTTTGAATTAACTAAAAATAAATAAGTATTTACTTATATCAAAATACAAATCAAACTAAAAATCAAATATCATGTGTCTAATACATATTATGTTTTCTTTTTATGCCATTTTTATAACCTCTATCGAGCCCTCAACCTATATAGTAGCTATTAAAACCAATCTTTAAAAACAAATTAAGGTGAGCACCAACCCAAAAATCACACATGGAGTGTGATTTCTTTCTAGACACATCTCACTCCAATAACACCCAAACATCCTAACAATATAAGGTATATATTCATTTTTGTGGTAACCAAATATTTCACCAAAACAACCTAACAATCTATGTTGTATATTGATTCTAGAGATACCCAATTATCACTTTCAAATAACCTGATAACATGGAGTACATGATTTCTTTCAAGTACGTGCCTAAAGAAACTCACAAACAAATTCTAAAACACTACTAACTTGGGCCAAGATTCTTTGAAATCAAATTATTAAGTAGACAGTTAGACTAACAGGCATAAATGGTACAAAATAAGCCTAAATGGTTTGTAGAGAAGAGTCCAAACTGGTTTTTCGACAAGCCTAATGGCAGTTTTCTAAATTAAGAAATATGTTGAGTGGGGTTTTGAGTAGGTCTTTGGTTCAAATCTCTTAAGGCAAAGCTCAATTATTTAAGGTTTCTGAGTGGGTCTTTGGTTTGAATCTTCTGAAGGAAAAGCTCCATCTTTTTAAATTTTTGAATAGGTCTTCTGGTTCAAATCTTATGAAGGAAAATCTCGATTGTTTAAAGAATGTTTATGATTTTCTTAAGAAACATCTTTCAAACTTAATAAGATTTCAACATAAAAGCTTAATCTACATCCTTCACCAAACAACAATAATATCTCCGAGACCTAGTATCCTTTCCATATCATATCATGCTTTGTATACAGAGTGTGATTCAACCCGGATGGAACTTTGACATTTTCTTCAAGCTCAGGGTCCCGAACAACAATCACATGATATGGAGAAAAATAGGGCATCCAGGCTTCTAAGAAACTCGGATCTGAGCGACTTAAAGAGACCAAAATGTCCACGTCATTTGCATTGATCTCCATGGCCATCCTGGCACATTTTGTTGGCTATGTGAGGAAATACTTTTTTTGAGCAGATTTAGAAAGCGAAATTTTAAGATATGCTGTAATGCCTTTTTTGGGGTCGGCTTCCGTGACAGAGGGGCTATATTTATGAAGCCCCGTTTCAAACTCATCAATGCCTGCAATTCGGTGCAGTCAAAGCAGAAAACTGGTACACGCTCAGAAATCTTATATTTCATTGAATTTAATTAGCAAAATTCCAAAGGCCATTGGAGAACTCAAATCTTTGTCAGGCTTGTATCTGTATGGGCACCAAAAGAACCAAATTTACAAATCTAAAAGCGCTGTGACAGGCGAGCCACGGAAACTGATTTTCCAATAAAATATTTAGAAAACCCCACCTTATTCAGAGAAATGGAAGAACAAAAAAGAATTCGAATAGTGAAAAAGAGAAAGATGAACAATATTGGATGAGAGAGAGCAGAAGAATTCTCCGGGACTGCAGCCAACTTCATCTTCAACCCGGCGGCTACACTTTCCTCCAATGCCCCCATCTCTATCTGAATTTGATAGGCTTGCCATGTGAAGTTAACAACTGTCTCAAATAAAAACATATTGATCCCCAAATTAAATACCGTCACTTGTGTCTGGACTTTTGCAAGATGATTTACAGTAAGTATAACAGAAAAGCTGATCTCAGAAGACTAAAATTACATGAATTTTTATGATCGGCTCAGCAGACAGAAACTAAACATGATATCCACATTGATGCACAAGAAGCTTTAGCAACAGGGTACCAACAAAATTCAGAAAAAAATTCAATACTCTTTGAATTCTTGGCATATCTTTACAAAGCCATTGAACCATTTCAAACTGAGTTTCTCTACAATCTCTCTGCTATAAAGTTCCCCTCAATAGCCTGCACAAGGGATTCAATCCACCAGATCAAAAAACATTCAAAATGCAATCTTTTATCTACCAAATAAGGATTGAAGAATAGGGATTCAATCTACCAAATCAGACACATTCAAAATGCAATCTTTTATCTATTAAAAATGGATTGAAGAAGGGATTCAATCTACCAAATCAGAAACTTTCAAAATGCAATCTTTTACCTATTAAAAATGGACTGAAGAAGGGATTCAATCTACCAAATCAGAAACATTCAAATGCAATCTTTTATCTACTAAAAACGGATTGAAGACTGCACAATTGAAAAAAAGTCTTCACTTACATGGTGCAATCAGAAAGGAAGTTACAGGGAATGGAACATTTGGACCGCAGAGGACTCGAACCTCCAACATATTTTCATTAAATAACCTCTGTTTCTCACCATCGATGCCCTTTAAACAGCCACAAATCTCATATTTGCTAACTGCAGACTCCCCAATTTTTTGTTCTAGAGCAATAAAGCTCTTACAGCAAACGCTTTCAGCCCTCATAAAATTATCTCCTGCCTGCAGGACAATAAGAAAGGAGTCCAGGACAATTCAAAGCTTTGTGACGGTACAGAAAAGATGGATTTTTTTAGATGTTGTACAGCTGCAATGTCGCTCACTTCTGCAACTTCTGGGCAATGCATTTAATGTAGCGTAGGCTGTAAAAAACCTGCCAAAACTTGTCTTCTACGGCACTCCACTACGGAACGACTTCACATGCGTCCATGTTTCTACGTACGGGTTGTCCTAGAGAAGTGTAAAAAATATAAAGATATTTTGCTGTTTCCTTAACCATTGGGTGAAATATGGAAGTCAGGCATTCGACAAATGTTTCCGGCGAAATACAATCCATTTTCGAGTGTGAGACAAAATTCTGAGCGTGGTGTGAGACAAATCCGACGAGCGTGAGAAAATTCCGAGCAGGCCGTACACAAGCTTCTCCAAAAGGGAAGCCTATCGGCTAATTAGATTAAACTTAATTATACAAAGCTTGTTTTAGCATTCTCTTGTTTTTAATTTTGTAACAGTTTATTTCATATTTTGATAAAAAGTACAATTTATATAAGTAGTCATCTTCAATAATCGAAAACTAAAATTAGAATGTTTTTTTATGGTGTGTGAGTTTAGTATTTCCATGGAAGAAAAATATAGAAAAATTATAAATATTTAAAATTTTAAGTTATTTTAGGGACTTTTGAAGTGGGATTGTCTATTGTATGGGTATTTGATTAAAAAAATATAGATAGAAACAACAATAAATTTAGAGTTCTTTGTAACATTTTTATTTTTTAAATAGGATAGAAGCTCACTAACTATTTTAATATTACTTAGAATGGGTAAAAAGAATAAATGAGAATCATTTGAATCGAACTAGGTGTACAAGCTATTCCAAACCAAGGAAAATGTTTCTCAAGTGATAATATTGAATGGACACCTATTGGAGATGATGGTTAAATGGACTTATGTGTTGCAATCCCTTTTGAAAGGCTCTCTCACTTTGTCAAAGGGGAAGCTTAGATGGATAGTACAGAGAAAAGCTTTATACGCAAGAAGCATAGAGAGTCCAACTCAAAAAACCCTACTAGCCACACTACCAAGACATACTCAAGGTTTGCCTATATTTAATATAATAATTTAACATGTCATATTTTATAAATTTTATTTATCATGTCAATTAATATATCTTTTTATTCATGTATACATAGATATTGGTTTGCTTTTGGCCCAGAGGACAATAAAAAAAATCTGAAAATGTGTGAAGGATACAAAGGTTTATCCAAAAAAGGGGTTGCCAAGTTCAATTTCAACTTAGGGTCATGTATGGTAGACTAGATGTTTCTATAACTACATGTAATGTGTTTACCCATTGCGATGCTAATGGTGAGTTTTGTCACATAAATAATCACCTTTTTGGTGATCCAAGGAGCGATTTCGCACCAAGGTTGTCAAATGAATGCAAATCATATATTGAATCCTTATTACTAATAGGTGTGAGAATTGGTACAATATGCGAACAACACTACTTAGATCATAGTCTAACTAAGTTGATGAATAAAAGGGACACATACTTATTGATAAAAGATGTATTGAATGCATGGGAAAGAATGTGATCCCTTTGATGTCAGAAAAATGAAGATGATGCAAAAATTGTAAGCTTGTGGCATGCAGAGGAGAAAGATAATTTTTTCTACAATAATAGGCCAAATAACATGGAAGATGCTCCATTTATTATTGGCATCCAAACACCATGGATGCGAGAAATGATGGTGAAACATTCAACATAACTCACTTATGGCAATGGATTCCATATTCTCTACAAACAAATATGGTGTAAGTAAAACAATGCTATCCATATCTATGGATCATAAATTTATCATTGATACTTCTTATCTTTATACTTCTTCATAAATATATTTTATTTATTAATATATTTTATTCATGTGCACTATGAGTTATATACATCACTTGTATTTATGAGCAAGATGTTGGTGTTCCTATTGCGTGGGCAATATCCTCAAGAAATAAAGTTGAGAATATAAATGAATGGCTATGTGAAGTTTATAAAAGAGGAAAAGAGTCCAAATAAGATTGGTATGTTAGTGCATTCTTGACAAATGATTCTAGTGTCAAGATTGAGGGAATCAAGTTTTTATTGCTTAATACTAAGTTTTTAAAAATATATTTTCTATTTCATTTGAATACTAAAAATTAATTTTGTTTGAATACTACTATTAATGTAACTTGTAGGTTATCCTTTGATTGTCAGATAATTTTATGTATTTGGCATGTGTGTAGGGCATGTTTGATGAATTTGTATAGGTAAGTCAATTTTTAATTATAATACATCAACATTACATTTTTTAACATCATAACTTGATATTATGCTTTATAATTTAGGCATGTGAGAAATAAGGACATTGGAACAAATATGTTTGGTAGATTGGGTCAGATTATGTATGCAATGAGTCATGAGGAAGACATTATTACTCACCTAATAAAATATTTCATGGAGGAATTCAAATAGGAGAATAGATTTATTGATTATTTTTAGAAAACTTGGTGCATCATGAGAGTCGTATTGGTAAGATCATTTGATTATTCATTATAATTTATATACATTTACATCATGTTAGATATTTTTGTGTGACATCATTATATTTGTTTGTGTAGCAATTTGGGCCAAGAATTTTTGAAACTTCTCTCATTTAAATCAAGAGATCAATGCTTCAATAGAATCATACCATTTCCACATCAAGATTCACTATTTAAGTGATCAATCTAAGAAATAAACAAGGAGAATGGATTGGATTATCCATGTACTTCTTCATAGGGTAGAGCCATTATATAAAAATAAAATATTTTTGCAGTTATCCGGGTTTCTAACAAACTTCAAAAAGGAACAATGTTACATAATTGTACTAGAAAGATAAAAAACAATACCAAATGTAGATTGTTGTCCATATGATTACCTTTGTAATGGGTATAAGATAAGAAGCTAAAAAATTCCAAAAAATGGTATGTTGTTAGAAAATTTGGACCAGATTTGCACGTGTGTGATTTTCAATGGGCAGAAAAAGGAAACATAGGCAAACAAGTATTGAAGATTTTAGATCTTCTAAAGAGAAACAAAACAAATGAGGAAGATCAAGTTCTAGGTAAGTTTTATTTTAGATATAAGTTTAGTTTTCAAAATTTTAATGATTATTATATTTATTCTCAAAAGTAACAAATTTAATTTTATTAAGTTATGGAAGGTGTTACTCTATTGGTTGATGGTGAGCACAATGGTAGAGGGAGTCTTAATTGTTAGGATTAGCAGACAAAAATTTGATAGTTACATGCAATATAATCAATAATGCAAAGGAATAAACCACACATAAGTAGATCAAGAAGACACAAAGATTTAATGTGGTTCACCCAATCTAGGGCTATGTCCACCAAATAGAGAGTCAAATCTTATTATCTAGTAATTCCTACCTATTACAATCAACAATCCCTTGCAATTCAATACCGCTGCAAGAAGCTATAAATTCTCATATATTGAGAAAACTCCAACCCTAAATCATTAATAAATAGCGACCGTTTACAGAGCAAGCATAAAGTGTGCTAAATGGTTTATTTTATGATGATTATTAGTTACAAGGTGAGGTTTCATTATTTATTTCCTCGTGGAAAGTACAACTTGGTGATGATGCTTCTGATTTTGCACATATTCTAGGTAATTTTTGCTAAATTTAGTGGAGCCAATTTTATTTTCAACGGTATTTCAAGTTTTTACAGTGATACTATGAAGGGATATTAGAGAGATAACATGGGAGGTAGTAAGAAGAGATTCAAACTAGTGAACTACGAGGACTGGAAATAGAACAAGGAGGTGTGGGATATTTTGAAGAAAGGTGGGATGGAAATCTTCATGGAGAGGTTGCATGGTAGAAACCCTACTATGTCGAAGCAGTTCTGCAAAACTTGGAAGAATGGCATGGTTCTTGTGGGAAATCAGTTAATGGAGGTCACGAAGGATATCATAGAGGAAGCTACTGGTATGAGTATGGAGGGTCTAAAATTTTATAGAGACAAGCATTTATGTCAAAGCGCCTGAGAAGTTCCTTGTTACTGAACTGGAAAAGACAAGACTAGTGAAGGAGGATACCTCCTACTATAACCCTCAGCACATTTCTCAGCCATGGGGGTATGTGTTATTTTTTATTATCAACTATATCATGCTCGATGGTAGGTTTACCAGAGCTTATGGGCATCATTTTATGTTGTTAAACCACTTTAGACACAATGTGAAGGTTAGTCTTCCTTTTTATTTGTTGGTTTTGTTGGATTCCACCATTATTAGTCTTCAGAAGAATCTGAAAGGAGACCATGCCTCTCATCAAGGCCTTATGGTTTTGGTGTACGATCTCCTCAAAATGAAAAAAGTGGAAAAATATTTTTTGAAGAGTCATACCAGGGATGATGAAGAAACAGAGGGCGATGAGGAGGATATGTATAGGGAGGAAACAAAGGATGTGGAGGAGGAGCCCTCTAAGGATTTTTCCCCAAAAAAGGTTGTTTAAAGGCTCGTCTTCTAAGAATAATGTTAAAAAGGCTTCTATTGAAGACTCTAATACTGAGAAAGGCACTGAAGATGAGGGTTTTGAAGAGGAAAAGGGAAAATAGGGGAACAAGAGGAAAAAAGGTGAAATCACCGATACCAAGAAAAAGAAAAAAAGGGCGATTAAGAGGAGAATCATTCTTTCCTTGGACGATGAAGAGAATTAGGAGTAGGAGAAGAGGTTTGGGGAAAATATTGGGGAGGAGATAGATGAAGAGGGTAAACTGGAGGTCGACATTGGGAATCTAGGTGAAGTCCAAATTCCTATAGAAAAGGAGAAGGATAATCTGCAAAATTCCTACCAGGTCATCAATGAGATAGTGGATAGTATCAGCAAAGATATTATAGGAACCAAGGTGACTGAGAATACTACCAATGAGAATACTAAAAAAGAAAATAGTGGGCAAAGAGATTTACCTAAAGACAAGATTTGCTTGGTAGATTTTACCTGCACTCTTGATAAAATGATGGATGATATAGGCAATATAAAAAAGGATTTATGGGTGATGGGCTGTGAGGTTAACATCATTCAGAAGACCAGTCTAGGTGAAAAACTTGTTGATGTGTGCCTTGATGAAATGAAAGATGTGGTGGGTAGAGCAGAGGCTTTAACTATTATGGTTGAAACGGTATGCGAGATGGAAAAATGACTTAAAGAGAAGGAGGACAGAGTAATGGATGGGAACTTTGAAGCTAGGCTCCATATGCTAAATAATAGAGTGGAAAATTTAGAAGATTATGTGAGGAAAATTGGTGAGAAATGCCTTGTTAGTCTCAGAGGCTACATTGAAAACACTAAGATATTGGTTGAAAATATGGTGCAGGAGAAGGGCGATAAAGAGGTGAAGGAGATGAAAGACATTGGAGGGTCGATAAAGTGTACACGGGCTAGTATAAGAAAATCTGGTACCAAAGACGACATAGAGGGTAAGGACCTGGAGGGCCTCAAGAACTCTGTCAGGTAGATGCAGCTCATGATGATCCAGGTCGAAGACCTTATGAAGTGCATGTAGCTATCATTTTTTGCATTTATCCTATCTTTCTGCGGTCCTTGTAGGGGCTTTTTTTGTTTTTTGTCTGTTGTTTAGTTGTTTACTCTGTTGGTATGGCTTATGTTCTTTGGTGTTGCAGCACAGTTCCTGTTAAAACTTTAACACTATACATTTTTTTATCTCTTTTATAGGTTTCAGGTCCTTGTAGAACCTAGTTTTACTTAATCAGAACAAGACTTATGTTAGTTAACAAGCTAACCCTAAAAAATACTTGACGAGTCAACCTAGGGAAAAGCTTCACAACTCAACCTAGGGAAATTATTGACATGTCAACTAAAAAATGCTTGGGATTCAAAAAAAGGTTACGTATGTCATTTTTAGTTATATTTAGAACCATAACCGCATTATAGTCAAACCCATCATCAAACTTGGTGTGTATGGAATCACGCCAAAGCAATGCACCATTATGTTACTCTATAAGTTTCACCATGTTCTCAACAATAGATTTCAAGGTGGAAAACATGAGTTTCAATGTAGGGACCCTTAGTTAGTAACAATTTTAACTTATGAGCTCCTCTAAAGGCCGAGGGTTGAGAATGGGTTCATCAATGGGCGGTGGCGGATTGTTTTGTGGTGGTTGCAGATTATTTTCAGGTTCATTATTTGGAGAGGGGGGGATTTTGTGGTTGGTTCGAGTCCATGCCTGATTACATTAAAATGAAATTTGTAATTACAATCAAAATTTAAAAATAATTAACAAATTTAAACAAAACCCTACTTTTTAGCAAAAATCAAATGATTTCATTATAAAACATAAACAAAGTATATCAAAATTTATACATACCTTGATAATTTTGATTGAAATTTGCAATAAGATTATCGTATACATGATCACAAATCGCATACACAACAAAAACCTATCATTTTTACAATGTAATTTGATCAACACTAGCTGCTAGTTTTATTTTTTAACTGGCAAATATAAGGTATTTGATATTAATTTGGGTATCTATTTTTTTATGGGATACCTGATTAGGCTTGTGCATGTAATTAGCTTTGGCCATGTGTACTAACATCCAGGCTTACTAAAAATTTGACACATTTTTTAGTACATTTTTTAACGAGTGAAAAGGAGATTTTTTTCACATTGCCACTTTTTGGCATACCATGATCCTGCACATACCCTAAATGTACTTGACAATTCTTGGTGCACTAGATAAACTTTTGGTACAGCCAAATTGATTTTATTCTTGGAAAACTAAGAATTTTTTTTGTTAAGGGTGATCACATGACCTCGTAGCTTCAGATAGAACATTTGTATGTGCCATAGATTCCAAGAAACACCCCATGATAGTTTTTTTTTTCACTTTGGGCACTTGAGAGGATGTGTTAAAATATTGCATGACCTCAAATGCTTGCACAACTTGGTGAGTGTAATAGAGGCATATATGGCATTTACCTAAGCACAAAGGCATATTGGCATTGATAGTTCATGCACAAGTGTCCAAACATAACAAATGTTATTCTATATTGCAATTTTTCACAAAATGCACTTGAGGGTTTTTGGCACAATAGAAAAACTTTTGCCTTGAGCAAATCAATTTGAGTGTTCGAAAAATGAGAAAGTTTATTCTAGATTATCATCACACAACCCTATAGCTTCATATGAAATGTTCATATGTGTGATAGATTCTAAGAAACACCCCATCAAAATTTTGCACCTTTTGCACTTTGTGAACTCAAGAAGATTCATTGGCATAATGTGGCTTAGAACATTCAAGAAAATTAGAAAGTGAAACAAGGGCATGCTTGGCATAAACTTGGCCATAGAATGTGTTGGAAATTACGATCCATGCCTAATACAAACATAATGATAGTTATTATATATTGTAACTTTCCATTGATTGCACTTGACGGTTTTTGGGGGCCATGGAAAAACTTTTGCGATGAATAAATTATTGATGTCTCAATAAACTAAGATAGATGATTGTAGATTCATCAAATGATCTTGTAGATTTAGACAAAACATTTGTATGTACCATATATTTTGAGAATGACCTTGTAAAAGTTTGGCTCCTTTTGCATTTTGAGCACTCAAGAGGATGTGTTCCCATAGTGTGGCCTGAAACATTTGGGCAATTTGACAAATGAAACAAGGCATGTATTACATAAAAATGACCACATGAACATGTTGGCATTGATGGTTCATGCTTGGGATGAACATAAAATAACTTATTCTATAGTGTAAATTTTTACTGAATACACTTGACATTTTTGGGGTAGCATAACAAATTGCACCAAAAACAAATGGATTCAAATCTTGCAAAAAATGAGAGAGTTTATTGAAGAAGTTCACCACATGATCTTGTAGGTTTAGATGAAATCTTCATATGTGACATAGATTTTGAGACACACTATTTCAGTTTTTTTTTAATTTTAACATATCAGACACTTACAAGGATGCATATCATAGTATGGCTTGGAATGTTAATGTGAAATGGTGAGAAAAATATGGACTTGTTTGGAATAAACTCTAGCACTTATTGGTGTTGGTGCTGAAGGTCATGACTAAGATGAAAATAATGAAAGTTATGCTATATTATAATTTGTCACTAAATGCACTTGATAATATTTTCAAATAGCAAAAACATTTTTCCACAAGAAAATTGATTATAGTCTTGATAAAATGAGAGGTTATTATAGAGGGTCATTATGTCCTTATAGCTTTAGACAAAACATTTGTATCTATAAGAGATACAAATTTTGAGAAATACCATGTTAAAGTTTGACATTTTTGGCACTTTGAGCATTTAAGTGCATACACCGATCCAATGTGGTTTGGAACATTCATATGACTTGGTTAGAAAAATAGAGTAATGTTTGGAATACATGTAGCCACCTAGACTTGTTTGTGCTGATAGTTCATGCCCAGAAGGAACAAGATAGATGTTGTGCTATATTTCTACTTTTCATTAAATGCACTTAAAGTCTTTGTAGAAGCACAAAAATTTGTCCATGAGAAAATGGATACAAGTCTTAAGAAACTGACAAAGGTTATTGGAGAGGGTCATCAAATGTCTTTCTAACACAATGTAGCATGAAATGTTTGATGACATGGTGAGTGGAATAGGGACACACCTGACATGAACCTAGCGACCTTGATGTGATCACACTACTAGTTCATACCCAGGTCAAACATAACAAAAGTTATGCTATATTGTGCAATTTCATTACTATATTTGACAATTTTTTAGGGCAATTCACCATGAGAAAATGGACGTGAGCCTTGAAAAACTATTGGGAGAAACACAATGAAAGTTATGCTATATTGCTTAAATTTTCAATGAATGCAATTGATCATTTTTATTGTCGGAGAACAACTTTTGCTAACAAGCAAATGGATCACAATGAAAGTTATGCTATATCACAATATTTCATTGAATGCATTTAACAAATTTTTGTGATAGCAACATTTTTTTTACCCGGAACAAATGGATTTGAGCCTTGAAAAAAGAGAGAAGTTATTGTAAAGGATCATCGTGTCACAATATGCTTCTTGTGCATTTATGACATTGAGTATTGAGCTTGATACATTTATGAAAACAATCAATGATCAAACATTGATATTATGACATCCTGAATTTCAAGAACAAGGTATTCATGACCTCTAGCCCAAATTTGGAGTTAATTTGGTTGGATGATAGCGACATGCATATTCATCCTTGAAAGCTTCTATTTTCAAAAAGAGCATATTTGTCCCTAAAGAGCATATTCCAATACAATGTATTAATATTAATTTATCATACATTAATATATATTATTTTAATATGTATTAATATATATATATTAACAAACACTGCTCTGGTTCTCCAGAGCAATCGAAATTAAATACAATAAATATGACAAATTAATATAGAAAGTTGAGCACGAGTTGGCCACGACAGTAAGCCAAATCACGGTGCACAAAAAGAGAAGAGACGAGGAAAGAAACGGATGAAAATTAACCCAGAAAGCCAGTCTGTCCCCAGACCGCGTTTCGAACTCGGCTCATATCTCTGCCCTTCAAAGTCCGCCCGACGCCATGGAAGACCAACATTGAAGTCATCTGGCTGCGAGCTTGCTCACGAGCCAGCTACTCGTGCGGGGGAAGCTTATCATCCCCTTCATCTTCGTCCTCATCGCTGGCGGCTGGGAAACCGATTGGATTATCTTTTCGATGATCAATTCCCAAAATCTTGCTCCAGTCAGGGACATTGACAGGAGCGGACTGGTGCATAAGCATGTGCCTGCTGCCATTATTATCTGCAATTCTAACATGCATGCTTCAGCTCGCCGAAGGCGACGCCATTTTAAAAGATTTTGACGTTCTGGTAAGAGGAGAAAACCTAGATCAGACGGGAGAGTCCTCAAATGCAACAGAAAGTCCCCCCGTTTCAAACTCTAACCAGCGCTGCTGCGGCGGAGGAAGCTGCGTCTGCATCTGAGTCTGCGGCTGCAACTGCTCCTGCTGCAGCTGAAGCCTTACTCCTCCGACTCGTGCCGGGGATTCGAACCCTCGATCCATGCTTCCCAAAGTTTCTTCTTTGACAGGCGATTCCTGCGAGGGATTCGAACCCTCAACCCAAGCTTCCCACACATCTTCCTCCCTGAGCTCGTTCAAATCCCCTGCCTCAGAAGGCGTAGGGCTAGAAAGATTATTGTGTGGGAGGCTCCCGAGGAGCTTCTCGACGCGAGAGCTGGCCCCAGCCCTGAGCAAACCCTCAGGGCTCATACTCACACTCATGCTCATTTTCATCAACATGTTTTCCGAACCTAGGTTCTCACCTGCGCCTCAATGGCGGCTCAATAATACCTGGAATACGCCGAAGGCCGATATAACGGCGATCCGAGCTCTGTGTCGCTATCAATGGAAGCTGAGCCTAAGTGGCGGACAAAGAAGGCAGGCGCCGGGGCCCAGGAGGACCCAGGAACACTCCACCACTCTACTTGTAGACGCCAAATGGGTGAAAAGACGTGCAGACAAGAGGAGAAATCTGATTTGGTTTCTTCATGAAAATCCGGCAATTCTCTTTTCCGATCGCTTCCATAGCCAGGTTATAAATGCTTTGGGCCTGGTATTGATCCCCTGTTTTCCACCCGCCATGGATCTACGCTCCAGAGCTCGTCCGGACGGCTGTACATATTATATATATTATTATTTAATATTTTAAATATTATTTATATAGTCATATTGGATATCCAATACATTTTAGATATCTGATATGGTTAGGCATTTTCTATGGGCAACTGTACTGACAGATCCATGCCTACTAAATAGTCAATACAGAATTTTGTATTTTTGGGTAAATGAAAAACACAATTTTATTTTTTTTCATATTTCTACATGTTGGTCCCTCACAATCCTACACATACCCTCACCATTGAGCCGTTTATTCTTGGTAGTTCTACAAAGATCAATATGCACCAAATTCAAGGGTTTTGTAGAGGAATACAACTTTCTCCTAAATTTTTTCCTTGTTTGCATTCTAGTCTAAGAGTCTTTACATAAAGTGTTTGTAGGCTTGATGATCCTTAACACATTTCCTATTGTATATCTATAATTGATCCTTAGCATATTGTCAAATTTGATGTGACTTATCCTCTTTGTCAACAACCAACAATCACTAGATTATGCCAATAGACAACTTCCTTCTTCTAGCTCTTATTATGAACATTATCATCAATTCTAGTTCTTTTAGCTACATGTTTTCCCTGAGCTACCTTTTTTGATTTCACAACTTTTGTTATGAAATGTGAGTTTGTACCCTTTGCAACACATTTAACTTTCAAACAATATAACATTTTTGAAATCTGAAATATATATCATATTTTATGTTTCACCTAATACAATAATAATAAACAATTCTTTCAATTTGATGAAGTTTAGACTAAGTAAAGGTGGTTAGACACGAGAGTTTTTATATTCAGAAAATTTGTAGCAGAAAAATCATAATTAATTATTTACTTAGAATTTTTTTTAAAAAAATATACATCATATCGGAACATGAGTCTACTACTTTTATCTAAAATCTTATAAAAAAATATTATCATTTGATTTTGTTTAATGTGGTTAGACATACACCTATGTGTTATCTTTCTAGTCTTGATTGATAAACTTATTAAAAAATGGCTATAACTTTCAAATTGTATAATATTTTTGAAATCCAAAACATGTGTCACATTCTATGCTTTTCATACTACAAGAAAAATTTAAAAAGTTTTGAATTTGATAAAATTTAGACTAAGTTAACATGGTCAGACATGAGAATTTTTGTATTCTGAAAAAGTTATAAAACAAAAATCATAATTAATTATTTACTTGGAAAAAAATTACAAAAAAATATGTGTCACATCCGTACATGATTCTATTACTTATATCAAGAATCCTGTAAAAATTTTTTATCATTTGATTATGTTTAAGGTGGTCAGACATACACCTACTTCTTATTTTTTTCTTGAAATTTTTGTACTACTACATTGAAATTTAAAATTCTCAACATATAGAATAATTATTTTTAAAAATGGGCCTAGTATCTTAGAAACAAAATTTAATTTTCTACAAATTCTCTTCTTAAATATTTTTTATATAATATTTATAACTTGTTCAAATTTTTATGTCAACTTGCCTAAACCTGATTTTCTGAATTTTCATTACCACTTAACGACCTAGTTTGGCATACCATGATCCTACACATAGCCCACAATTAAACAATTTGAAAGGTAACTTACCCTTGTATTTTCTAGTTCCTTTTTTTCAATTTTATTATAAAGTTTTCTTCAACATCTTCAAATAAATTATGCTAATCAAAATCTTCATCAAACTACTTATCAAATTTGAATGCAACCTGTATTCTAGTAGCATCCTTGTTAAATTTTCTCATTTCATATGTAGTTAGAGTACCATACAATTGATTCAATGAATATTTATCTAGATCATTGCTTTCATTATTGGGTGAAACCTTAGAGCTACAATTTTTTGGAAGAGATCTAAGGATCTTTTTCATAGCCTCATCTTCTTTTATTTCTCCACAAATACCTTTAGTGTCATTTACAACTTCTATTTAGACAATGTAATTTGAAAAGTATTCATTTTTTGCCACATTTAGATTTAGTATTCTACTTTATAAAATTTAAATATTCATCCAATTTAACTTCACATCACCTTCATATATACTATTGATCTTATTCATAAAAATCCTTGGCTATAGAGATATGCATTAGTTTTACAAGTTTTGGATCTACAAGTCCATTCATAATTGCATTTCTTACTTTGACTTATTCTCATATGCTCTAATATTTGTAGCATATGTAGGAAGACTAACCTAGAAGGATTATAACTATTTTTTGTAAAGTTCAAAACATTGAAACCAGACGAGGATAAAAGTGCCTCCATTTTGACCTTTGAGAGAGTGAAGTTTACTCCATCCAACTTAGGAGCCTTGTGTGATTATTTTTTTTATAATCTCAAACCTTCCTCAAGTGGTTTAGTCCAATTTAGAGAAGTTTTCTCTAATACCAATTGTTGAACACACTTGTGACAAAGATGCTCAGATGAACTGGTCTCCAATAATCTTAAATATTTTGTTTGATTTTAAAACTTGTAAATTTAATTAGTAGCAATGAAAGATAAAACAAGAAACAACAATGCAAAAGAGAACATTAGGTTTGCATGAAAAACCCAATGAGAGAAAAATAATGGTGATAATATCTCATAATATATAAAAACAATTACAAGAGGTTATCTATTGGACCTGCAACCAAAGTTCACTATGTTAAGGAAAGATATAAAGGGCTTGCAAATTGGAGATCACTTCTTCAGGGCTAGATACAAAAAAAGACCTTTAGAGGAGATTAAGTATCTCAAAACTAGATACATGAAATGAATTATAATGAATAATACTTTAGCATATTACTTTCAAGATTCTCCCTTGCATGTAGCTTCTCTTAATTCATTGTCGTAAACAATGATTCAATAATTCTTTGCTAATGTACTCTCACTACACACACTTTCTATTTAATCTATGCATAAGGGGTAATCCCAATAAGGTTGAAACAAAAACATAATTATGATGAAAGAGGTCATGTATAGGATATAGAGATGACCTTAAACATCGTAACAAAATATCCAAGGCATTCTCAAATATCACATGCTTGGGCACATATCCTCTAAAGTCAAAAATAGGTTAATGTGTAACAACAATAGACAACCCAAAACACTTCTTCAATTTGAAACCACTCAATGGAGTCCCCACATGGAAAATTGGGACCAAAAATAAATCTCAATACATCATCTAATGCATCTAGGAACATAACATGATCAATAAAACAAACCCTGTCGGCCAAATAGCCACAAAGAATTCAGAAAAGAAACTCTAGATATAATGCTATTTGGATGACATGGATATGTTCCTTGAACATGGACAACATCATTTTCAAGAACATATTTCATTTTAGCTCAACTATCCAAGATGCCAAAACCAATCTTTCACAGAATTCTTCATAATTGGACAAACATGAAAACATATTTATGAAACATATCATTAATAACATACTTGTGGTATACCTTTCCACAAAAAAATGAATTGAAACACTACATAAACATTATAATTCTTCCCTTGAAGTCGAAACACAAGAATCATCAATGTATAAAAATATATATCAACACAAAACATATACCATGAATATTAGTGACAACGTTAGGGACCTAAAAAGAAAAATCTGCAACATACAAAGAACATAAATCTATATTCTAAATTGAAAGGTGATAGATCATTAAATGTGGAGGTAGGTGGAGCATTCTTCTAGATAGCTACTAGAGAAATTCTCTTTAAATACATTCTTTAATGCTCAAAGCACCTCAATTGCTCATCAAGAGCAATATGAGAGATACTACAACAACTTGTAGCATCATACAACCATCTGTATCAATGTAATGGTTCCAGTATTCATCTAAATAATGTCATTCTTTTAATCCTCATCCCACCAATATAACCACTACATAGGACTTTAATTCCAACTCTTATCATCGACACACATGTATTTGTCAACACACAGAGGTGTTGACATCCAATCCTACTACATCAAGAAGAATTTTGGCCATCAACATAACAACTTGTTTTGATGCAACATCTTTAACACGAAATCTTTATTATGAATAACAACACAACATGGTATAGAATCACTACCAAGTAGGTAGACATCAAATTAAGAGAATACTAAAGCATTAGTCACAATCAACCATATATCACCAACACAATCTTATACCTTTTACACCATAACAACTCCAAAGCATCAACACATTTGGTATACATCAAACCTTAAAAACTCTCTCCATCTCTTCACAACCATATAAAAAAAAGGGTTGACATCATTATTATCAACGATATCATCATGTCTAATAGTTTCACAACCGTACCATCACAAGAAGAAGGTTGACACAAAATGTGAACATCATAACACATATCAACAAGCTCTCAGCTCCAAGTAGGCAAAGTTTTGGCATCAATTACAACACCAACTGCCAATAGAATATGCAAAGGGTTCCTTTGTATTGTGTTGGGAATTTTTTTTGGTATCTCCCTAAATTGTCTTTAGGTCGTAATAATCTGAAATCATAGGATACCTCCATGAATACATGGTTATATTTAAGTCCTCAATATAGACTTATTCAAATACATGGAAAATAAAAATAGAAAGCGATTTTTGGAATTAACAAAGAAGATGCTATTAAATAAATAATTTTCTATAATTCTTTATAACTTTAACTTTAAATTATATGGTTATAAAGGATTGTACATATTCATGAATATAAATGAGGTTTTAAAAAATGAACCCTAGATAATGAGACTATGGAGACTGTCGCAAGATGGAGACAAAACTAGTCAACAAGAATGCATGATGAGAATTAGTGAAAACAATCATTAGAATATGAGAAATAATCCCCTAAATAGTCAATTTCATGAAAAGAAATGGGGATTTTAAACTAAAACCATAAAATTGTAAAGTCAATTGGTCATAATAATGAAACCCTACAATGTTTACACAATAATGTGAGAAAAGAAGGATTGCTTGGGAAAAATATATTGACAAGAATCAGTATTTGCAAAAGAAAAGTAGAAATGAAAGCTTGATGTTACATGAAACCATTTAGAGTGTCTATCAAGCATAACACATGATGGAGACAACGTCCAAAAAAGAGAAATGCATGATGAAAAATCATGAAATCGATCAAAAAAGTATGTGAGATATTCCCTTACCTAAAAAACTCTATGAATGTAAATCTAGGTTTAAGAATAAAACCACAAAATATTGAGGGTTGCAAATTATATAGTCTCTATGATTATTTAATAGTATAAAGTCAATGACATCATGTTAATGAAACTATAAATTCTATACATACAATGATGAAAAAAAGATAGGATTGGCAGAGAAAACCAAATTAACAAATACCATTTTGAGCAAAATGATGAAACTATAGATGTTATACATACAATGATGTAAGAAAGATAGGATAAGTGGAGAAAACCAAATTAATGAATACTATTTTTTGCAAAGTGTTTGGATAAATGATAGTTTGATGTTACTTGAAACTTGGATAGAGTCGAACAAAAATGTCGCATGTAATAGAGAAGTAGTAGGTGAGAGGGAAGTAGGGTAGAAAATGATGACAAATGAAAGAAAACTACATGGGAAATAATCCTCTCTATGGATGTGAATATGGCCTTAATGGTGTCAAAATACACTTTAATCAATTCCAATGCAAGTAGTAATGTATCTACTTGCACACTAAATCAACACAAGCATATAGCTATGTAATTTAAATGTGATTTAGTAATATTAATAAGTGACTAATCAAATAACGAATTGAAGTTGTAATTGGGGGTTTAGGCATATAGCCGTAGGACTTCAAAAAACATTTGTAAAAGCGAACAATTAATGGGGTAGTACAGAATACATATCGAACATTAACTTAAAACTACCATTTTTTGATCCTTGTGTGTATAACAAATCCTATGATGTTTGTTGTAACTATGGAGAAGCCATAACAACAACTAAAATAAGTTTAAGTCTATGTAGAAACGACCAAAACAATTTTCCCTAATTTTGTTTAAGAGCTTAAGATGTGTGAAATTATATTTTGAATAATAAATTTTATTACAATTCCAAATAATATCAAATGCAGATTTGACCAAATTATAAATAATTATTTGAAATCTCTAAAATTTTAAATTCTAAATATTAGTAAATAAAAGACAATAAACGAATTTGTGGAGCGTTTCCATGAAGAAGCTATAGGGTCTAATAAAAAGCTTTAATTTCAAAGTGATGCACCTCTTGTGAATGTGATTTTCTTTGCAATAATATACTTTCTCATCACCTACTCCTTGTCGTGACGTTCTCTTCCTAACGATCATTTCTATGCAATTTTCTGGCTTTTCTTGACTTTCTTGGCGTTCACTAAACTTGCATTAGTTTTTAAAAGTAAAATAAGTAGATGAAGTTGGGCAATCCGTCCAACATCAAAAGCTCTCTAATTTCTTTGGGCATGCCGTTTCGTTTTATGTCTTCATCCTCCCGTATTCGTTGTTATGTGTTCATCCTCCTGTGTTCTTGGTTCATAGAGTGTGCGAGGGTTTGAGGTCATAATGGAAGAAGGGTTTCCCCCTTATCATGTTTTTATAAATCACAGAGGACCTGATGTGAAGAAAACTCTTGCCAGTCTCATCTATCACGCTCTCGATACGCATGGATTGAGGGTCTTTCTCTATGAAGAGGAATTGCGAGTGGGAGATTCTTTAACCCCTACAATTCAATCTGCCATTCGTAGTGCCTCCGTTCAGATTGCTATTTTCTCCGAAACATATGCGCAGTCGCCTTGGTGTTTGGATGAGCTGGTATGGATGCTTGATTCTGACTCTGCTTCTACTAAGATTGTCCCCCTCTTCTACGACATCCAACCTTCAGAACTTCGCTATGTTGAGAAGGGAGCATATGCCAGAGCCTTTAGGGATCATAGAGAGAAACAAAGGTATACTAATGAACGAATTCAAAGCTGGATAGAGGCCCTCGAAAAAGTCTCTACTATTTCTGGCGTAGTGTTCCAGACGAAGAAAGAGTAAGTATTTACATGATCTGGAAATAGATTAATGTACAGTTCTTTATATGAGCTTCTATTTTATGACAAAGTTGTAAAATTGTTTCAGTGACCACGGAAAGCGTTTGAAAGAAATAGTAGAGAATGTATTAGAGAAGGTGGGAAATGACCAACTGCATGTGTGTGAGTATCCCGTGGGACTCCGTCAGGCGGCAGAGCTTTTTGCAAAGGAGGCTTTGAATCCAAGCGAGTCAAAAGGCACCCGCGTTGTTGGGATTGTGGGGCTTAGCGGATCGGGCAAGTCAACTCTAGCCGCTTATCTCTACAACTCGAAGCGATCTCAATTCAATAGATCTTGCTTCTTGTCTGACGTCAGTACAACAGATTTACTCTCTCTGCAGCAAACTCTGCTGAGGAGTCTGCTGCGTGATCAGAAGTTACATATTGAAGACAGGCGTAGAGGTAAGACCTTGCTTGGGCAGCGTCTGCGAGGGTTGACAGGTGTTTTCATTGTTTTTGATGACGTAGACAATAGAGAACAAATAGATAATCTGTTATTTGTAAAGGATAATGTGGGTGAAGGCAGTCTGATTTTGGTGACATCTAGAAACCAATATTTGCTCACCAATTCAAAAATAGAAACATACAGTGTCAAATTACTACATACAAAACATGCCCAAGAACTATTCTGTTGGTACGCCTTCGGCCAGAGCGAGCCACCTGACTATTTGCAGGATATGGTGGACATGTTGGTTAGAATGTGCGGTGGTTTTCCTTTGGCTTTGAAAGTTTTAGCGGGGCAGCTGCATAGTGAAAGTCATCCAGAAAAGTGGAAGAAACAAGTGGAAAGCCTCCGTAAACAACTGCCCAAAGACATAATAAAGCAGATAGTAATGGATAGCTACGAATCTCTTGATGCAACAGAGAAAGAGGCCTTTTTAGACGTTGCCCATTTCTTAATAGGAGAAGACAGATATCTGGTGGAGAGGGTTTTGGATGGACTGAATGATAACGGTGTTCAATGCCTGCAGACTCTCCGTCATAAATGTCTCGTGGAGTTTCAAATTGCAGACCAAAAAGCACAGAAGGTAAAAATTAGCTGCATCCAGTGTATAGTGGTAGATCTTTATCGTCTTTTAACTAAGTTATTAGAACTGTTTTATTACCGTAATGTAGCTAATGAATTTATGCTCAGGGTGCCGGCGTTAATTGGAGTAGAGGTGTGTGGAGAAGAGCGAAGGGGAGCTTCACAGTCAGAATGCACGATTTAGTGAGGGACGTGGCAAGACAAATGGGCAGAGAGAAATTGCCCCTCCGCCTTTGTTCCCCAAGCGATAAAATGATTTCCAGAGTGGTATTTGATCTTATTACTTTCAATTGTTTCCATTATATTTTTGCCATAAAACATGGAAATGTATATTAAAAAAATAAACCGAAGCCTATTTTTTCTGAAAACAATTATTTGGGACCTCCATCTAACTTGATCATAAAGTTTTGGTGTTTTCTGGCTTGATCAACATGCTTTGTTTTTTCTGAACCATCGAAGACTGAGTAGTCTCGTGAGAAATCATATCGGTGAGTAACTAAAGCCATCTCCAAGTGGAAAGGCATCCAATTAGATCTTTAAAAAGGTTAACAGCTTTATCTCTTATGTCGTTGATAGGCTTCCATCTCTTGAAGAGATTTGGGAAATTCTACTAATTATTCTTCAAGCTGCAGAATAATTGAAAGAATTTGGTATTACCGTCTCCGTCTTGTAACCAAACCCACTGCAGATTTCTCTATAGAATATTTCACCTTATCTTTGAAGAAATAGAGCAAAGATAATTTGCTACATAGCAATAACACTAACACACAGTATATAATAGAATCTTCATTCAGTAAAATTGAATATGATCACATGATCTAGGATCAGCTGATCTAAATGATTAGACACATTGCATGCATTACAATAACTTTATTAAATAGAGATCTTGAATCATAAGATGAAATTTTAAAAATTACATAATAGCTAATACAAATCTTAGCTAATACAAATCTCATACAATACATGTAAAAATCTATATTTAGGACACCTAGTTCTAACTCATGTAAAAAATATGTAGAACTTGAGAATCTCATGTAATGTGGCTAAAATTTTGGTACCAATATTTTCCCCTTAATTTTGACCACTAATTGCTTCAACACAAAAGCAATTGTTTCTTCTTGTGACTTTAGTGGAGTTATCTCCTATCATAATGTATTATGCAGCGATTTCCATTTGGATGGAAAGTTCTTGGCTTTTTGATCCTTCAAGCCTTTTGTAAGACTTGGATTTGACTTCATGCAAATCAACTTGTTTTGATGTGCGATCTTCTTGCAACTTCAAATGTGGTAGGGATAACATTGTCTTTAAAGACACAAATTTTCTCATCTCAATGATTGTGAATTCTTACAGGTCATATTTCCTCTTTATTTGGACATTTTTTGTCATTAACCATGAGGTTATACAAAAACCTTGTTTCCTTTTGTTTGATTGTGAATCCATTTGACCTTGATATCCTCTTATGAAGAGTCAAGTTCACCTTATTTAGAGGTGGCTTCAAACTTTGACAACTTGTACTAGATATTTTGTTTACTTTGATCTCCTCTTTGAAGGTCAGCTTCACCTTTTTGGGAGGTGGCTTTTGCATTGACTGCGGGTTTGACTTCATTGGATTCAAAAATACTTCACTATAAATGCAAATTGGACTTATATCAGATCTAAAATTAATATTAAGTATTGTTTCTATATTATAGAATATGGAGTAATGATGATTAGCAATGTCTTTGTTTTGCAAATGTATGAGAGGATTGAGCATTATAATTTTTTATGCTTTCATATTCCTCATCGAATGGCATTATATATGGGAGAATTACTCACGTCTTGAATAGACATGAATCCACAAAGTAGAGGCTGTTGGGATAGGAAAGATATAGTATTGAGAGGGGAGGGGTGAATCAGTACCCTCAAAAACTTTTACTGAATTAACAATCTGCAATAGTAGTGACTATCTAACCAACTAATTTCATTGTTTGCAACATACATTCAAATAACTTGTAAATGTAAAGTGCATGAAAAACAAACAATAGATCATTCATGAAATATAACACATGACACAAGTATTTTGGTTACACAGAAACCCTTGTTAGAAGATAAAAACTGCGGTGGGGATGACACCCACAAATTCTTCACTACTACAATAAATAAAGTATGCCGGTTAAGGCTACAAGTGTGATCACTTCTGGTGATCTTACCTTGTTAGGAGTAACTTAAGATCAATTAGATCTACCTTGTGAAAGGATTTTAACAACACTAAATAAGTGTGCACTTGGTTAGGAGATTTACAACAAACGGTTATGTCTACTCTGTTAAGAGATTCTCAATCATGCTATGATGGTTAAAAAATAAGAGAAAATATCTATAATTGACAACTTGTATTTGTCTGAATTAGATATATGAAAATATCAAATACATTTCACCTTTATGTGTAGTATATTACTCTTTGTTCTACTCGGTAGCCTTGTATGTTTCTGATAAACTGATTACTGTCTTTAATAGCTGCCCTGTCATGTAAACCTTTGTCTGAATCCTGATGTCTTGTAAGTGGCTACTTCATGTCCTTATGTCGTCATGTCAAAATGACATCAATTATAATTATATAGAAAATTGTTTTGACGTAATTGGGTTTACAACATCTTAGAAAACCTAAGATCTACGATGTACACAAATAACCTAGATCTAACTTTTACATAGGAATCATCACAACATGTAATGATTACATCTATAATAAATGTGTCTCAATCTTGGTAATACGTTTATAGATCCATGTAGACTATTTGCATAGATAAACATGCCATTGTTGAATACTATGTCATTTCCTGAACAACTCGGTAAACACTGCATCCCCTATTCGTTGGATAACATGATGCTCGGTGTGTAGAATGCTCGGTGTTTACTGACTCGGTGCTCGGTAATATCTAATGCTCAGTACACATACTCGGTTAAACCTGCATCCATTCATATTTTAGTTCTGCCTTGTAACTGCTTGGTATGAGGGCTTTTATAAGTTCAACCGACTAGCTTCTATGGCTTCTTATTCATTCTTTTATTGATTGATCAACTTTGATTACCGAATGATCTTAGTTGATACTAATGACGACATCTAATGCTCAAATAGAGATAACAATCTCCCCCTTTGGCATTAGTATCAAAACTATAATGTTTATGTACCGATTCTAAAAAATGTTCTAACTCCATATATATACATATACTCAAGAACTCAAAACTCAAAACTCCAAAACTCAAAACTCCCCCTCCATGCATGCTCTCAGTATGTACTGAAGTACATTTACATATACATGATTTCCCCCTTTTTGAAAATAATGCCAAAAACAAAAATGTACTTATAGCTTGTCAAAAATATGTCGGTGGGTTTTCTGTAATGAAGCCAAGAGGTTTTCCCATTCCTCTTTTATGTTGGTAAGACCAATGTGCTCAAGACCGACTTGTGCATGCATATCAAATATATGTTCTTGAAAACTAATATTTCTGGGGTAGCTACTAATACTTTAGCTTTTTCAATGTGTCTCTCTATAATTTTTAAGTAAGGAAGCAGACACTTGGTCACTTATGATTTCTTCCTGCTTCCGTAGGTCTACTCTCAACCGCCTCAATTATTGTACTTTAAGAATATGCCTATGGAAAGCATTTGGCTCAACTAGAGAAGCATTTGCATTGGCTAAGATTTCTGCATCTAGCTTCTTGATCTTCTCACTAACCTTGACAGTGAATGTGTCCACACTGCATAACTTAAACAAAATCTTCATTATCTTATGAGTTATAGATTGTAGCTTGGTTATAACCTCAGAAAGCTTTACCTTATTAATTGCCACTTCTTGGCTGATCTTCTTTGCAAGTTTATCTTCTATTTTTGCTTTTGCCCTTTCTTCTATCCTTTTCTCAGCATTTATGTCTGGGGCATTGATATGATTGGTAAGAGTTGCAAGTTGGTCCAAAATAGGTATTTCTTCATTGATTTGGACGTCGGGAACAACCTGCTGAAGAATGTCTCTTACATCCTCTAGAATCTTCTTGCTCTTACTCTCCTTCTTGAGTTTTTCTTACGCTTCCTTTCTTGTACATAACACTCCATACTTTCTCAATTCTTAAGGGTCCAAAGTCCTTAGGTCACATGTTGGAATTTCAATTACTTCATCCAAAGTCACTGGCCCTTTTCTACGTTTCTTCTTTTTCTTCTTAGATTCTTGTGGAGATAACTTCATAGATGGAACTAGAGATTTTACCTCTACATTTGACTTATCTTGCTCAGTTGACACTATTTCATCCTTCTTCTGCTCTTCGGTGACCTAAGTGTCAGTCGATTGAGTTGGAGCCTCTAATGTAGTGTTGGTGGGGGTGTTCTTTGTGGTCTCTACCTGTGTATCAACCTCTTTCTCCTTAGGCTAATTTGAATCTAATGTGCCTCGAGTGCTTGTACCTTTCTCCCCTGTTGTATCCTTTGCTTGCTTGGGGATTGAGCCTTCGAGTTCCTTATGTGTCAAAATTTCAACTACCTGAACTAAAATAGGAAGGTCACTGACTATAGTACTTACTACTGGCTTGGTGGGGGCTTGTTCATCTTGTTGAGCTCCAGCAACAGTGATGTCCTCATCATTATTTATATCATCGGGGTCTCCATTAGTGATGTCCTCTATAAGTACATGATTTGAACCATCATAGATTTTAGTTATTATTACCTGCTCAGGTGCATCCTGGTGTACATCTTGGTAGTTAGCATCAATATTTGTATTAGACACCTCGGTGTCTGATAGCTCAATGGGGTTCTTAGATTGTAGATCTGCATAATCTACATGGATGCCTTTTCCTTTTCTTTTAGTCTTCCTCTCGGGTATTATGGCCAAAGCCATCTTGTCTGCCTCAGCTCAAGCTTGGAGAACGGAAGTCCACAACAACTGACTATTTTCATTTATTTCAACCAAATTTTCATCAAGTATTTGGAGCGCCCTGATTTTCACTAGAAATCTCTTGGAATATGTCTTCATCAAGTCCTCAACCTCGGGTACTGTCAGTGTTGGTGTTTCCATTACTAGAGAATGTTTCCCCATTCTCTTCTCAGTGTTTAATGCATAAGTCCATTTAGCTGAGATTCTATCATATAAACCTTTTGGTAAATACTTTGAAAACTCTATGGGTACCTTCTTGAATTTGATCATCATCTGTATTACTACTTCTTCTAGCTTGTTTTGATCCTTGGTTGACAAGTGGTCAAACTAAATTATTTTTGGGTCATTAAGACCTCTAGTGTTTATTATAGATTCAACAATCTCATCAATTGATTGATTGATCCTTATATAAAACCTTGAGTTTATTTATGTCACCTTCTTCTTCTTCATCAGCATCATCTTTGGCTCTTATCAGCTTCCTTCTTTTCTTTGGTGGCTCGGAGGCAACTTTAGTACCTTGCATCAAACTTACCAACACCATCATCTCTCTTGATGTAGCACTTGCATCCAAAAATTTTGAAGTATTTTATTGTAGCTACATTCCCAAACCATAGCTCATAGATTGCAGTATTGACTGGATCTCTCCAATAGGTGTGTGAAACTTTTTCTTCAATCATGATAGTGTGCACTATGTCAAGTATGATCCTATTTCTTCTTTCTATAATTCCATTTTGCTGAGGGGTTCTAGGTGCACTTAGCTGTCTCTTTATCCCATGTTCTTCACAATACTCATAAAATCTTTCAGACGTGAATTGTCCTCCTCTATCTGATCTTAGACATTTTATCTTTAATCTAAACTCATTTTCAACTTTAGCTTTGAATATCTTGAACTTCTCAAATGCTTCAGATTTATCTCTTAAGAATGCAACCCACATCATTCTAGAATAATAATCAACAAAAAAAATAAAGTACTTTTCACCATAGTATGATCTTGTTTGAGATGGTCCACATAAGTCTCCATGCACTAGATCCAATTTGTTTTCTACTAAATTCTGCTTGCTTCTGAATGAGTTCTTTACATGCTTTCCCATCACACATTCCCTGCACATTGTATTAACTGGTTTTGCAATACCAGGGAGGTCTCTTATTGCCTTACATTGCTTATCTTTACTATATTGTCATAATTGATGTGACATAGTCTTTTGTGCCATAACCAACTATCATCTACTTTTGCAACCAAACAAATTTCTTCTTAACTAAGTTGAAAAACATTACCTTTTATCTTTGAACCTGATGCAACAATTACTCCTTCTTTGTTATTAATGATGCACTTATTATTTTTGAATTCTAACTGATATCCTTTGTCAAGCAACTATTCAACACTTAGTAAGTTATGTTGTAAACCATGAACATATAGAAAATCATCTATGTTATTCTTTCCATCCAAAGTGATAGTTCCTCTACCTATGATAGGTTTAGGAGTGTTGTCTCCAAATCTAACCATGCCACCTTTATACTTATCCAGATGTACAAATCTATCTTTGTCTCCTGTCATGTGATGTGAACATCCGATGTCAATGATCCAGTCTGTTCTGATGCTTGCTTGTGAAATCAATGCTAGCTCCTGTGATTTCTTTTCATCTTCAATATCCATTTCATCAAACATTTGTCCATGTCTTCAATTGCAATAAATCCAATTTCATCTTCTCCTGAATCTTCATCTGATACTCCATCTTCAACATAGTGACATTCTTTTGTATACTTAGGCTTGAAATTAGTTTTGTACTTTTTGACTCTTGTAGGACACTTAGATGAAAAATGACCAATCTTGTTACATGAAAAGCATTTAAATGGTAATTGACCTTCATATTTTCCTTTTCCTTTTCTTTCTTTCTTAGCAACCATAACAATGAAATCTTCTAGTTCTTTATCATCATCTTCATCATCAAAATTACCAAAAGTGTTCAAAGATTTCTTACCATGGACTGAGGCTTTGAATTTTATTTCACTTTTGGGCTTTGTCTTCAATTTTGATATCTCAAATTCTGAAATCTTGGATGATTAAGGTCTCTCTTTTGAAGTCTTTTGAAAACTGCATAGTCTCATCTAGGATGCTTATCTTGCTCTCATATTCTGCTGTCAAAGTAGTCATCAATTTATCCATTATGTCTTCTTCCAAAATCTCTCAACCATTGTTTCTGATTCCTACAATTGCTTCATTAATTATTTGATTGTAGGCTCTGATGTTCTCTTTAGGTAGCATCTCCAAAGTATTATATCTTTTCTTCCATGTCTTTCTGCGCGTATTCTTGGCTCGGATATCTCCTTCAAACATGTCTTCTAGATACTTCCATATTTTGTAGGCTTTATCTACTTTCTTGATCTCTGAAAACTCACTGTCAGATAAGGCATTGATAATGGATTCTTTGGCAATTGAATTTTGAGTGAACATTTCTTTTTGTTTAATAGTTGCATCATCTTTTGCAAGATCTTTTAGAGAGGGAATCTGAACATCTTGAGTACCTACTTCAAAAATCTCAAAACCAATGAACTGGAAATGTGTTATCATTTTGTTCTTCCAGTCTAGATAATTCTCTCGATCAAATTTAGGACTTTCTTTTCTAAATAATGCCATCTGATCAACCTCAAGCTGCTAAACTTTCTCTCCGAGGCACCTGGCTCTTATACTAATTGTTAGAAATAGTCCCAAGAGATAACTGAGAGGGGGGGGGGGGTGAATTAGTTATCTATAAGATTCAATTATTTATCCAATTAAGCACAAAAGACCACTAAGCACATACACAACAAGATAACACTTAACACAACACCACAATTTTGGTTACGGGGAAACCCAAATAGGTAAAAACCCCAGTGGGAATTAACACGGGCACTATAAACTACACTAGAGTATAATGATCCCTGTTAGAAGATCTTACAACCCTATTAGGAGTTGATCTTTACAAAATATGAAGTACAATGACCTGGTCAAAGGTCAGACCCTGTTAAGAGTCTTTTATAAATAACCCTGTTAGAGGTGAGGACACACTATTTGGGAGTACACTACTCAAATGGTGAAGGCTACAACCTTCTGCACAATAGATACACACTATATTTGGATCTTGATGAACTGTGAATTAGACCTGTTGTCTTGATCAGTTCCAATGGATAGCATACACTCTTTTCTTCTTCACATAGATCTTCAACTGATGATTGATATGGATTTACTAGCTCAATACTTTGCACCTTCTGCTCTACTCTTTTCTTCACTTCATTTTCTTTCTTGCTCTAAGCGATCACAACTGACCAGCTATAAGTAGCCTTCTCCAAAAGATATAATCAAGTCAGCCTATCAGAACCTTCTTGAAATCATATTAGAGAAACACTACAACTCTCCAACAACATCTCCAATGGCTAAACCAAGCACGCAACACAAAAAGGGACCGTGCAACCCAATATGAGTAGATGCATCACTTCACACGGTCGGCTCGACCAATTTAACTGAAACTTTACTTACAATCTAAAATACATTATGCACTCTTATCCAAACATTCTTAACTCATAACCAAACATGAAACAAAACACGCATACCATAATGATAGGTGCAACCACTGAAACAATATAAACAATGTCAGCTCCACTAGATGATCTCGTAAAACTGTAACTGCAAAATAGAAACATCATAATTCAACTTTAACTGCACAACTAACTCTGTGTCCATAAACATAGCTTCACAAAAATGTCTACAACACAAATATAAACGCGCAAGGCTCCAACATAACCATACTATGAATCACATGCAAAATTGTGCTTATAACATTGTCAGGAACACTACTTTTACAAACAACTACACAACTGTCTGCACTCAGAATCAACCTTTGCATCTATGATATCATGATGATAACATATCCATACAATATATGTTCAAGGCTCTCTGCATATAAATTCAGCGCACACTTCTTACCATATGTTGTCATCAATGACAAACATACAGTCAACATGGGCTTGCTAGCAAATCTCCAATAGATGCTTGTAGAGGGAATGTAGGATATTATAACTTAGAAATACATTGTCTAAGGTAAACATAAATATTTAATATTTTAATTTGGAATTATAAATTCCAATGCTCCTCCTTAACCTTAAGTATCTTTTATGCTCGTTTTATATCTTTTGAGTTGAAACTATCCATTCTAAAGCTATACCATACACCCTAGAGTTGGTAATGTAGATCAAGCAAGCAGAACGTATTAGGTTGTCTCTAATTGCAGCTTATAAATCTTTAAATAAAATCTAATTACTCTATTGGAAAAAATTCCAACTACACAATCACAACAATTATTTGGCTTTTTTCTTTTATTTAAAAAAACCCTCTACCAAAATCAGCCACGCATCTTTATCTAATTTCCTTTTCTATGCTATTCTATTGTTTTCCAATATCTCCTCTTTAACCTACCACCATATCTTTTTTTTTTCCTTTCAATGTAAAGACCATACCATATGCCCAATCTTCTCTTTCTTTTTCCACATTTCTCCTCTATGTTGCCTTCAGTTTTCATTCACATCTGAAGCTCTATCAACTATACATGATGAAACCCATAGATTATTATCGATGATTTCATTTCAAATCAAATGACTTGATCCGAGAAGAATGGCACCTTGCATTCAATTGCCCATAGTCACAATACTATAATATTTGCAAGGAATAAAATAATGGAAAACTAAATAAATAAATGAGGAAAAATGAACCCTTATCAACTTTCAATTTTCTTTAATCATTAAATGATTTCACCAATATTTTGTATTCTTTTGAGGATTTAAAGCATGAAAACAAAGCAAAATCTTGCCTTGGTATAAAGGAAAAATTAGAGATATCAAAATTTCATCATTTAAATTCTGAACTTAATAATAATTTGGAAGTTGATGCATCCTCTCAGATGTTCCTACATCAAACATTGCAGATAGAAAAATGCTTTATGAAGTTTTCTTTCATCAACATTTGGATAATGTTGGAACCAAAATCGATGCTTAACAAATCTGAAGCATTGACCTATGAAGCTTTATTGAGCTACATGATTCTTCTAATGAACCAAATACTCCCAATATTCCTTTTGTTTGGTCCTCTTTGCTATGTGACAATTAGTCATTTGATCAATTTCCTCAAACATTTTCTTTGCCAATTGATGTGTCTACTTATGGGCATTAAATATGATTGCATATCTTGTTGTCTACTAGTTTCCCTTTCATAATACTTGCACAAATCAACAACATTAAAGATTAGTGACATATCCATATACCTATAGGAAGATTGATTTGCACTTCACCTTGTTATATATTCCCTATGGAATCCTTTCCTGCCACAAATGTGCCTTCAACAAGTCCAAAATTTGATGTACATCAACAAGTTTTTTTTGTTTTTGTATTTAATGACTCTCTTTTCCAAATTCTCTCGCCCCTTTTTTCAAGTCATAGATGTACTCCATAAAATCCTAGGCAAATGCACTCTTTCTTCCTAAATAGATGCATTATCTCTCAGTTCATCAATTCCTTGGAGACTACACTAATAGATAATTTGGAATGACTTTTTTTATACACTTCAATTTATTAAATTTTTATATGCAAATTCTATTTGTGCTAATGTCAAATTTGATTGATTAGATTTGTCACCTAACAGACACTTTAACAAGTTAACCAATCTCTAGTTTATAAATTCACTTTTGATTTAAGGATGATAGGCTGAGCTAAATCCCAATTGTGTCCCATCTTCTTCCATAAAGTATGCCATAAATGGCCAACCAATTTTGTCTCTCAATATAAAACAAAGCTCTTTATTTAAAAAATAAAGTAGATATATGGTAAGGATCACTATAATTTTGACATGGTATAAAATGATTCATCTTAGACATTCCATCCACCAAAACAAAAATTGAATCATTAAATCTTTGTGTTTATGGAATCTCCTTAAAAAATTATATTAATGTGTTCATATGGTCTCTTGGATATTCACAATAGATAGTACAATTCAGTGTTTTATCTTACTCCTTTAGCATGTTGGAATATCTGACAACCTTGTACAATTCTTTTTATATCTGCACTCATCCCTGGTCAATAGTAACTCTATTCATGCCAATATTTTTCCATCCCAAAATGTCCACTCAACCCTGAGCATTATGTTTCTCCCTTATCAAATTCTCCCTCACCGAATCTCTAGGTATACACAACCTCTTCCCTTTAAATAACAAATTAAATATTCTAACCATTGAGTTATATCTATTTCTATTAGACTCTTACATGTTTCCCAAGATTCTTTAAAGCCTGCTTCTTCCTCAGACAAGTTCCTCGTTGAATCAAAACTAGCCACACTTAACTCTCAACTCATTCAACAAAATTACTTCTCCTACTTACTGTATTAGCAATTCTATTTGATTTGCCACTTCTATGTTTCAAGACAAACGAATAACTTTAAATACATTAATGGTTATGAGTTTTTTTAAAAATGAGATTTACAAGCAATGGGCGAGAATCCCCTAGATTGAAAGGTGTTGGAGCAAGTTCCTTGTGATCTCCCAGGTGCGTCCCCCATCATGATTCTTTGGAGAAAGTATCAGCAATCAGTTTTGTGTGACATGCGGAAGGGCCTAACCAAACCACGAGACAAGAAGTTCCATGTTGTCCCGAGGCACTTTATGGTTGGGATTAGGTGTTGGCCCAGACAAAAGTTACATGGATTCAACCTTTTGGACCCCCTTTGTCTTGACCTAGTGGTCATCGAATTGGAAGATTTGATAGTTGTCAACCCCCAGGATAAGGTAAGAGAGTCCTCTTGTTCTCTCAATGGACCAGAAGTTTCGGACTCTTTGTGACTTTGGAAAAACCTTTTCTATAGTGACTAGCTGATTTCTACGGATGGGATGGAAATTGAGCATTCCAAGGTTGGTATGACTATTAAAATCAACATTTAGGTTGGTATGACTAGCTGATTTCTTTATACTTTCGTGGTCTCCATTTAGCTAAGTTTGATACCAAATAATGAAACCTTTAAGCTGTGCTGGCTGTCCAAAGCAACTCAAAGCTTCCGTGTGCTGGATGCCTAAACCAACTCAAAGCTTATTTGTATTAAAATTTTGTGTTGGATGACAATTTAGTATTTCCAATTTAACACATTCTATCTCTGCTTATTCATCAGCCACGTACTTCAGAAAATTATGGCTTGATTGGTGGATGGAGTGATTGGTCGATGGTTTTTGATTATGATGGCTCCACCCAAAAGTACGATGTACGAGGACTTCGCAGAGATGAATACCATAACTTGCCAACATTTTTGCAATATCAAGATATATGTGGACTAAAGCTTCTGGCGGTTCCAAATAATGATATTCTGCGGGAATTCAAGAGTGTGTCCGGAGACTTGATATGGTTTCGCTTTGGTCAATCGAAGGACACTGCAAATCCTTCATCCCTTTTTGAAATATGTCCTCTCTCTGAAAGAAGTTCAAAGATTCTCATTCCTTCCACTCTCTCACTAAGAAGTTTAAGAGTGTTGGAAGTTCATGGTGTGAACCCTCAAGATTTCGTCAACTTGTTTGATAATTGTCAGGTATGTACATCCTTCCTCGGCCATTAACGTTTCATCTTGCAATTGTAAGCATTCATAGCAACTAAAACACCATTGCTATCGCAGCCTCCTTCGGAGCTGAGTGCATTGGAAATCACCTGCGGAGAGGATTTTCCACAGCGGTTTCCAAGCTCAACCAGAAATGATATTCCAAGAGCAAGCACAGCAGGTCCTTCAACAGCCGTTGACAAAAAATACAGTTTAGCTTCAAAGACTTCAGATTCATCGGAGTCAGAGACTTCAGATTCATTGCCGCGTGAAATAAATTTTGGACAGTGGTTTCAGGGGTGGTTACAAATCCTGAATTTCAAGAATTTGGGCAAGATAGTTTTACAGAATATTCGTGGCCTGGTAATTCTCCCAATTGATTTTGTGGAGCTGAAATACCTGAGACATGTAGATCTATCTGGCTGCATCGATTTGCTGTTTTTGCCAGATTCTTTCACACAAAGTTTGTTGCAACTTCAATATTTAGCAATGCGACAATGCACGAAGCTCATTCTCCAAGATTTGGGAAAAATCAAAACTCTTGAATACCTGGACATTGAGGATTGCTCTAGCCTATCGGAAATGCCCAAGGGAATTGAGGTTCAAAAGTCTTTAAAGCATTTAAATGCGGTCCATACCAGTCTGAGAAAATTGCCTCAGCGTCTAGAACACCTGGAAAGTCTGGAAGAACTACATATAGGTAGCCCAGAACTAACAGAGATGCCATCTTCTCTATATAATTTGAGCAGCTTAACAGATGATTATGAAAATGTTGGATGTTCAAGAATGTCCACTCGATAATTTAGAGCAGTTGCCGACAGAAGCGGATAAAGGAAGTATTGGACAGGTTGCTCATCTGAATAGCTCAGGTTGTTTAACAGATTTAATCATAAGAGACAGCCACATTTTAGAGATATACTTTCCTCGGGCCGAAATTGTTTTTCCTAAACTTGAAAGTGTTGATCTGTCCGACAATCGTCTTTTGACTAAGATTGGAAGTCTACCAGACAATTTGATAAATCTAAACCTGATGAACTGTTCAAAGCTGACAACACTGGCATTCCCCTCTAACCTGACAAGACTTGAAGTTCTTGATGTAAGTGGATGTTATGAACTAGAAACACTTGATGTGAAAAGTCTGAGCTCAGTTAAAGTAATTGAAGCCAATCGGTGTTGGAAGCTCCGCAACATTCATGGTCTGGAACTGTTGAAAAAGTTGACCTATTTTCAGATGTCTTTCAATCGTAGGGCTATATCAACAACCATCTGCACTCTGGTGAGTCACAAAAATAATTCATAATCTTTGTCTGCATGAATTCCGTAGCATTTTAAAAAAAAATATAATAGCCAACTGAGATACGCTTAACAATTTTTTTTAGTTCTAATCTCATTGGGGTCAGGTATGTGAATTAATGCTTCACATCCAAGTAATTTCAAAAACTAATCATTTGACTTCTTATCGTTCCATACTTCCAAGTCATATTCTGCAAACAAGTTATAAGAGTTCTACTTAAGACATGAGCTGATATATTCACAGCCTTCGACTAAAGACACAAAGGAAGATCCTTCTAACTGTAGCATACATCATGCTCTACAGTTCTATTCTTCCTTTTTAGTAACATCATTACTTTATATGTCTATCCTGTGAATATGTTATTAATATTCTTCATAGTTATTGGTTGTTCTCATTCTGATTTTCTTAAATATTTCAAATTTATCAAATATATCATCCTTCTTTTTGGTAAAATCATCAACTGATGTTAAGATGTACCTAGCTCTCCTTGATTAAGACTAGAATGACCTACATAAATTAGTTTGGACAAATTCAAAACATTAATTTACCTTTCATTGAGACTTTTCCAACTTATCTGTGTGTTGTCAACCTAACATACATCATGTACGCATATGTGTTTGCTCTTATCTAAATAATCATCTCAATCATATTCATCTTTAAAATCTTAATCAAATGTCAACAATTTAAGTGACCAAATTTTTGATGCCATAATTTTCTTGCAGAGTAACCTATAGCTATGTAAGCTACCTTATTTATATATACTAAAAATTTGTACATGTTAGCACTCTCAACTCTTGTAACTACAAATTTTAATCTGTCAATAATATTTTTTATTAGACACTAATAGAAGTCCACCTTATTACCATATTGATTTACTTAGCTTACAAAAAGAAGATTTTTAATAAACATAGGCCCACAATTCTCATTTATTATTTTGAATTTATTCCATTATGTCATTTCATTAGAATTCAACCCATTCTTTCAAATTTCATGTAAGTTTTCACCACCAAGAAATATCCTTGCACCCTTCACTTTTTCCGATGAATCAAAGAAATTCTCTTAATAAGTAATACAATAGATACCTCTTAAACTAAACTAGTATGTGGTATTTGGCTTCTTTGAGAAAACTAAAATGGCTATCAATATATTTTAAATATGATCTACTTTTTCCTAAGAAAATTTTAATTATTCTTTGATTAAACATTGTTTACCCTCATACATATAATTTGATACAGTATTGATACTTTTATTTCCTTCTACACAATTGTAATATGTGATAGTGTTTATCTTCTAAAATTGTGCCCATGATTCTTAAATCCATTTTCCTTTTACAAAAATATTTCTACGTTGCTATTAATATTTTTTATTGTTGATTTGTAGATTATTTTGATTTCGTTATCTTTTATTTTAGTGTGAGACTCTCCTAAAGAATGAACATAGTATAGGAATCCTATTTCTAAATGGAGTCCAAAGAAGAGACACTCTAGAGTATCTCCATATCCCAGAAAAAATGCCTCTTATAAAGGTTGAATGCAAGAACCCACACCTAGTTCGTTTGCCAATCAGAGAAGCAAATTGTAAGTGGTACAGTTCGATGCCTACTTTAGAAAATATTGAAAGAGAAAAACAGGTGCATGGTCCATTATTTCTTAGGATAAGTGGAAGACGTAGAGACCAACGTAAATAAATTGGACTTGATGTAAGTGAAATCAACACAGTACACATTGATTAAAAAAGAAGAAATGGGATGCACAATCTCCATGCTTTATTAAGAAAAAACATGCAAAGGTTGAAAATCAAGCCATATATTACATGTGTTACAGAGTACGCCATAAAATGCTAAACCATGGTACACAGACCAAGAAAGATCTCTTAACATTGGAAAAATTTACAACTAATGATTTGATCAGTGTGTTTAGATATGTAGATATATCTCAATATGTTTACCCCTCTAGAGCTTATATAGACTTCTCTTCTAGAGGTCATGCAAAAAGCATGTCATCCATAATTCGGTGCTAATTCAACGAAGGCAGCCTGTGCAGAGATTTTCTTTGTTAGGATTTGCAACAACTACATGTCAATTGTCTCCTTTTAAGCCTTTTACCATTTCATGGTTGGGGTTTTCTTTTATTGAGCTTTTGCCTCTTCATGTTGGTGTTTTCCCCATAGGGAAGGATTTCCTTGGGATCTCCTTTGAAATAGATAGGTGGCGATAAGCACGCGAAGAGGTGGTCCCTGCTTTCATTTTGAAATGATGCAGCTTTGGCCAGAACACATGTCGCGGCGATAGGTTCTCTTGAAACTCCTTTGGTGGAGTTGGGTTGGGGATGCGGGGTGATCACACATGGTAGTGGGATAGGCTCATATAATTTTGTTTGCAATGAATGTTTGGTTAGGCCTAAGAGGAAAATCATGACCGAAGAAAATATAAAGGGTTGGGGAAGCCGATTGTAGTGGACGTAATCAATAGGTTGGTGACTTTGCAAATTGGCGTCGTATCCATTAACTTTCTTTGGATTCATCATTTCATATTGAATGCCTCAGATCAGATCTTAGTGTGAGCTTGATGAAAGAATATATCTAATGGTTGGTGTAGGGTACATTTGTCCATTGTTGTTATTTAATATTTCCCATCAGTGAAAAAGTCTAATGTGAGTAATCTCAAGAGGAAATATGGTACAAATGAGAATTTTTCATCATATTTAAGAAACATTTGCAACAGGGTAGAGTGCAGGTTGTAGAAAAGTGAGGATGCAAGTCTGACTAGAAGGGACACTTGTAATCGAAACCTTAAAATCTGGACAGTCAATAAAAAGTTATAATGGCTGCCTATCAAAAATAATAATGGGATGTTCACCTGTTTTAGAAGAGAAGGAAATGCATAAAATTCATCAACTTAATGAATAAGATTTAAGATGGGCACATCAAGTTGCTAGATCTTTAACCAAGAGACTTGCGATGCACCTTCTCATCAAGTAAATTCATTCTGGTGAGTGTGAGTGTTTTAATTTCTTCCTTTTGAATTGATCTCATCTCGACATTAAGCTACATAGTTAAAGGATATTTCATAGTCGATTGGATAGAGCCTTGTTGCTAGACAGGCATCCATAGCCTCGAGAAGGATATCACCTTGGTTTTCATTAGCATAGCTCTACTTTTAGATAAGTGGCCATAGTCCTAGCAGAGATGCTAGCATAATTTGAAATTTGATAATTTTTGTAATTTTACTTTTAAGTCCATTTTTATTTTCTCTTCCTTTGGGATGTTGTCAATGAACTCACCTCCAATTTGGAAACCAAGGTGGTAGCAGGAGATGCCATTATATTTTTCCCTTAATATGACACCAAATTTCTCACCAAATACCAACTCATAGAAGTAATTAATGAGGTATTTAATGAATAATGATGCCACTTGTCCCTGATGAGATATGTAATAGCTCTACTAGGTTGGTTTATAAGAAACCATCCCATCAAAATATTATACAATAAATGATGAAATATATGCATTTAATTCTTTTCGTGGATCAGAGGTGCGTAGTGAATGTCCACCCAGAGAATGATGACCTTGGGAAAGTCACCCTAGTACGATGGTGGTCATCTCATCAGAAAACCTGCCAACACCAATAAACGCTTGTCCATGCAGATTGTCCTCTGATGGCTATAAAAATTGACTACACCCTTAAGAAGATCTTTCTAAAATTAGCATTTGCATAGGGTGTTCACCATTGGTGTACTTCAGTAGTGTAGGTTTCTACTAGCCATGTATATTCCTGTAAGACTCACCACAACAAAGGCCCAAATTTGCTTCTTGGGTCATGTAATTGATACTTGACTGACACGACTAATTGTAGAATTTTCAGCATAGATCTAGTTAGAAAAATAAACAAAACTTGTAGGAAAAATACGAAAGAAACACAACACTGTCAATGATAAAAAAAAATCAGATGATCACATTGTATTCAATAATCATTACAATATGCATATCATGCACGATTTATATAATGAAGAGCTCCAACAAATTATGATGTAGATTAGGAGTTCACCTTTAGTTAGACTCGTGCTTGTAAATTCAGAGCCAATAACCACAGAGAAGATAGAACAAAGAGTTCGCAGTTAGATCAGTGAATTACAAAGAAAACTAACGCTAACACCCTCCAAGTCTAACACACATTCTTCATTTATGAAGAAATTGGAGGACAATGTAAAAATTAAAACGAACTATGCTCCACGGATCATTCTATAGTGATCTGAAGTATTAGAATCAACGGTAAGTAGACCTGAATTATAACAATAACTCCCCCCCTTAAGGCTAACTAAAGGAGATAGTAAAGAGGAAAGAAGAGAGAAAAGAGGGAAAACCTTGTGGGAACAAAAACCCTCCTTAAAATCTAAAATAATAGAAATGCAAAAAAAATCTCTCGTGACAAGAAAAATGTGAAAATCTATTGAATTATAACTGCCATAGTCCTGAATGAAGAAACTCCTCTGAACCAAGATGAAGAACAAGATCAATTTGTAAGAGTGCCCCTAATGACACTACTCGAACAATGAACAGATGGCAAACAAAGGCAAAACATCTGTCATTCGAAGATACAAAAGGCAATAATCTACATAAACCCCCTCAAATAATGAATAGATGACAAACAAAGGCAAAACATCTATTAGTCAAGGATGCAGATCACACATGAATATGTACGAGTGACCCTAATGACACTTCTCAACCGTGCAAGAATCTTTTGCTAGTTGAAAATACAAGTGCCAATTGTGTCTATAAACTAATCAATTGTGGAACCAAAGAATCATCAACATGAACAGTAGAAAACCCCTCCATATTATAGAAAAGAGAGGCATGACAAATCCACTAAAACTAAAACAGTGCGTCACTAGAGAGAAAAAGAAGGCAAGACCCATGCGAAAATGAAAAGAGCATGACCTTGACCTTGACCTATCTGTGATGCAGAATTTGATTCAACCTCTATTCCTAGATTGTTAGATGCAAGCCTCTACTTGTGTGCTGAAGCAGAATTTGTGAATTCCATTCGAAATAATCGTATGGCGTAAGAAAAGAAAATATTGAAAACTCCATTCTTTCAAGCTCTAATTTTTTGTACCTGCAAAAAAAAAATTTACTCTTCTTCCTAACAACCTTAGCTTTGATAACATGGAGAATTTTTAGCATAGATCTAATACAAAAGAAAGACATAACTGTCAATGATAAAAATAAATTTAGATGATCACATTGTATTCAATAATCATTACAATATGCATAGCATGCACGATTTATATAATGAAGATCTCCAGTGAGTCATGATGTAGATTTGGAGTTCACCTTTAGTTAGGCTTATGCTTGTAAATTCAGATCCAATAATCACTGAGAAGATAGAACAAAGAGTCCGTAGTTAGATCCGTGAATTACAAAGAAAACTAACACTAACACTCTCCAAGTCTAACACACATTCTTTATTTATGAAGAAATTGGAGGACAGAGTAGAAATTAAAACGGACAATGCTCCACAAATTACGTATCATTCTACGATGCTCTGAAGTATTAGAATTAACGATGAGTAGACTTGAATTATAACGCTAACACTGATAGGTTTAGATGATGAATTTATCCTAGCAGCCATGAAATGGATCATGGAGGAGAATTTCCTAAATGAGGATAGGTATAAAGTGAACACAGACATAGTGTCGGGATTTGGAAGCTCCCTGTTAGACCTAGGTGAGTCGAAGGGCACGATTGAACACTTGACTAGGGGGTTGTTTGAGAATGACTACATTTAAGGCCTGGATGAAGTCTTGAGGGCGGTGCTACTAGGGATTGGACTCCTGCTGACCATTGACCTTAGGACATGCCTCGAGAAGGATGCGGTGGTGCTCTAGTGGTCCTTCGTGTCCAATTTTTGAGCAATATCAATGTCTAATTACAGGGAGCGGGGTGGCCATGCCTCGACATTCTTGAAGCGGTTGGTCAAAGATGACATTATCGAGCAACGCTGGCTAGATGAGTTCTGTGTGTTGGTGATCTTTGAGAAAGGCTAGGATACTTCCAACGACAAGTAGTTGGGGAAGCAAAAATCCTAGCTTCTCACAAGGAAGGAGAAGATGGCCCTTGATATGACATACTCCAACGAATTCTCTAGGACCTGTAGGCAACAAGCTCTATCAACAGAATTTGAGAAAATATTGACTTCAAAATTTTGAAAGATGTTCTTTTGCTCCTTTTGTAAAGACTTAGTGATATATACATATTCTTGCAAAAAAATTTATGAATGAAAATATTTATAAGTTGTATTTTTCTGTGTATGTGTTACTAATGTCCTTTTTTTATTGCAATTCTAATTCCTTTTCAAAATCTTTTAATTGCTAAAGGCAACTGAATCAATCAATTAGTGATCTGCTGATCACAAAACAAAGAAATATGCAAAAGCCCCAAATTGTCTTAAGAAAAGAGAGGGAGGACATCCATTATATAGAAAAACAAAAGGGAGGTGAAATTATGGGATTCAACCATATTCACCAATAATACAACTACAATCATAAAGATCTACAACTATCAACTACAAACATAAATACATACAACCATATAATAAATATTAGACTGTGGAGTCAATAAGGACTGTATAGGTAGGCCCCAAATGGGCATTATTGCTATCAATTGCTTTGTCAAAAACATACTTTCAAGTAAAAGATTTTTTTAGAAGAAAACGCTTATTCAGATATTGTGGAAGGAAATTAACTATTGTTTTGAGCAAAAATTGTAACCTTTGTTGTGTACAATAACTAGTGTTGTTTAGAGTATACTTTTTCTCGAGAGGGCTATCGAAGTAGCGTGTATGATTTGAGCCCTTGCATGGTTGTCCCTTAATAGAGTATTTTGGTTGCTAGTTGTGCACAAATGCTTTTCAAAATGGCATCACTTTTTGGAATGTTTTTTATTTAATCTAATAATGACGTAGTCATTAGATGATCTGTGTGTTTGTCATTTCTTTCATACCAAAAGACGTGCGGAATGCACTTAGGGAAAACAAATTGTAAAGGGGGCCTACCTAAGGAGGAGGAGGTATGCACGGTAGTCCTTAGGGAAAATAAAAACATCCTACCTTCTCTAGCCTAGCCAAATACTTTTCTCCTTAAAGGGACCCGTTAACTAGATTTTTAAAATATCTTCTCTATGACCCAACTTCTTTTGTAAGGTATGACTTTTACATTTTGATGTGAGGAAAGGGGAAGTAGGGAGTCACACTTTTTTTTATTTTTGAATCACTATGGAAAATAGTGTAAGTATACATAGTGGGGCCATTTCCTAATGTTGAGGTAACTGACTAACTTGTTGAAATACTAATCTCATGTCCTGACATAGAGACGACTGTGGTGGGTTTGCAAGCAAGGGCTCTTCTACATATCTAATGGAACATCCATGTGATGGCAAAAAATGCCCTTTGATGAGGCATTGACATGGAATTTGGTTTGAATGTTGTTGATGAAGGTAGAAGCTAGAGACTCCACAATGTCATCTTTCGTGAGACACATCTCGTAGAGGTGATCTTTCTTGAAGAGATGAGTAGAGAAGTTCTAGCTCATCCCAGAACTGAGCATCATTTTATTTGACCGTGCCTACCTCAATGATGGGTTCCATGTTTCTTGATAATGGATCCTCCTTTTCATGATTTGTGTTGTCCTCTGCCTTGTCCAAGACGTCGAATGCTAGATAGGGGGCTTGGTATGAGCAGGGGGTCTGATTTTGTTCTTTTATGAGAGACCACTCTTTTCTCCAAATGACAAGACTTCCTTTGTACAATGAGAGGGTATGAAGAGGTAGAAGATCCTCTAATCAAGGCATGTGAATGCTTTCCATGAAAGCAAGAGACTCCAACTCTTGATAAAAAATTGACCATTCAATGTCGCTTTCTAGCATTTGATCTAAACATGATTATGGCCCAAGCCTAGGTAACCATACCAGTGGCAGTGTGCTTCTATATTTTCCAATAACTATTGGAAATCATGCAGAATATCTCTGGAAAGCTCTCCATGGGCTTCTTTTTCCATGGGGACATGCTGCGAGGAGTCTTCATAGATCCAACCAAAATGCTCTGCGATGGAGCAATGCTAAACGTTTTGCTCCATGAGGTTCAGGGAGTAATTGCATCTTTATTTATTATGCAACAACATAGGTTTCTATTACAGAAAGCTTCTCAAAAGCTATATTACAAAAGAGAGCACTAACATTTTAGCACTGAGTGAACAATAAGGTCCCACTGAGTATACCAAAAAATACTATTGATTCCTAAAAGGCTCATGCCTAAATAAGGACAGTCGAAAAACTTTATAGGAGTGGGACTTGGTGCAAAGAAATCTTCAGGGTTTTAGAAGTTGACTCTTTCTTCCTTAAAAGGGGAAAGAGAAAAGGAACATTGTTAAAGTAAAATATATGCTATAGAGGTGATGCACCAAAGCTATTACAACACTTTATAGATCTATAACAAAACCTCAACAAAACTTCGAAAACTTTCGGTCTTGGGTGCCACCTTCGAGGATGGACACGATGCAAGAATAGAGGTTTGAATGGAGGTGGATGGGCCCTTGTAGGTGTGAAACTCTCCTAAAGAATGAACACAGTATAAGAATACTATTTTTGAATGGAATATGAAGAAGATACACTCTAGAGTATCTCTATTTCCCAGACAAAAGTACATCCTATAAAGGTCACATGTGAGAACCCACACTTGATTGGTTTTCCAATTGGAGTAAACTTTAAGTGGTATAGTTCGACACCCACTTTAGCAACGAGTAGAAGAGCAAACTAGGTGGATGGTCCATTATTTCTACAGAGAAGTGGAAGATGTAAAGACCAACATGAATAAACTAGACTTGATTTAAATGAAATTTGCATGGTACACTCTGTTTAAGAAAAGAAGAAAGGCAACACATACACAATCTCCATGCTTTATTAAGAGTGAACATGCAAAGGATGGAAATCAAGCCATAAATTATATATGTTGCATGGTACACCATATAATGATAAACCATGTCACATAGGCCATGAAAAATTCCTTAATAATACAAAATAAAATACAATTGATGGATTGATCTGTGTAGATATGTAGATATATCTTGATATGTTCACCCCCTCTAGAGATTATATCGACTTATGCTTTGGCGGTCAGCAAGCACATTGTCCATAATTTGGCACTAATATGACAAAGATGACCTGTATAGAGATTTTATTTTTACGCCGAAGGCATTTCTTATATGAGATGCTTCCGGCTGGGTTAAAAGATCGAGGGTGCACAGGGTCCAATAGCTGTGCAAGACGATTGAAACTTCCTGCACCGTCGATCTTTTTCCACTTTTTGCAATTTATTTAATCTACACTGCAAACAATAATTGTTGTCAGTGGATTACAGGCTTAAGGGAATGGTTGTTGCGCTGTCTTAACGCGTGGTCAAAGGGTGAAGTTAACCCTGAATTCATCTCTTCCACACGTATATCGAGAGGTTTTCAGACTGTTTCAGCGTCGTTTTGAACTCCACGACATCGGTGACAGGATGACTGACATCCTGGTTGTACGCGATGTCATGCTCCTCCATACACATCCTGCCATAGTCAGATGTTGTGCCTGTGTACAGAAAGTTACGAACAGATTCTCAAAATATAATTTATATATACATAGAAATGCCTAGTGAAATAACAATTGTTTTTTGTTTAGAAATGCCTTCCCAGTTAGGAGAATGGAAACCAGGAAATGGACTTTGAAGCAGCGACTGGTTTGTCTTGTCCGCGTTTCCAACAGTACATAACATTTCTTACATGTGCGTCGTCCCACAATGTTTCCAATTCGAAGGTACTGATAAACTCTAGAACTCTAATGTTCTCCAGCGAGAGCCAGGATGAAATACACCTCTGTGCTCCTCACAAAAGTTTGAACATCGAAGCCACTGAAGGCATCTCATTAGCACCCCACGAAAGCATGAGCATCGAAACAACAGAGAGCCTCTCGGTAGAACCCCACTAAAGTCACACCATCGAAGCCACATAAAGTCTCTCGTTAATTCCCCACATTCTTCAGTAAGATCTTGTTCTTTTACAAGAAGAAGATGCAATCCACCCCTAACATTTGAGGTTCTCATCATCTCCATGTACTCCTTCAAAGGCAGGGGACTATCAAGACGACTATAACTGTGACTCCAAATCTTGGCTGTGGCAACCATTATTCCGCGAATCGGCGTTCCTCGCTTAAGTGGAAAAGACAACAACAATACTTATATTTAATTAGGGATAAAAAATGGCTAACCAGAAAACAAGATTTCCATGCTATTTGATTAATGAGAGGAAAGATTTTGTTTAACCTGAATGTGCATACTCTGCTTCTCAGACCAGATTCAGGATGGTGAGTGTGTGTTTGCAATCTCCCTACCCAAATCCCTGAGATGATCGTGCATCCTTATATGCTCTTCCTTGTCCACCTCAACAAGGCACTTGTTGCGAAGTGCTTCCCAACTACATTGACCGCTCCACCCTGATCCATCCCACACAACAATTGCTAAACTGGTTCTTTCACCGATAAAGAAACTGGTTCCTTCTTTGGAGGTGCAGGGCAAGCCGGTTTAGCTGGTGCCGCTTTCTTCACGGCTTTAGGTTTAGTAGGCTTAGCAACAAGTGCTTTGGGCTTAGGATTCTTCTTCTTGGCCACAGTCTTCTTCTCCTTCTAAGGCTTTGCAGCCGTGGGGGACTTGTTTTACGGGCCACAGTGGAAATTGTATTGAGACGTGGCAGCCACTGATGGTTTCAAGAAACCATAGTTTTGACACTTGCAAACAGCCCAAAGCTCTTAGGTGGGTGGACTTGTTTTACGCGCCCTCTCCTATGTATTCCCACATTTCTTGCATTGGAAACTAAAATACCATTGTATCACCCAATGAGGTTAATTACTAAATAAACAAATTTGTACCACTACCAAACTACATTACTTATTGAGCTATGTCTTGTCTGTTGTCACTCCCACGCGTTCTAACCAGGCATTAGGAAAGCGATTTTGATGAAAATCAAACCGCCTTGTTTAGCATTTGTAGCAACTAGGTCCTAGTTGTCTCCTTTAAAGTCTTTTACCATTTACCATTTTGGGGCTGGGGTTTCTTTTTTTCTCTTTTTCTTTTGCATGCTAATGTTTTCCCCACAGGGAAGGATTTCCTCGGGATCTCGTTGAAATGGATAGGTGGCGATAAGCACACGAAGAGGTGGTCCCCGCTTTCATTTTGAAATGATGCAGCTTTGGCCAAGACATGTGTCATGGGGGCAGGTGTTCTTGAAACTATTTTGGTGGAGTTAGGTCGGGGACAAATGGTGATGGCACATGGCAGTGGGATGGGCCCGCTTGAGTTGGTTTGTAGTGAATGTTTGGTGATACCTTGGAGAAAACGATGACCAAAGAAAAGATTTAAGGCCAGGGAAGAAGACCATTGTGAAAGTAGTTTATAGCTTGGCGACTTCCAAGGGAACTGTGATTGTATGGTTGAATCGGAAAACTTTGGTTTTGCCTATTAGTGCGTTATTGATTTGGCTACTTGGTTTCATCAACTCGTATTGAGTGTCTCAGATTAGATCTTAGTGTGAGCTTGATTAAAAAACATATCTCTTGGTGTATGTGGGGTACATTTGTCCATTGTTATTCGATATTTCCTACCATCAAAAAGGTCTAATGTGAGTAATCTCAAGAGGAAACCTGGTACAAATGAGAAAAATTTTCATCATAATGAAGCAACATTCACAACAGGGCAGAGCACGGGGGCCAAGGAAGCAAGGATGCAAGTCTGGCCAGAAGGACATCTGTAACCAAAGCCACGAAGTATGGGTGGTCAATCAAAAAGAGCAATGGCTTTCTACCAAAAAAGTGATAAGAGGATGTTTACCTAATCCAGAAGAGAAGGAAATGCATTAAATTTATCAACTTAATGAATAAGATTCAAGACGGGTGCACCATGCTACTAGAGCTTTAACGAAGAGACTGTGCATATATCTTTTCATCAAGAAAGTTAGATTATAAATTTATTCTAGTGCGTGGAAGAGTTTGAATTTCTTCCTTCTTTTGAGAAGATCTAAGGAGGAATTTCATCTCCACATTAAGCTACATGGTTAGATGATCTGACATAGCTGACCGAATAGAGCGTTGTTGTCAGACAGACGTCCATAGCGCTAACAAGGATATTGCATTGGTTTCCGTTAGCATAGGTCTATTGCCCACCAGGCATCCATAGCCCCAGAGAGAGATTAACATAACCTGAAATATTATAATTTTAATAGTTTTATTTTTAAGTTCTTTTTCATTTTCATTTTCTCTCCCTTTAGGACATCCACAATGAGATTTCCGTCTAGTTGGAAACCATGGTGCAGTAGCTGGAGGTGATTGGTGAAGATCAACTTTGATGAAGCTTCGAAAGGAAATTTACGTTGTGTAGCCAAGGACCATACATGAAATATATTGAGTGAGAAATTTGAAATCTTGGGAATCATGACTAGTAATGATGTAGAGTTATGAGTAGCATAGCTAATGTTAAAGTGTGGGCTTAAATTGGAAAAAAATTACACTAGGAAGGAAATTCTATAATTATAATTTGTACAATTTGATAAAAAATCACCCTGAATTGGAAATTATGAACGCGGATATCATCTTTTTGGGAGTTGATTAATCAATTTGGTGATTTTAAAATATCGCCTATCTTCTCAGAGTTTTAATTTCCTGCTGGAAAGAGTTACGTCATGATGATTGTGTCATTCGAGGTGGAGGTAGTCAAGCAATTGAGGAGATGGGAATCCTTTGCAAATCGTGTGATGTGATGGAGCTACAGGCAAATTAACTCCCTCTCTCCCAACACAGCTTGTTGCTCATCGATTACGGCCTTTTGAAAAAACTTGTGATGCAGGCCTTCCTTAGGGGAGCAAGGTGGAGTTTCCATGTGGCAACTTTATAGGCTATCTTAACTGATCCTCTGTCATTCCAGCGTTGGGCTTTTGGCATGTCTGTTGTTTGGATCATTAAAGTTTTAATCTTTCCCCAAGATTGAAAGAGTTTGTATTAATGACGAGGGACAAGTGTAGTGTATCTGGATGAAAGATTATTGATTGTATTTCAAGAAATTTTGAGATTGAAATTTGTTAGCCCATGTTAAATTTATCGTTTCTCTTGGCAGTGTGTTGGTGAGTCACTTGGTTGGACGGTTGGTTATTTGCAGTTGGCAACATCTATGGACACGACACTACACTTAGTGTATAAAAAGAGATGGATGCCATTCTTAGGAGAGGATTTTGGCTAAGAGGTTGAGGAGCTCTTACTTGGTTTTCTAATTGACACTATCAAGGTAGTGCTCGGGGATGTTTTTTTTTGAGGAAAACCATCACCATTGAGTTGACATTGATATCTTGTTGATGTTTCTAACAACTATGTTGAACATGGGTGAAATGAAGAGAAGTGCAAGGGCCATGTGCAAAAGGTTGGTTTGTAGCACTTTCTAGGGGACTTAGACGATGCCTTCAAACTGTGAGTGTGGAATTCCTCTGCCCAAAGACTATTATGTTGTGCATTTCCATGAGAGGGAGGTAACCAAGTAACCACTGATATATTCCTTGGACCCTTTTGTTCTTTTGCAGAGGAAGCTTGCGGTTGAGAGGACTGTATCTTTCCTAAAGATCAGGATGGTGCCAAAAGGAATGGATGGGTAGCTGTAGATCAATTGTCTCAAGGAAGAAGGGCTGGTGGGTCTCAAAAAGGATGAGGCTGAGTTTGGAATGGACATTGTGTAAGAGATTAGTGAGGAAATTGTGAAAGTGGAAGGGGAGGATACTGCAACCTTAGAGGTTCATGCCAATTGTGGCCCATAATGTGTCTTCAAAGCCTAGTTGGTCATTGGGAAGTGTTGGCATCGTAAAATTTGTGGATGAGGGTTTTGTCTCATTTTGGTAGGGATATTGTATAGTTGTTTTATAGTTTAAGAATAATTATTAGATCACTATTTTATTTATTTATTTTTTGTGTTTTTTTTTCACTGGGAGCTCAAAGTGTAAGGGTTTGTTAAGGTTTTTATTTTTTTTCTTTTATGTTGCTGGGTTTTCTCTAGTTCATGCTCTATCTGCTAATGGATGGTGTTTCTGTAAGGGGTTTCTTTGTTGGGTTGGTTGATTATTCTAGTCTACTGATGGATTCATATGATTGTAAACAAATGTAAAATTTTTAATATTTTAATACAAAGGATGCAGCCCCACAATTGCTATCAGCTCATTAAAAAGTTAAAGTCATAATGTAATTTGTAGATACATTCAAATTGGATATATTGACTTAAGAAATTTGAAATAAATACAATTGATAAGTAGGAGTTATTTTCACAAGTCAAATTGTGATATTGCTATCAAGATTCAACTGTATAGTTTTTGAGTCAAACTCATTGACCCATTTTTATTAAGTAGTCGTTCACAAGATCCCATCTGTCACAAGAATACATAGAATACTCAGCACTCATTAATGAATGGAGCACTTAGCACTCATTCCATCTATGTGATGCTTAGGAAGGTGATTCAAATTGGGTTGCAAGCAAAGTGAACTTAACCTTGGAGGAAATTCCATGGTTAAGCGTGCTTGAGCTCGTTAGTACTAGGATGGATGACCTCTTGGTGCTTCAACTTTGTGAGTATCACCTAGATGGTATGAGTGTTAAGTGTTTCATTCAATCCCATGAGAGATGAGATTTGGTGAACCACACTCATGAAACATGGGTCAATGAGTTTGACTCAAAAACTACACAGTTGAATCCTGATAGCAATATCACAATAAATGCAATTGATATATGTAGAACACATTTTATAACCCCCCTTCTTTTTCTAGAGAAAGAGAGAAGAATGTCTAAGATAATATTGTGTGTAAGTTGAACTTATCCTCATCTAAAATTTTAAATGTGTATATCGACATACAATTGTGTGTATGATGAAATCATGTCTAGGTCCCAATAGAAAAAATACTTCTATCCCTTTTATCAGCTCATTCAAATCATTTTGAGCAAGTTACCTTTGGCCGTGAATAGAATTATGTTATTTTGTAACAATTTTTCTGATTGAAAATAGATTGTGTATCGAAAGAATCTAAAAATAGATGGTTTATAATACTTTAGTTTTTCTATTGGAGTATACTCTTGGATCTCCTTGTAGAGTAAGGATCATGGTTGGCTTAATCTTTGATAATTCACGACAATGTAGGTTCACATGTAATCTAGATCGTTAAAATGTCAATTTTATTTTTAGTTTTGACAAGTGATTTTATTGTTGCGTGCATCTCTTCGTGTTGGATAATCTTCGGCAAGCTTAATTTTGCAAAATTGGTGTTTTCCATTTTAATTTAGTTTTCAAAACAATTGAATTTCAAAATGAGCGAAAATCTAAAGAAAATCTTTAAAGAAGAATTTAAATTAAAAAAAAATTCAATGAATTAGATAAAGGTTCAAGTCTGAATTTCTCATTAAAAAAATTATTTTTTTCTGATTTAAACACATATTATTCTTTCATGCTTCTTCGACATACCCATTGCATATAGAAACACTAAAATTAGCATTATGAACGCTCCCCATACGAATGGTGAAATCAGCATCATCAATCATAAAAAAATAATCCGCTGACATCTATCCTTAATATCAAAGATTTAAAAAATCACCTGACAAAGAAAAAGATTATTAATTGACACATTTTTTTTGAAATGTGCGCAGCGCCGACGTGCAGCTGCAGATTTAGATTTTTGGGGGTTTCCAGGCAGGAAAAAGAAACATTACTTTACTCATCGGTATACCAAGGGTGCAATTTCGCTGGTTCTTATAACATATCACAGCAAGATTGAAGTAACATTGCTTGGTCATACTTACGTACTTGGTGATACTCTCAACACCAACTCTTTTTCCGTGCATACACTAATGTTGGCAAAAGAATCAGAGGTGTTTGACGACTTTAAATATGATGAGGCGATGTGCTTCGACACACACTTATTTGGTTCACGAGTAAGATTGTCCCCAATAGGATGGATACTAGAAACCGAAAACGTGTTAGAAATGAGTTCGGTTCTTTCCGAAGTCGTCAACAGTTAAAACTGTGGAATCCTGAGCGCAGAGGGTCTAAATGGCCCTTGCTTTACTTTGGGGCAGTATATATTGACATGTATATCGTATAAATGGTATATATGATATTTTAATTTTTAATTAGTGTTCTGTAATGGTCAGTATTTGTTTTTTAGTATCGTAACAATAATATTTGTTCTATAACTGGTACATAAATAATATATAATAATTTATGCATTTGTTTAAATATAAATTAGCATTAGCAATTGCATTTTGGTGTGGAAATTCAATTAAAGATTTATTTGTGTAGCTCATGAATTTAATTGATAGACCAGTTATTAAATGATGATGTGTGAGCAATCAAGTGTCTTAATGAAGAAGTGAATAACTTCAAACACCACTGAAAGATAATCAAGTTCCATTGTCAGTAGAGAGAGAGAGGGAAGGGGGAGGGAGGTAAAAATAAAATACAAGGATGAAGATAATGAGAGAGGGAGAGATGGGATGCAAAAGGGAGATAAATAAATTTGAAAAAAGTATCAATATAATATATATTATATAATATTTGATATGAAAATAAATGCAAAGTACATAGATATTTTTAAAATTATTAGATACACAACAATTTATGCCTTATCTCAATTAAATTAGAATAAAGAATTAATGGTAATGCTTCTAATGGAACAATCTAATTATTTATTTTAATTATTTAACATAGAATAGAGGAGATCACCTCTTCTATGTTTTAATTTAGTTTAATTTAATTATTTTAAAGGGTAAATCTAAATCCCTATAAAATAGTTACTCAATTACTTGATTTTACTCACCATATCTTGACATATAAAAATTAGGAAAAAATTAAAATAAATAAAATATAAAAAAGTCCTGAAAAATCTATTCTTTCTAGAAAATTTGCTCGTATAACACTAAAATAGTTTTTTTAATAACCAAGACAAAGTTTAAGTGAATGCAATAGTACTAGCCTAAAAAGAAGCATTAATAATATAAAGGCAAGTAATAGTAAATTGTTAAAAAATATTATAATTTAATAGTAGTTAAACAAATTGATTTATAATATTTTGAAAAGATAGAATACAATTGTTTTAACTTTTAATATATTTCAATATATGAATTTTAGAATACTTTCTATGAATTTAGAAATTTAGTTCATTTAATTTTAAAAATATTTTTAATAAGATGGTCTTAGGAAACTATATTGGATTAAATTTGAGATTTTGACATTTATTATAAATGATTTTTAACTACCTTATAAAATATTGATTATAAATATGTATTAATTTATAATCTTTTCAAAATAAAATATTGGGTTGAATATTCTGTAGTATGAATTTAGAAACTTATATTACTAATATATCTTTGCTTTTAATTTTAAACAATATGCATACATATATACATGCATAATATTTTATATTTTAAAAAACATAAATTATATATTTTTATAAAATTAATATATTTTCTTAAGATATGAAATGAGAGACAAACTATCATGAAATTTGCATATGATAGGTAGGGTCACCATCAAATTTTAGCTTTGCTTGCGCACATCAATGTTACTCCAAAAGTCTAATGACTGAATTTTAATAGAAAACAATTTAATTTTTGAAAGGAAATTTTTAATTTTTTCAAAGAAATAAAATTGGATTTTTCTATGTTAATAGATGGTTGTTATCTTGAGTAGACACACACACACACACTTGAATTGTAGGAGAAAATGTGATAGCATGAAGAATGCAGTTGTATTGTTTTGGCTCAATAATAAAAATACCACATGTAAGGATTGAAATTCTTGACACATAAACTACACCAAAAAAACTTGCAATTTTAGGGAGTACGTCAATCAACAAGTCAATGGTCGAATGCATAAGTCGAAAAGATACCAATCAATTCCCTACTATATAGGAATAAAAGAAATAATATTACGATCATAACTATTAAAATTATAAAGCATACCTTTGTCCAAAGATAAGAGGAAAGGAAACCATGTGTCGAGTGTCCTAAAGAAACCACAATAAGAGATGTCATATAGACTACAAGAAAGTACAAGCTGTCATGTCTGGGTAACAACCCAAGAGATTTACAACCAACTGTTGAATCACATCAATAAAAGATAAGGATTAGATCAAAATATGTACTTCCATATTAACGACAAAAGTAAACAAAAAAATTTACCAAATACCATAATGTTGAATATGAAAAGGCGTAACACTAAAAGAGAAAGTGATGCAGAGCATCATGCAAACCATTTACATCATCTAGGATCTTGATGATCCAATCTTTATTTAATCATTCAAATAATTTAAAAGAGGCAAATACTAACTTCTGTCATAAGATCAATCAACAAAATACTTCTTTGATTCCTTTAACAAACAACTTCGAAACTGTCACAAGTTTTATAGTTTTCAAAGATTGAGTTGTTTGACCCACTAAAACTCAAAACCAAAATTTATGGAAAGAATAAAGTTTGTAGATAACTACAATAAATATCACCTCACAAAATCCTAAGGTTTGAAAACCCCATTTGATTCCTAAAACAATTATTGTTTCAGACTGCAAATTTTGGTCCATATCCCTGTCATAATTCAGAATTAAAATACCAAACCCTACCTAGGGCATCTCATATCTTTCCCAAAATGAATCCAAAAGACACCAAACCAATTTCACAGTATCTATTAATGATTCTAGTTTTCAAATATGTAAGCCATTTATTTTTCCCGCTCATAAATCATTTTACAAGAACAAATCATTGCCTACAACTCCAATGAAGATCTTCAAAAACCAGTTTCCGCTCAAATACACATAACTTTAAAAAATATACATAAAAATAACTCAAATGAAAAGGTAATGAAATCTAATTCATGTATTTTTCCAATGAATATTCTTATAGGTTTTGATTCTAAAAAATGTGTCCACACCACACGCTGCAACATGACTGTATTCAAGGAATTTCAAATTTGCAAATACCCACTTCCACCAAAATACTCATAACTTATTCAATTCTTTATAAAATTCAACCAAACCAAAAGAATGAGAAAGATGATTCATCATTCTATCTATCCATTACTATATTATAGGGTTTCCAGGCTATACATGATCGTACAAGGCCTGGAACCAACACTAAAACTGAAAAACCAATCAAAAAAACAATAATAGAATGCACCAAAAATGTATCAAAATATTTACTCCTCTCAAATCTGATTTGGTTCGACCATACAATGGAATTTATATCCATTTGACAATTAGAAACCTTCCTAACTACCCCAAAGACCAACCATCTACCTTTTTACATCATTTTTGTAATGTTAGCAACTTTCTCAATGTTGCATTTTACAACTTTTTATGCAACTTTTACATTTTTGACAAAATGACTTTAAAACTTTGTCAAACCTCTCCATACATATCAAAATGGAATATTTAAGACCTTTTATAATTCTTTTACCCTTCCATGGGTCTTTTACACAAATTTGACCATGTAGACCTAAACATGACCTATTTGGCAACTTGAGCAATATTGTGCACATGCTTACATTTCTTGTCAACACCTTTACAAATGGATTCAAAATGAATCGATACATCATATAATTGACTTTAAATAACTCAAAAACCTTATACTCATAGTGACCTCTAGGATTAGGTGCTCCTGCACTAGAAAGTCCTTCCTGTAAGAAGCTTTGTAAACCTATTCACAAAAGTCAGCAAGGGTGAGAATATTGTGGGAGTTCATTTCCACCCTACCATGAAACATTAACGCTTCCCCGTAATCCTTCCTGACATGAAGGACACCCAGCCCAACTAGAAGTAATCTAACTAAGTAAAACTGACTGAAGTAATGGAATTGTGTAACAATTATCTTTTTAACCTACCCTTTAATAACAATAAACCAAATTGTAACACTCATGAAGCATTAATCATGTTTGCATTAAAAAAATAAAAACCTTTTCTACTTTCTACCATTACATAAAATATGTTTCCATATCAAACACATGGATAACATAGTGGCGATCTTTAAAAAAAAGACACCACATTATAATCAGATCAAAAAGCCATCAAACTTCTCTTCATGAAGTCATTTATTTCAAGTCATGTATTAAGTCATCACAAAAGTGTATGTATTCATTAATACATAATAAGAAAGAGGAAATAAACATATCATCTCCTTAACAATCATGTTCAATGTGTATCTCACATACTTAAATCTCACAAGTTCCAAATTATTTACATCTAATCTATCAACTTGCATTCTTCATAAATAATATATATTCCTTGTTAATAACTTCCAAGAACATAACTGAGTAAGATTTATCTAATTACAATATCCAATCATCTATACTCATCAAGAGACTATTAATAACCATAACTATTCACAATATTTCAAAAACCATTATCAAGTGATACGAGAACTATGTTTTTCGTATCATTCATAAAATATCTGCTAGAAAGTATTTTTTTTTACTGATATATTCCTAGTCCACATTAGATTACATTATGAGATCCACAAGTTTCATATGAACTCAACCTTTAGATTTTTTTTTTTTTTTTAACATCATATTATCAAGATATCTTAGTGGTTCTAAGTGAAACAACTAATCACAATCAAATCTTCACATACTGGTAAAATTCCTAATGAAATAGCTAAAAGTTTGTGGATAGCTTCTATCCTAGCATTTTACAAGAAGACCATATAGTGTATCCAGAAGTAAAGCTTAACAGGTCAACCAATGAGTAAAGCTAATAGTAGTGATAAGTCCGAGTGTAGCATCATTCAATTACTACTTAGGACGAGAGATTTACAACTCAACCCAATCTTGGAAAGATCAAATGGACTAAAATAGCAAGTCCGTTGATATGAGATTGCCAATTATCTTATAAAATATTTTTTTGATCAAGCTTAACATATTTCATTGATGAGTCAATTAAGACCACTAGAAACATTCATCTAATTTATGTCTATTTTATGTTGTCATAAATTTCAGTTTGGAAACTTCCATTCAGCCACAATGCCCTAGTATGCATTATATTTGTTTGGTTTTGTATTACGAGTTTCATGTTTTCAAGTATTTTGCTTACTTTTTGAAATTCCTTGTTATACAAAAATAAAAAGTCTAATAACCAAGGGAATTCTCATTCAGCAAACCATGTTTTACCTACTTGGATGACACACCATCTATAGTTTTAACTCCAGCACCAGCTCCATCTCCAGGACCAAGAATAGGATCTCCAGCCAGCCCTCCTAGCAGTGTTGAACCTCCAGCTAGCCCTTCCTAGTGGTGTTTCATCTCCAGTCAATCCTCCAAACAGTGTTTTAGGACCTTCAAATTCTATGGCTTTTTTCTTTCATTCTCCGCCCCCCATTATCCTCTACAAGAAGTGGCAGTTTTATCTTATATCTGACGAATGTCTCTTTCATGCCATAAAATTAGCATGCAAGGAGAGTTTACCATTTTTTTGCCTACTGTTAATGATCCACTAGCAATTAACTCCACTAGATAAACTGAGTTTTCATAACTAAATCCTTAATTTATGGAACTTGACTTGACTGCGTAAATGGGTTGTGACATCCCCCTTAAGAATGCATCGTCTGGATGCATAATTCAAAATTTTCAATCATATTAAAAATAATCAAGAAATTTACAATAGACATGATTAATAATCTTTCATTATTCAAAATTTCAAAGTAATGCATGTACACACTTTTAGATTGTAGCATAAAATCAACAAGATTCAATTTCATTTTCTTACATAAAGTCAAATTTTCATCAGTTATGCATTCTAGTAAACTGTACACACACCAAAAAAAAACTCATTGGAGCGAAAGCCAACACACTTGTGTCATATTTATTTCAAGAACATTTTCTATGTGAGTGTGTAAATTCCATTACTACCCTCCAGTTTTACAAGGTTAGAGTTACCTCTCTCCGACAATATTCCCCCTCTATTATAATGTGTCGTTCCATCTATGATACATAGGCACAACATCAAAATATCAGTTCATGTCAATATCATAATCAAAATTGAAAATCTAACATTCCCATACTCAGTGCTTTCAGAAATAACTTACATGATCCTCTTAAGTAGAAACAAAGGACCCACATACCTGTGCTTACTATACCTTATCGTGACCATCACAATAAACTGAGCACATTTCTGGTTGCTTTGGATCCTCATTCTTGGCATATTCTTATTTATATACTCATAATATTTTTAGCCCAATCATAGTGTCAATACTTCATAAAATAAAAATTCTAATATTCTATATTCAAGAGAAAAGAGTCATTTGAAGATTTCTAAATTTCAACTAAAATATTCTTTAAATCACATTTTGATCACAACTAAGTAAATCAATCATATGTACCATCTAATATGTGATACTAAATGATAAAATCATTCATAAATCCACGTCCATCACCTAAAAAGATTAGTAGATCCATTTTCCATTTATGTGACCTAGGCCCTCATACCCATCTCATCACAACAATATTTCAAAATAAAATTTTAACTCATTTCATCATAGCATTTATATTTCATCTCTAAAACAATATAATTCCTACAAGTCTTATATCTTATTACAAATAAGCATTCACATTTTCATCAATGTAATGCAAGTGTGCTTCAACTAAACATAAACATCCAAATAAATCATGATATTTCATCACCATATAAAATCAACACATCAATGTATGTTATACATCTATAACAATGCATCCAAAAACATAACCATAAAGGTGAATCATGAAACAAGACACTTAATTGTAGTTGTAGATCTATCCTTCTATAAGTCCTTGTATCGTATGCCATTGGACAGTCAGTCATCCATCTAGAAATCTTGAGATGGGAGTGTGGCTCAAATGCTTGCCTATTCTATCCACAAAGTCTTACACTTCCTTAGGATTCTACCTACTTGTAGAATTCCCAACCTTGCAATGCCCAATAAATAAAAGGAAGAGGGTGTCTGGTGCATCCATGCAACTAACTATTTTCCACATATGTCTATGTAGAACTAATCACGGATGTGGTAGGGAGATGGAACATGGGCAACATATTTATGAAAACATATGTGGACAAGCTATGGCCAAAGCATCTTTTTATCACCAGAAACAAAAATTGGCAGGTAGAGAAATATCCATTTCTACCCTTCCCTATTTACTTCTTCCACATTAGCACCCTCATCGAAAGGTAAGCTTTCTAATACACATACATAGTACAAAAATAATATAAACACAACTATAACATTTATTTCTTTCCATTTATTATTGCATTACAAAAGCATAAAAACCACACAACAAATCAACTAGTCTTATGAATTATGCCTTTCATCATTAGAAATCGTAATACATCATAAGAAGGCATGTAAGAATAAGGTGTTGAACATTTTGTCAAAACACCAATAGTGCTTCATAACCAAATAAATTTATTTCATTTCCATAAAAATATGTCAACCTACTCGTCGATCATCAAATGCATCAAATAGTACACATCTATTTAAATCACCTCATAATAATTTCATGCAAGGTCTCAAATAAATCACCCGTGTGCTAGTACTATCATATTAATGTCAAAAACATATATTTTGCATGGATTCCATCATTCTGTGAATATCCATGCAATGCTCCTCGTAGCAACAAAACTCACATCAAAAAAATATCAACCAATGTTAATTATTTCATAAAATGCATTTCTAATATACACAACCCTTTGCATGTCAATTCAGTTTGATCATTTCAGAATAGTTGAAACACATTTCAAGTAACATATGAATGCAAGATGATGAATGGTATGTCCTTCACAATCTACTCCCTTTTATAATCTAACAATTTTGTACGTTCAACATGACATATGACATCACTTCACATCACAAGACTGACAATATAAAACACAAAATTCTAGCCTCCACAAGATCATAAGAAATGACAATATTCAAAGTTCACAAATTTTAATTCAAAACCTCAAGGATCATAAGAAGAATAAAAAAAAGAAGTAAGTGTGAATGAAATCTCAATTGATTGAAAAACTCAAAATTGGTGGCTAGATGGTCACAAGAGAACTTAAAATAAAATTTTAAGCTAGTCCTTCAAAACTTTCAAAGTTAACCAAAGTTCAAAATAAAATATCAATTGAAATCAAATAGCATTTACAAAGTGACTAACACTAGCCACAAGGAGGGACTAGAAGCTACACGTCACCTTGCATCCAAGGTACACTAAAGAACATGACCATACTTCTTGAGAAAAAATCTCAATGACTACATCATCATGTAGTAACACATTCAATTGGTTAACACAACATAGAATTGTTGATTGTCCCTTTCCTTTTTGAAATCTCGTGCCATGCAAGGTAAGACATAAATATATCTTTACAAATTTTCTACAAATTTCTATTTCATATAAAACACGTTGAATTCTTCTTCCCCAATACTTTCATAAGGTTCCAGTATTAAAATCCTTTCATAACACTTGAAAATATACTTTATAATAATACATGTTTCCATCATTTATCACAAGCCAAGTCCTAAAATCTGGCAAGCACTTATACCTTTATTTAATTACCATCATTATTTAACTACATAATATCTCATAGAATTTCATCTTCTTTCTTTGCTACACTAATGTAGAGAACAATGCATTAAATTTTTAAGTGTATTCCACACCCAATGTGGGTATGTGTAGGATCATGGTATACCAAACTATGGCCTTAAGAGGCAATGAAAAATTAGAAAATCAGGGTTAGTCAACTTGACGTAAAAATTTGAACATCTTATGAACCTTATGTGAAAAAGTTGTAAGAATAAAATCTGTAGGAAATTGAATGTAGTTTCTAAACTACTAGCCCTTGTCTGAAATTTTTTTTATCTAATTGTTCAAACTTTTAGATTTCAATGCAGTAGTACGAAAATTTCATGGAAAAGATAAAAAGTTCATGTATGTCTAACCACCATAATCACAATCAAAAGATGATATATTTTCCCAAGATTCTAGATATAAGTAGTAGACTCGTGTCCGAATGTGACATATTTTTTTTGTAATTTTTTGCCAAATAAATAATTAATTATGAATTTTATGCTACAATTTTTTTAGAATAAAAAACACTTGTGTCTGACCACCTTAACTAATTCTAAACTTTACAAATTCAAAACTTTTTTTTTCCTTATAGTAGCCGAAGCATAGAATGTGACGCATGTTTCGGATTTCAAAAAGGTTAAACAGTTTGAAAGTTATAGTTGTTTTTTAATCAATATGTCAATTACGACTTTAAAGATAACACAATTGAAAAATAAGTAATAACTACTTATTGAACTCCAAATTTGACAACAATTATATTGATGGAAAGCTGATAATATCTTTAAGAAACCCTTTTCATTTCATCAATTTTGGGTGAAAAAATAGTCGTTAGCTACATGGTTGAAGTCTTGATATCAAAAACAATCTCCTAACCACACCTAAAGGGTTGACCATGCACGTTTGGTATTACCCAACCAAATACCAAGCCTAATCGGATATCTAATAGAATTAGATATCTGAAAATTTCAAATATCCGATAATATCTTATATTTGAAACTTCCCGCCTAATTCAAAATTTCAATTGCACTAGTTTTCTCAATTTCAAGTTTCATATTAAATTGTATTTTTTTTATGTTAATATTAATTGAGTTAAGTATTATTTTCAATTTTAAAACATATATTAGAAATTAATTTTTTTAATATTAATATTAAATAATAATAGCATAACATTAATATTATAATATAAATTTTTATATTAGTATGTATTATATTATTATTATTTATTTCTGTATTGTATAATATTATAATATTAAATTATTAAATATTTATATTATATGTTCAATAGTATACCTAAGGGAGAGAGAGAGAGGGAGGAGAGGGAGAGAGAGAGAGAGAGAGAGAGAGAGAGAGAGAGAGAGGGGGGGGCGCAAGGGGAGATTGAGGGAGAGGAAGACTGAGACTGAGACAAAGATAGTGAGAGAGAGAGAGGGGGGGGGGGGGAAGGGGAGACTGAGGGAGAGGGAGACTGAGACTGAGACAAAGATAGATAGATAGATAGATAGATAGAGAGAGAGAGAGAGAGAGAGAGAGAGAGATGCAGAGGGAGAGAGTGATGTAGAGGGAAGGGTGGTAGTATTGAAAACACAAGAAGATTTAATAATTTCATAGGTTTAGGCACTTGGGCCTAGCAACAACCTTAAATGTTTCAAGGACCTGACTTACCAAGGCCTATCCTCAAGGATCCTAAGGATGTATTTGAGTTTACTTTCTTTTAATTACTTGGTTTCAAAGAACTCCAGGGTTCTAATACAATCCCAAGCTCCCAATCCACAAAGTTCTCTTAAACTAAACCCAAAGACCTATTACCCTGCCTACTAGTCCTGCTGCAGACTTGATACTGAAATAACTTGTCCTTTTCTCAAAACTCCTAATAATATAATGACATTTCTAAATACCCTTTACAGAGTTCTACAACATAGAAAAAACTTTTGTATTGTTACTTTGGACAAACACTGCTAAACATGACTGTTGCCCTGTTTTTAATGCATAAAAATGACTCAATTTTCAAAGAAAGTATAAGTTCAAGACCTCTTGGTACTCCCAACTCCTGGATAGGGTCTTCTTATCCCTTCAATTTATCAAATCCAAAAGGAATTTGTTCCAAAGGTTCTGCAACATAGAAACCCCCAAATTTTGGCTCTAAACCCTTATTTTCTAGGGCTTCTTCAATCTCCCAGTTCTACACACTTCTGAACCAAATTGATGATTGAATCACCTTCACTCCAACCTCCTAAGGTGATCCCAATCATAAAAATTTCTCCTTGTTTGGACGGATTGCCTACTGCTATACCCAACCCACCATTTTCATTGTTTTTCCCTTGTTCTGGTCCATGATCACACTTACCCTGCTCTACTTTGCATATGCAATGTTAATAATTTATAATATAGGTTAAATTATGTCATTCCATGAAGGTTAGGCCTTCTACATTCATGGAATGACCTCCATTCTATTAAACCCTTACTGTGACAGTAAAATCAAAGCATAGAAATACTGTTTTAGAACAACTGGCGTAACATCAATCTTAGTGTAAGGATAAAATCTTTCAATGATAATGATAATTGCATAAAAAAACCCTACTAATTCATAAAGATACTAGACCAATCAAATTGAATCTCAAAATGAAATCAAATTGTAGAAAATAAGGAGGTTTGTATTGTTGTTCGTTCACCAGTACACACACACTAGTCTTCCTCTCTGTCCCGTAACAGAGACTCTTCCTCAACTTATAGAAATTCTTAACAACTAATTCAACCAAATTTTCATTGAGTTGAATAGTTAGTCTTAAGAAAACAAAAGCTTCCCTCTAATTCCCTAAACTATCTATTTATGTTTAAATATTTGAATTTTTGAATAACAAAAAGGCTTTATTTGAATATCTAACCTTTTCCTAAATATTCCATAAGGTCCTAGACCTATCCCATGCCCAACCTAAACTTATAAAACATAATCATTACAATCCAACCTTAGTGCTTTGGACAATCACAGTCCATATAATCAAGCTTTTAGTCCTTTTAAGGACATTACAAACACATTTGATTCATTACATCAGTTTGATCAATTGAAAATCATTATATGCTTGAGGACTTGCCAATTAATCTCCTGACTTAGATTGGGCTTTCCATTGCTCTGATTTCCTTTGGATGTCTTTGTGGTCCTCATAGTCTACATCTCTTGATTGGTTGTGTGTGGTGCTCCTGCACCATACTCCCCACCATGATAAGAACTCTTGCCCCAAGAGTTGACCTATTTTTGTGACCTAGTGTTCCTTGCTCCCATCTGCTGCTAAGGGATGAAATAGTCCCCCAAAGTGACCTGCTCCTTCATCAGAGTTCCTGCAATCACACACCAAGGTTTAGATAAAAAAAAAATTGGATTAGATTGTCCTCTTGCTTGACAGTACTGCTGCTTGAATGCCTGTCCTTTTGCCCCTTTGAGTGGGTCTTGTTGTTGTCCTTTATTTGCAACTTCAGTCATTTGCCCAACCATTGGACAATTGATTGCCCCAACTTGAACATAGTATAGATCCCCAAGTCCTCTTGATTTAGGACTATTTTTCCCTTTCTCTGTTAGCAACTTGATGCCTCCAACATTTCCTTCTTGCTGTACCATTCTTTGACCTGTATCAATCTGCCTTCTTGCCTGCATTTCTTCTCCAAAACACATCTGTATAGACTCCTTATGACTCCTCTCCAAAGGATACAACTTATACTTCATCTTTCCTTACTCCCAACTGAAAACTCAACCATCACTTGATCCTTAACCAACAAATTTTGACTCTGAGTCACCCAAGTAGCATAATAAGGAGCAACATGTGCAAAAGTTTTCAAATTCAATTTCTTAACAACCTCATAAGATAACACATTATTACTTGCCCTTGAATCAACTATAAACTTGCATACCTTGCCTTGAATGAGACAATTTGATCTAAATATACCTGGATCTTTTGGTGCTTGATTTCTTCTTCCCATCAACAAGTACTCTCCTTCTTCTGGATGAATTTCAATGGGTTCTTTCTGCTCATCCTTTCTTGGTTCTTCACCAACCAAATTCACTCTTCTATCTCTCCCTTTGTCTTCCTGCCATTTAGGACACCTAAAGGACTGCTGGCCCACTTCATTACAATTGAAGCATCTTCTTGTGAACACTCCACTTCCTCTTCCTCCACTTCTTCCACCTCTATAACCCCCTCTTGATTCTGAAAATGTTTTGTCCTTATCCTGTCACTGCTGCCCTGAAAATTAGAGTTTTTTCTTCCACCTCTTGCCCTCGTAGAAGATCCCCCTCTTGAGTTACTTTTCTTCTCTTGTCTCCTTTTTATCTTCTCTTCAGCCTTCAAGGCTAACTAATAGCATTCATCAACCGACCTTGGGATAGAAAGACTAAGCTCATCCTGGATATTGAACCTCAGTCCCCCCATATACCTTGCAATCTTTTCTTCCATCTCTTCCTCATGATCCACTCTAATATCAAGCTTGTGGAATTCCTTAGTGTACTTCTGTACATCCATCTCCTTTTGCCTAAAATACCTCATCTTCTTGTACAACTGTACTCTATCGTCTCTTGGAAAAATTTTACCTTCATCTTGTCCATCATAGTATACCAAGATGTGATCTTGGGTCTCCCATTCTTCCATCTATCTTCCTGGATACAATCCCACCACAAAAAAGCGTGTCCCTTCAACCTAGACTTTGCTATCTTCACTTTGTCCTTCTCTTCTATACCTTCACACTCAACAATTTTCAATTGCACTAAACCAATCTATTAGCTCTTCATCATCCATCTTTCCTCTATACATAGGTAAGTCTACCCTTACCCTTACATCACCACTTTTTATGGCCTTCACCCGTTTAGCCATCCTTGCATCTTCAGGGTCTACTGGTTCCTCTACTTGGGTTTCTCCTCCTTCTTATTCCACTACTACTTCTTCATTTTGCCTGATGCTCTTATCCCTATTCTCCAATGTTGCTATCCTCTCCATCATAGTTCTCATCAATCTATCCTTCTCATGGCTCTCCTTGTCTCTTTGATCTAGGTCTGCCTTAAGCTTCTTGTTATCAACCAATTGCTCCTTCACAATCCTTTCCAACTCCATGTTGGTCATCCTAACTGACAACTCTCCATCTTCTCCATCAGCCATGGTTACTTGCTTAACCTATTACAAGAATCAACTATAGGGCTACTCCTCCCAGGATAGTTCAACTACAAGGACTTACTAAAGGATTCAAGGACCAACTTCACAAGATCACTACGACTTCCACAAGACCTTTCCCTTGCTCTGATACCAATTGATGCAGAGGGAAGTGTGGCGGTATTGAAAACACAAGAATATTTAATAATTTCAAATGTTTAGGCACTTGGGCCTAGCAACAACCTTAAATGTTTCAAGGACCTGACTTATCAAGGCCTATCCTCAAGGATCCTAAGGATGGATTTGAGTTTACTATCTTTTAATTACTTGGTTTCAAAGAAATCCAGGGTTCTAATACAATCCAAGCTCCCAATCCACAAAGTTCTCTCAAATTGAATCCAAAGACCTATTACCCTGCCTACTAGCCCTGCTGCAAACTTGATCCTAAAATAACTTGTCCTTTTCTCAAAACTCCTAATAAGATAATGACATTTCTAGATACCCTTTATAGAGTTCTACAACATAGCAAAAACTTTTGTATTTTTACTTTGGACAAACACTGCTAAACATGACTGATGCCCTATTTTCAATGCATAAAAATGACTCAATTTTCAAAGGAAGTATAAGTTCAAGACCTCTTGGCACTCCCAACTCTTGGATATGGTCTTCTTATCCCTTCAATTTCTCAAGTCCAAAAGGAATTTGTTCCAAGGGTTCTGCAACATAGAAACCCCCAAATTTTGGCTCCAAACCCTTATTTTCTAGGGCTTCTTCAATCTCCCGATTCTACACACTTCTAAACAAAATTGATGATTGAATCACCTTCAATCCAACCTCCTAAGGTGATCCCAATCATAAAAATTTCTCCTTGTTTGGACAGATTGCCTACTACTATACCCGACCCACCATTTTCACTGTTTTTCCCTTGTTCTAGTCCGTGATCACACTTACCCTGCTTTTCTCTGCATATGCAATGTTAATAACTTATAATATAGGTTAAATTATGTCATTCCATGAAGGTTAGGCCTTCTAAATTCATGGAATGGCCTCCATTTTATTAAACCCTTACTGTGATAGTAAAATCAAAGCAAAGAAATACTATTTTAGAACAACTAGCATAACAACAATCTCAGTATAAGGATAAAATCATTCAATGATGATGATAATTGAATAAAAAAACCCTACTAATTCATCAAGATACTAGACCAATCAAATTGAATCTCAAAATGAAATCAAATTGGAGAAAATAAGGAGGTTTGTATTGTTGTTCATTCACCAGTACACACACCAGTCTTCCTCTCTGTCCCGTAACAGAGACTCTTCCTCAACTTATAGAAATTATTAACAACTAATTCAACCAAATTTTTGTTGAGTTGAATAGTTAGTCTTAAGAAAACAAAAGCTTCCCTCTAATTCTCTAAACTAGCCATTTATGTTTAAATATTTGAATTTTTGAATAACAAAAAGGCTTTATTTGAATATCTAACCTTTTCCTAAATATTCCATAAGGTCCTAGACCTATCCCATGCCCAACATAAAGTTCTAAAACATAATCATTAAAATCCAACCTTAGTGCTTTGGACAATCACAGTCCATATAATCAAGATTTTAGTCCTTTTAAGAACATTACAAACACATTTGATTCATTACATTAGCTTGATCAATTGAAAATCATTATAGACTTGAGGACTTGCCAATTAATCTCCTGACTTAGATTGGGCTTTCCATTCCTCTAATTTCCTTTGGATGTCCTTGTGGTCTTCATAGTCTGCATCTCTTGATTCGTTGTGTGTGTTTCTCCTGCATGTGAGAGAGAGAGAGAGAGAGATGGATTTTGACAAAATTTTGGTAGGAGATTTCAGATATCTGATATTTTTAGATATCTGATTTTATTTACTGTGTAAAAGTAAAAACAATATTCTCTTGGTTCCTCTAGAGAGGCATGTTTTTCTACATAATCATGGGAGTCAAGTTGTAGAAAATCACGTTTTGTCTTTAGACAAGAAAAAATCCACTTTTTGCACTTGTTGGTTTAATTTTCTCTATTATCAAAGGTTTTTGCATCACCTTTTTGGTTTAACTATGGGGAGTAGTAGTCATCGAAAGCATAAATAGAAGAGGAGACTCACAAATGAAGAGATTGAAGTGTATAGAGAAATGGATAGGGTTGCCCATCGGAACAAGAGACAAGTTATGTTAAATATTAATGAAGATGTCGGAATAGACCCACCTTTGAATATGGTTTCAAGTGAAGAAAATAAATTTGAAATTATTTATGACAAAATATTGCAAATGAGAATGTAGGGATTGAAGATGAAAATGTAGGCTTTGAAAATGAACATGTAGATGTGGACAATGGAAGTGTGGACATTTTCAAAGACAATCCACTGATTGAATATAAAGGAATTGACAATGATAATGGTACACAAGAACCAAATCAACGTAACACATCTCCAAATTATATGAGAAATGAAGTCCCTTCAAAGGAAGAAAGACAAACTTCAAAATTGAGACCTTCAATAACAACTAAATGGTTACTTGAAATTGATGAGAACATACTGATAAATTTCAATGGCAAGAGATAAAAAATAACTGTTCGGTTGTGGGTTTCAAAAAATTTTGATCAATTTTTTAGCCACAAGACCTTGGTTCAGCAATGTCAAATGTTTGTACAATTGTTAAAGATGCCGAAGATGAGACGTATACTAGTCAAATTGAAGATTAGAGTGAACAAGAAAAAGGAGAGGAATTCTATTATTGTGATAAATATTTTTAGTGCTCTCAATTCCATTAGGAAGACTACCAAGGAAAAAGATAAGAGAGCCGCTAGGAGGGTTATTACAACCTCTTTAGTAAGTCATTATTTGAAAAAGACTCGTTTGATGAGACAAACTTGTGTTGACTTGATTCTAAATCGTAAAACTTTGGATAGAGAACTTGCAAGAAGAGAAAGACTTGATGATCCTCTTCAAAATTATACTTGAGCTTATGGTGGGAGACTTTCATGTTGTGATAAGAAGCTTACCGATGTTGTGAAGGATCGAATTCAACTATTTTAGAAATCTAACTCAAGACTGTCACCAAATCTAAAGGATGTCCTCAAGTTGATAATTGGCATTCGAGACTGCACCCCACATCCCAAACATTATTTGGAGGTGAGTCAAACAATGTTGTTCAAAAAATTTTGTGAGACACATCCAATATTGCAAATATCACAAAGAGCTTTTGAAGCCCTAAAGCCTTTTTTTTGTGTGTCTCTTAAGATTCAAAATACTTGTTGTTGCAAATATCATGTGGAGTTTTCAATACACCATGAATTGTTACGATCCATTCATTCTACTTTGTATTCTAGTAAAATGTTGGAGGAGTGTGGTGCAAGTGCTCTTCCAAAATCATCAAGAAACTTGCTAGATCATTTTTTATATCCTAGAGATGATGGATGTTTCTTTTATAGAAAAGATTGCTTATATTACAAGTGCTCAGAGTGTGGTGGGCTAGTGAAGTTTGTTGAATGTTTTCATGAGGGCTACGAACATGACTTTGGAAAGACAATTGTCCACAAAAGGTATATGAAACCGTTAAATATACATTAAAAAGTGGAGGTGAAGGCTCTAGATGTGAGTTGGTTACAAAAGAATGCAATGTAGCTGATTTTATTTCAGATTTCAGGACAAATATTTTTTACATTTATGCAAGGCATAGTCATAGGTCTTAGTGGTTGGATCAACAATTCAGGATGTGTAAGGACACTTTTCTGATTGGCACTATTATAGCAGCTGTTGACTTTGCATAGAACTATACATTGCAGCCCCAAAATGAGTTGCAAGCTCAATATTACAATTCTATTCAGGTTGCTATTTTTGTGAACATAACATATAGACATTCCCTTGATAGTACATAAGATGACCGAAAGATAATCAGAGAGTACCATTTTTATATGAGCGATGATAAATCACACTCATTCAAGTTTTTCCAACATTGCTTTGAGAATTATTTTGAGTGGGTGCGGGAAAATAATATTTCTATGGATAGACATCTCATTTGGTCAAATAACTGCACAGGTCAATTAAAAAATGCTCATATGTTTTATTGGTTATGTAGAATGCATGTAGAGAGAGGTGTACCTCATATTTGGAGTTTTTTTGTGGCTGGTCATGGAAAAGGGGAGCATGATGGAGCAGGTGCATGCATAAAAAGAGCTCTAGTTAAGGAGAAACTAAGGATTTCAAGTGCAAAAATTATTGATGCTCATTCTATTGTTGATTGGTGTACTTCAATATTGTCATAGGGGGACTCTTGATTCAGCGGTGCACAGATTCTTTTGGTTGGTTGAGTTGGGCACAATAGGAGATAGGTTGGATTGTTAAACTGTGAAATATTCTTCAAAAATGCATTCATTTCAAAGCTCAGATGCTAGTACATGGACATTTTGGACACGAGAGTTGTCTTGTTATTGTTCGAGTTGTCTTTAGTGTGATTGGGATTAGTGTGAGTCAAGTGAGTGGGTTGATACATGGGTTCCACATTATCTTACTCCTTTATCTCTCACAATCTCAGTAATAAGTGATGAAATGGATTATTGACTGGTTAGCACGTTGTGTACGAGGAAAGGATAAATTTGCACAACCAACGACAGATGATGATATGTTCACATATCCAACATGATCACATGTTGTTGCGGGAACATGGTTGCACACATACATGATTAGAAATAATAGAATTACTGTGTTTGAAGACTACGAGAAGCACAAAACCATTCTCATGTATTCACACCTTGTTATAGTAGTCAATCTTAAGTTGTTGAAACATCAAGAAAAACCAAAGACAAAGGAAATTTGGACTATTAGTACTGTTGATCATGAAGTAATATTGAATACGCTCAAGCAGAGAGATGACCCTTTAGGCACACTTTAGTAGGTAAGTTCAACTCAAGTTGCAAGGTTTTCTATGTTTATTATGATTACGTTCAATAAATTAATTGTAGTTTTTTTCTTTATTTGTTTGAGCCAATAAACTTGGTTTTGTATGTGGATTGTAAATGTAGTTAGATACATATATGATAGATATAAAAGATTGATGTGTGCATTTGATTAGCCCATCTTTTATGATGGTAAACTTCACTATGCATTGTCTAGTCATGTTCTTTGGTTCATTTAGTTACTTATACATGTTCATAATCTTTTTCTCAACATATATAAACTTCTTATATTCTCTATTAACTTTTCTTCTACCTTCTGAATGCGAGGATTGGAATGTAGATGTCATTGAGTACCATGTGTTAAACTTATACACTTTAGGAGCAAAAAGGACACTTATTTTTAATATATAGTTGTGTAATTTGCATATTTAGATGCTCAATCTTGTATATAAAAACAACAATCGAATGTAATGTGCATAGTTAGATGCCAAATTTTGTATATAAAAACAACAATCGAATGTAATGTGCATAGTTAGATGCCAAATTTTGTATATAAAAACAAAAGTCAAATGTTATGTGCATATTTAGATGCCAAATTTTGTATATAAAAAATTAGATGCAAAATTTGAAATATAAAAGAGCCCATGGGGTTGATTTGCAAATATTAAGAGCCCACATTTGTATTGTCTTAATGCCATGTAAAGTGCAAAAAATGTGTTTCCTTACTATGAATGTTGTATCCTTATATAATTTGTATCATCTTAATTTTGTATCCTTACATTTGTATTGTCTTAATTCCATGTATATTTGTATCGTCAAATGATGTAATAGTTTGAGTTATTGAGTCAAAATTGGTCAAATGTGTCCAAAGTAAAATGGTGATTCCCTGGGGTGAAGGGATAGTGTTCAAGGAGTTCATCCCAACATCGAATAAACTATTCCATTAGCTCCAGTTGGGAGAGTAAATTCTAGTGACAACCCTATTTTGACCATTGAGTCACAAGAACATTCCGGACCATGCCAGACCAAAGTGTCTCCAAGGTGCACTAAGCACAATTGGGGAGTGATCTTTCGAGGCTCATATCTCAGACCCTGTGAGAGGTATCGAAGATCTATGAGATGCTACAAGACCACATTTCTAAGGTCTACAAAAACCTCTCTCTAGTCTGGGAGATTCAAATTCGTTTGAATTTGGCATGCCAGTCTCGTTTAATGCCAAAACTTGTAGTGAGGGTCAATTAAAAGTTGCACCACAAGGTTTCTTCCAAACCATTCATTCGGACACCAAATGGACTATGCCATTAGCTCTAGTTGGGTGAGTAACTGCTAGTGAAAACCTTGTTTTGACCATTGAGCCAGTAGAACATTCTAGACCATGCTGGACCAAAGTGTCCCCAAGGTGCACTAACTAGGATTGGGCAATGATCTTTTGAGGTTCGTATCTTGGACCCCGTGAGAGGTATCAACAATCTGTGAGATGCTACAAGACTTCATTTCTAAGAACTACAATAACCTCTCTCCATTCTAGGAGATTCAAATTCATTTGAATTTGGTACGCCAGTCTCGCTTGATGCCAAAACTTGTAGTGAGGGTTAGTTGAAAGTTGCACAAATAGGTTTCATCTAAACCATTTTTCCCAGCACCAAATGGACTATGCCATTAGCTCTAGTTGGGTAGGTAAACGCTAGTGACAACCCCATTTCAACCATTGAGTCACTAGAATGTTCTGGACCATGACGGACCAAAGTGTCCCCAAGGTACACTAAGCACAATTGGGCAATGATCTTTCAAGACTCATATCTTAGACCCTGTGAGAGGTATCAATGATTCATGAGATGTTATAGGAATTTATTTCTGAGGCCTACAATAAACTCTCTATTTTTTGGGAGATTCAAATTTGTTTTAATTTGGCACGCCAGTCTCACTTGATGCCAAAACTTGTAGTGAGGGTCAGTTGAAAGTTACACCACTGGGTTTATTCCAAACCATTCGTTCTAGCAGCAAATGGACTACGCCATTAGCTCCACTTGGGTAGGTAAATGCTAGTGACAACCCCATTTTGACCATTGAGTCACTAGAGCGTTCTGGACCATGTCAGACCAAAGTGTCCCCAAGGTGCACTAAGCATGATTGGGCAGTGATCTTTCGAGGCTCATATCTCAGACCCCATGAGAGGTATCAGCAATCTGTGAGATGCTACAAGATTATGTTTTTGAGGCCTACAATAACCTCTCTTCATTTTGGGAGATTCAAATTCATTTGAATTTGGCATGCCAGTCTTGCTTGATGCCAAAACTTGCAGTGAGGGTCAGTTGAAAGTTGCACCATTGGGTTTCTTCCAAACCATTCATCCTAACACCGAATGGACTACACCATTAGCTCCAATTGGGTGGGTAAATGCTAGTGACAACCCTAATTTGACCACTTAGTCACTAGAACATTTCAGACCATGCTAGACTAGTGTCCCCAAGGTGCATTAAGCATGACTGGGCAGTGATCTTTTGAGGCTCGTATCTCAGACCTTGTGAGAGGTATCGATGATCTGTGAGATGCTACAAGACCATGTTTTTGAGGCCTACAATAAACTCTCTCCATTCTGGGAGATTCAAATTCATTGAATTTGGCACGCCAATCTTGCTTGATGCCAAAACTTGTAGTGAGGGTCAGTTGAAAGTTGCACCACTGGGTTTCTTCCAAGCTGTTCATCCTGGCACCAAATGGACTATGCCATTAGCTCTGGTTGGGTGGGTAAATTCTAGTGACAACCCCATTTTGACCACCGAGTCACTAGAACATTTCGAACCATGTTAGACCAAAGTGTCCCCAAGGTGCACTAAACACAATTGGGTAGTGATCTTTTGAGGCTCATATCTCAGACCCCATGAGAGGTATGAGTGATCTGTGAGATGCTATAGGACCAAGTTTCTGACACCTACAATAACCTCTCTCCATTTTGGGAGATTCAAATTCATTTAAATGTGGCACGCCAGTCTCACTTGATGCCAAAACTTGTAGTGAGGGTTAGTTAAAAGTTACACCACTAGGTTTCTTCCAAGTTGTTCATCCCGACACCAAATAAACTACACCATTACCTCTAGTTTGGTGGGTAAACATTAGCGACAACCCCATTTTGACCACTGAGTCACTAGAACATTCCGAGCCATGCCGGACCAAAGTGTCCACAAGGTGCACTAAGCATGATTGGGCAGTGATATTTCGAGGCTCGTATCTCAGACCCCGTGAGAGGTATCGGTGATCCATGAGATTATATAGGACCATGTTTTTGAGGCCTACAATAACCTCTCTCTATTTTGGGAGATTCATATTCATTTGAATTTGGCACGCCAGTCTCACTTGATGCCAAAACTTGCAGTGAGGGTTAGTTGAAAGTTGCACCATAGGGTTTCCTCCAAACCGTTCATCCTGACACTGAATGGACTATGCCATTAGCTCTGGTTGGGTAGGAAAATGCTAGCAACAACCTCATTTCAATCACTGAGTCACTAGAACATTCCGGACCATGCTGGACCAAAGTGTCCCCAAGGTGCACTAAGCACGTTTGGGTAGAAATCTTTCAAAGCTCATATCTTAGAGCCCGTGAGAGGTATCAATGATCTATGAGATCCTACATGACCATGTTTCTAAGGCCTAAAATAACCTCTCTCCATTCTAGGAGATTCAAATCTATTTGAATTTGGCACGCCAGTCTCGCTTGATGCCAAAACTTGTAGTGAGGGTAAGTTGAAAGTTGCACCATTGGGTTTCTTCCAAACCATTCATCCTGGCACTGAATGGACTATGCCATTAGCTTTGGTTGGGTAGGTAAATGATAGTGACAACCCCATTTTTACCACTAAGTCACTAGAACATTCCGGACCATGCAGGACCAAAGTGTCCCCAAGGTGCACTAAGCACGATTGGACAACAATTTTTCAAGGCTTGTATCTCAAACCCCATGAGAGGTATTGGTGATCCATGAGATGCTAAAGGACCATGTTTATGAGGCCTACAATAACCTCTCTCCATTCTAGGAGATTTGAATTTTTTTGAATTTGGCACGCTAGTCTCACTTGATGCCAAAACTTGCAGTGAGAGTCAGTTGAAAGTTGCACCACTGAGTTTCTTCCAAACCATTGTCCCAACACCAAATGGACTACGCCATTAACTCCAATTGGGTGGTTAAATTCTAGTGACAACCCCATTACAACCACTGAGTCACTAGAACATTCTGGACCATGCTGGACCAAAGTGTCCCCAAGGTGCAATAAGCATGATTGGGCAATGATCTTTTGAGGCTCGTATCTCAAGCCTCATTAGAGGTATGAGTGATCCATGAGATGGTACAAGACCAAATTTTTGAGGCCTAAAAAAACCTCTCTCCATTCTAGGAGATTTGAATTCGTTTGAATTTGGCACGCCAGTCTCGCTTGATGCCAAAACTTGCAATGAGGGTTAGTTGAATGTTGCATCACTGGGTTTCTTCCAAACCATTCATCCTGGCACCAAATGGACTGTGCCATTAGCTCTAGTTGGAAAACCTTGTTTGGAACATGAATTCAGTAGAACATTCACAAACAAGTCAGACCAAATTGTTTTGAAAGTCCACTAAGCACCATTGCGTATGTTGGTGAGCATTCTAGTGTGTCAAGAGGCAAAGTAAGAATTTAAATGGATCCAAAAGTATTCTACATTGAGTCTTTGAGAGGATTTAAGGAATACAAAAGGTTTTCTAGATCAACCATTAGTTTCTTGAGTTTTTTGGAGAATTCTAGAGAACAAGGCCGATTTATGACTGGTGAAGGCTACAAGCCTAGAAGGGCTATTGGAGTAGATTTGTGGAAGATGAGTTGACCAAAACTGGTAGATTGGTGGAACATAATAGATGGACCATATTAAGATGTTATATGGTGTTACAATCAAGGATGAAGACCTATTTCAATTTTTGACAAGATGGAGGCTCTAGGTGCACTGAGAGGCCTATAATGGAGTTGGTGCCAAGAGAAGTTGGGATGAGAGGTTAGAGGAAGTGAACTTGTTCAAAATGTTATATGTGTTGTCTCTCTAAAGTCAAAGCACTCTATTTGACCCTTGAGTTGAGACTAACTCCTTGAGTAGATTCTAAGATGCTTGTAGAATCCTCAAGTTGAGTTGAGTTCCATGAGGGGATAATAGAGGGCTCTGCATCAGATTTTCTTGGTTGAGAGCATCAGATAAACATGAATACAATGTAGCACATAAATTTTGAATTCACTTAAATGATGAATTACATATGTGAACACACGTAGCACATAAAGTGTACACATAAATTTTCTTAAGTCATGAAGCATACATGTAGCACATAGATTATAAAGCATACCACATGAACTCACTTAAGTCATGCACATAGCCCATATACATGAATTTAGGTTATGAAGAATGTAATTTAATATACATGAATATACTTAAGGCATAAATCATACATATGATTACATACACACAAGCATATTTACATACTAACAATGAATAAATGAACACACAATTGACAAATTGGATCTAATATCAAGTTTCATATATATCAAAATAAACAATAATTCTGTACATATTTGCATGTCAACATATCTAGATACAATGTGGCATACACCATCTCAAAATGTGTCATATGACATCTCAAAATAAGAAGTTCAACTACAAAAGTTTCTAGGACATCCTATTCTACTGGTGGATCATCAAAATGCAGCCTCTTTGAAGTACTCTTTGGCTCTGATGGATCCTGCATTTAAACACAAAAGTGAAACCCCAAGTTAGATTAAAATTCAAAATAATAGTCAATGATAATAAATAAAATTTAAACTAAAATTGAACTCTCATATACCTTGCCTCTCTATCTCCTCCCATGGACAGGAGACCTAATATATGTCCTTAGTAGCGTAGGAACAATGCCACCAATGTCGACTCTGACCTATATATGTTTGCGAACATGAGATTGATCTACAAGACTACGAGTTATACTATTTAATGTTAAATACTTCGTAGCAAATATATGTTTAAAAAATAACTAAATTAACATTAAAACTTACCTGTGTTGAACTTTCTTCTGGAAATATTGGCTGAGTCATCAGTGATACAAACCCTTGGCATTCTACCTCCCTCAAACTAGGAGTGACCTAAAAAAGTCAAACAGATACTTCATACTATCATAACTTGATCATATTATATATACTTGATAGTAAATATAGATAAATAACTTTAGAAATATACGTGCCATGGGGCTATCACTGTGAATGGATATGCCTGTGACTCTATCATGATGATGGGGTCTCACAACATCATCAGATGCCATTCTCTGTCAAATAAACCATGTAAATTAAAAATGAGTACGCACAATTGACAAGTATACATGTATGCATAAACAAACTAAATCACTTAATTACCTTTCCCTTGTCAATGTCTGACACCTGCATGCCCTCACATTGCCCCACAGTGGCAACTGGTGACACCTGCATCAGTATGTAATAAGATGATCGTAAAAATTAGAAAACAATGTACATATACTATTATAATAATTTAAGGAAACCAAAGAGTACATTAGAACATATTTACCGTGGAATTTTCAAGGCCAAATGATATGGCCGAAAGCGTGGACCCCTCCACCTATGCCATCTCCTCCTCTGTCATCAACTAAACATAAATGTAATACATAGAAAAAATGTGGGAGATTATTATAAGAAAATTCTACTAAAAATACGAACAATAAAATTTAAATACAATGTAAAAGTGAACTGTTTACCCTTACCATAATAGTAGGAGTCCATGGCTATGTATCCCTTGATGCACATCTTCATGAGGTGCTTTAGTGCTTGTAGTGTGTTGTGTAGAATCATCCACCTCGAAGATGTAATTATATGCATCACTATCATTCAGGGGACCTAAGCACAGATTATTGCACATAATGAAAGTGTGAGGCACAAAAACATGTGAGCTCATGGATGATGTGGAAGGGATAGAAGCATCGGCATGAGGGGGAAACAATGACGTGCTCTACGTAACCAGCAAATTATTCAAGGTGTTAATGGCTCGAATAGTCTATGAGCCAGCCTCAACAATAATGTCAGGATGTTGCACTGTGGGTGGTGGTGAAATCTCGGGAGGGGGGACATATGTGTGGGATTTCACTCGTTGTGCCCATGGCCTATCCCGAGGAGTGCCTAAACCTACACCTTGGTTTGATCTCATACTCCAATAATTGACCTTATGATCGAGTACAAATTTAGAATACAATTTTTTGATAAAATAAAATGGGACATCCGAATTGTTGTGAGGTGGTCTATCAAAAACCATCCACTAGGGGTCCCAAAAGTTGTCACATATTGCACTATTTGTGCACCATTTAATTGACAACTTGGTTTTTTAAGGGTCCACTTTTAGACTGATTTTAGGATCCACAAAAAGATTACATATGTCATGTTTTTTTATGTTTAGGTTCATGACTTGTTTATAGTCAATCCCATCATCAAACTGGGTGTGCATGGAATCGTGCCAAAGAAGTGCAGCACTATGTTGCTCTGTAAGTTTCTTCATGTTTTCAATAATGGAGTTCAATGCGGTAAACATGGGGCACGATGTGGGGATATTGGCATAGGTATTTTTAAATCCTCTAAGCCGATTTAGATTATCTCCTATGAGATCCTCTAAACAGTGAGGATTTGACACCGGTTCATCTTCTGAAAGTGGCGGATTGTTAGAAGGTGGTTCTGGATTATTTACGAGATCATTAGGAGGGTTTTCTGATTCCATGTCTGATTACAATTAGAAAATAAATAGATAATTATAATAAATTTAAAAAAACAATTAAAAAACTCATTTAAACAGGCAAATTTTTATATAAAAAACTATAAATTTCTATTAAAACACAATAAAAAATTAAAGATTGAACTTACCTTAAGATTTGAGAAAAATTGGATATATGATAACAACAGATATCTGAAATCCCTAGCCGCATTCAACATTTTCACAGTGAAAATGTTGAACGCGGTCGGGGTATGCAAATATATAGTTATTGGCAAAAATTGGATATCCGATATTATCAGATATTTGATAATATCGGATATCCAATTAGGCCTGTGCTTTGGATTTTGGCTTCACTAGGTGTACTGACACCCAAGCCTACTAAAAATTCAACAAATCCATTTGTGCGCTTTTGGACGAGTGAAAAGTATATTTTTCAGATCTCCACTTTTTGGCATATCATGATCCTACACATACCCATGTACCTCATAAGTTTTCACATATTCTAACATTTTGCAATATGGAACAAAAAGAAATCACACCACTCAAAGGTAGACAGTTGTCAAGCTCATAGAACTATTTCAAACTTGCATAGTTTTAAGAGCAACTAGGGACATTCATAAAATTTCACATAGGTAAGAAATATTGTCCCTCAAGTGTTTATTTCCCAATTTTATAACACAAAATAAGGAACATCCTATCCTTTCCTATCAAGATTATATGTAACTAGAAGACACACTAACCAACCTAGGGAACCACAGTTATGTTCATAGACTAAGCATTAATCAACTCACTATTTCTGTGACTAAGGTTCACAACTAAGCATAGTGAACTCAAGGCCCTAGTATGGAACCCAGAGCTCTGATACCATATGTAAGAACTAAAATTCTTGACACATAAACTACATTAGAAAAACCCACAATTTCAAGGAGTTGGTCAACAAGTCAATAGTCATATACGTAAGTCAAAAAGATAGCAATCAATTGCCTGCTATATAGGAATAAAAGAAATACAATTACGACCGTAACTATCAAAATTATAAAGAATACCTTTGTGCAAAGATAAGTAGAAAGTCGACCATCTGTCGAGTGTCCTAAAGAAACCACAATAAGAGATGTCATATCAACTACAAGAAAGTACAAGATGTCATGTCTGGGTAACAACCCAAGAGATTTACAACTAGTTATCAAATCACATCAATAAAAGATAAGGATTAGATCAAAATATGTACTTCAATATTAACGACAAAAGTAAACAACAAAATTTACCAAATACCATAATGTTAAATATAAAAAGGTGTAACACTGAAAAAGAAAGTCCTTCCTATAAGAAGCTTCAGAAACCTGTACACAAATGTCAACAAGGGTGAGAGTATTGTGGGAGTGTGTTTCCACCCTACCATGAAGTATTAACGCTTTCCTAGAATCCTTCCTAACATGAAGGACACCCAGCCCAGCTAGAAGTAATCTAACTAAGTAAAATTGACTGAAGTAATGGAATTGCGTAACAATTATCTTTTTAATCTACCCTTTAATAACAATATTTTTAATCTACCATTTAATAACAAAATTCCCTAAAAGAAGATGGAAAAACTATGGACCGGGAATTGGAAAACCCATCAAGGGAAAAAAACAAGAAGCCCTAGGGGGGTATTGAGGCCAATGCCCAAAGAGTGTAGAAGAAAAAGGATTCAACAGAGGTGAACCCATAAACTAAAAAAAACCAATCAGGCAAGGAAGATAATAAAAAAAAAGACGCAAGGGAAATATTTTTTCCTTAGAAAGAACATCTAGCGAATAGGGGGGAGTTTCTTCCCTTGGATGGTATTGAAAAAATTTTGGAAATTAATATTCTGCAAGAGGTCTCAGAAGAGATCATTATTAAGGGAGATGAATTGGCTGAAGGAGGGGATTCTTGCCCTGGGATGGACCATATCTCCTTTGTCCCAGAACCCCTCAAACTGTCATTGGAGGAAGGGTTCTCTGATCTGAAGTAGAACATGCAGAGAGGTGTCCTCTCACAGGAATCCAAGCCTTGCTCTGAGAAAGTGGCCTCTAGGAAAGTTTAAAATGGAAGAATTGATGATATCAACCTCCCCAAGGTAGCTCACAAAAATGGAAGAAATCTTTGAGAGATACAAAGAAGCAGAGGAGGGAGAGTGGACTTCGGTCCAGAAAAAGAAGAAATCTAACAATAGAGATCCTTCCCTGGTCTCTCCAGCAGCAACCATAAGTAGAAATAAAGTAGATGTAGTGGCCAAATAAAAAACTCCAGGGAGAAAGAAAGCAAGCCAGGTCAGGCAAGAAGAAGCCAACAAGAACATAGCGGATGGGACCTAGAAGACCATCCAGGAAGTCTCTACTTCCAAAAAGAAATGAAATTCATATCTTGGAATATTCATGGGCTAAACAACCCACACAAGCAAGACATTATTAGAAATATGATAAGAGATCACAGACCTGATATTATGCTAATCCAAGAAACCAAGATTAAGAAGGACAAGATTGAGGGTATCAAATTTTGCAAAGCTATGGAAATAAAAGGTTCCAGTTCTAAAGGAGCTTCTGGAAGCCTGATGACTATGTGGAATTCCTTTCACCTCAAGGTTGAAGTAGTTCACAAAGAAGATAATCTTCTCCTTATGAATTTCACTAAGATAAAAGACAATGAAAGTTGGTTTATTTTGAATATTTATGCTCCTAACTCCAAAAAAGGTAGAAGATCTTACTAGGAGAAAATCAAAACTATTATGTCTAGCTCAAATCTTACTAAGGGGATAATCATGGGGGATTTCAATACTCCCCTCAAAGAAGGGGAAAAATAAGGAGGTATCTCCCAAGATCTAGAAAGTAGGAAAGATCTCATGGATTTCATTAATGACCAAGCCCTCTTAGATCTGGACCTCCAGGGTGCTGATTTCACCTGGTCCAATAAGAGAATTGGAAGGGAGTGCATTCAACTCCCACTGGACCATGCTCTGATCACTGTTGATTGGATGAATCATTATAATTATAACCTTTCAACCTTGGCTAGAATTGGATCAGATCACTCTCCCATCTCTATGTCTCTTGACCAGATAGCTAAGAAAAGGAGCTCTCCATTCATATTTGAAAAAAATGTGCATCTCTCATTCGAACCTGAAAAACAAAATCAAAGACTAGTGGAACATAGATGTAAAGGGTACTGCCATGTTTAGGATGGCCAAAAAGCTTATAAACATTAAATTGAATATCAAACAATGGAATAAGGAAGAATTTGGAAATATATTCTCTTCTAAAGACAAGGCAATCTCGAACCTAAACCTCATTCAAGAAGAAATCTAAAGAGAGGGCTATGATGAGATCAGATTGACCATGGAGAAATCTATGCTATCAGAGTATCATAATATAATAGGGCAAGATGAGACTTTATGGAAGTAGAGATCAAGGTCCATCTGATTAAGGGAAGGAGACAAAAACACTCATTTCTTCCATCTTTCTACCATGAGGCATATAGTGACCAACAAAATTAGCAGTATTAAGAAGGGAGACTAGATTTTGTAGGAGGAAAAGGACATTATGAAGGAATCTATTGCGTTCTTCTCTTCTCTCCTATCCAAAGATCAAGAGATTTCAATGGGGGATCAGGATATTCTTCTTAACAATATTCCTAAAATAATCTCTGAATACCAAAACAAAGTCTTATGTTCTATCTTGGACTTCGCTGAAGTCCCTTGATTCTCTTCCAGGTGATAAAACCCCTGGTCTTGACGGCTTCCCAATGTTTTTTTTTTCATCTTTACTGGGATGTGGTGAAATTTGATGTGGTCAAAGTGGTGCAAGAATCATTTGGTTCTAAGAACCTCATCAAAGAACTTAACGCCACTTTTTTGGTGCTCATTCCTAAGATCACGGGGATAGATTCGATGGATCTTTTCAAACCCATAAGTCTGTGCAACTCCTTCTTCAAGATTATCTCTAAAGTCATCGCCTCTAGAATTCTTAAAGTTCTCCCCTTTATTGTCACTCCTTAGTAGTATGGTTTTGTGCCTGGAAGACAAATTTTGGATTCCATAATGACTGTGCACGAAGTGATACACTCCTTAGAAGCTTGTAAAAGGGAAGAATTCCTTCTCAAGCTTGACTTGTCCAAGGCTTATGATCAAGTTGATTGGTAGTTCCTGATCATGGTTCTTGGTGCCTTCGGCTTCAATTCTAATACCTGTTAGATTATCCATTGAATCATCTAAACCCCCTCTTTGGCGGTTTTGGTCAATGGCTCCCCATCGGCCTTTTTCAAACCCACCAAGGGTTTGAGACAAGGGGATCCCCTATCCCCTATTCTCTTTATCATTCTTGTTGAATGCCTCAGGAGGCTCATATCTACCTCTAGGAGCTCTGGGTCTTTGAAAGGAATTAAACTATCATCTAGGACTTATGTTTTCTCCCACTAGCAGTTTGTTGATGACACCATTTTAGGAGGTGAGGCCTTGGTGGGCGAAGCCAAAGTGGTGAAGCATTTTCTCAACTCCTATACTAGAGCTACTGGCCAATCCATAAACTAGAACAAAAGCTCTATCTTCTTTATTAACACCCATGAGGTGAGATAGAGGAGAATTGCAGACATCTTGGGTTGCAACATTGATTCTCTCCCAGCAACCTACCTAGGCATGCCTTTAGGTTTTAAACCACCGCAAGCATTCTAGAACAAATTAATAGATATATTCAATAGGAAGCTGGCAAGTTGGAAAGGGGTTACTCTAAGTCAGGTAGGAAAAATCCAATTGGTTAAATCTACTATGCAAAACCTTCCAACCTATGCATTAAGCCTCTTTTACATTCCAGCTAAAGCTGTAGAGGCCATGGACAGAATTTAGAGAAGATTTCTCTGGTCTGGGACAAAAGTACATAAGAGACTCCCTCTTATAGCCTGGGACAGATTTTTTCTCCCTAAGCATGGTGGTGGACTTAGGATAAGGAGGATCAGACCTTTCAACAAAGCTCTCCAAGCTAAACAAATATGGAACATATTCAATAGCACAGGGGAATGGCATGACACCTTTGAAGATAAGTATCTTACTAACAACTCAATTAATCATTTCTTTGAAGATAATGATACACCAGAAGGTTCTTATATATGGAATGGTTTCCTCAATGCAAAGGAGATTGCTAAATCCAAGGCAAAATAGAAAATAGGGAATGGTCACTCTATCAACATATGGAATGATAATTGGATTTAGTTGGGACCCTTGAGGGACTATGGGCCTTTCAATATCTGGATGGAGGAGTGCATCCACATCTACGGTTCCCAAGTCTATAACTAAAGAGTGGACAATGCCTATGTGGACCTTTCCATTGTGTCTCGGGACCTGATTCCTCTTATGACTGCCCTTAATGCGGTCTCCCTGTCCCCTTCTCAGGATGTGCTTATTTGGGAAGGTTCTTTGAATGGGACCTTCACAGTGGCCTCTGCCCATTCTAATCAATTGTCTCAGGATCAGGAAGCCAATACTTTCTGGGCTAAACCCTAGTTTCCTAGCCTTACCCCCAAAATAAATGTCTTCTTTTGGCTTTTTCTTCAGAATCATATTCTCACAGTTGATAATCTTATAAAGAGAGGTTTCCAGATCCCCAATAGGTGTGTGATTTGTAGATGCCAAGCTGAATCTATGGACCATATGTTCATTCACTGTTTCTATGTTAGCAGAATTTGGAAACTCCTCCTTTCTGCTCTTGATTTATCCTAGTGTTTTCCCCTATCTTTTAAAGACCTCTTTACTCAATGGGATTTATCCTCTAAATATTCTGATTCTCGCTACTTCTACTCCTAGATTCTCCCACATTTATGTTGAGGAGTTTGGAAAGAACACAATAATTATATCTTCCTGGATAGCTCTACTCCCCCCAAAATAATCTTTGAAAAGATCCACTTTGTAGGAAAGGACCAGACTGCTATCTCTAAGAGGAGCATTGAGAAAAGGAAGAATTAAACCTAGAGCTTTCCCCAGGAAGGATGGTCCAAGGCCAACTTTGATGGCACGACCAAAGGTAATCTAGGAAAGTGCATAGTGGAGGAGTGATAAAAAATTGCTATGGTTTTGGGATTTTTGGTGTCACCTTCCCTCTCGACTCTCAAAAAAACCACTTTGTTGAAGAAAGTGCCACCCTCCAAGTCACTAAACTGGCCTATGACATAGGGGTCAACAAGCTCTTTCTCGAAGGAGACTCCAAGAACATTATAAACTATTTAAATTTAAACCATTCCCCTTCATGGACTATATCTAACATGATAGAAGAAATGTGTGCCCTTTTAAATTCTTTTGCAAAGGTTCACATATCCCACGTGTACAGGGAAGCCAACCAAGTTACTGACTGGTTGCCAAGTTGGCTATCAAAAATGAGACAATGATGAGATGGAATCAAAACAGAGATTTCCCTCATGAGGTGAAGGATTTAGTTGAGAGGGACATATACCAAGGAAATGAGGGAATCATTAATAATAATAATGTATTGTAATGTTGTTTATTGGATGTGTCAATCCATAAATGGTAAGTACAAGATAGACAAGAAGGTTAATAACTATGCATCCCTTTTGCATGCTTTTTGGGTGTTCATTCCCAAGATTCATACCTATTTTCAAATGAAAAACAAGAGAAAGTTCATGACGACCGTTGTGAGAAAAAATCAGAACAACAACTATCTGTCAAACCATAATTTTGTCCAAATCTATCTTAGTGCGATGGTAGGGGAAAGAAATAGAAGGGCAACCATGAATGACAATGGGAAATGGAGGAGACACACCAAGGTTTGGAACACTCTAAAAAAAGGGGATATCACGACCTTCATTGAAAGGTTACATGGAAGTAAGCCAACAGTCACTAAGATTTTCATGAAAAACTGGAAAAAAGGATGTGTGGAGATAGAAGGAAATAATTTCATAGTTACTAAGGAGGTCATCTCGAAAGTCACTGGTATCCCTATAGTGGGAAAAAAATTCTACAGGGATCACAAAATCTCTGACACAATTGTCAATGATTTTGTGAGAGATGAGGATGAGAAGAAAGATATTGTTAAAATGGGTACGTACTACCAGCCCGAAGGAATAAAATGCTGCAAAAATTTGTTCTCAAAGCCCTGATTTCTTATGTTACGCTAGACACAAGGTTTGATAGGATCAAGACCTACCACTTCGTGTTGTTGAATCATCTCAAACATGGTATGATGGTTTCCATCCTATTCTATTTGTATTCTTCTATAAATGATAATATAAATGCCTTTAGGGAGAAGGATATAGCCAACCTTGCTTTACATGAGGGATTGTTACTTTTAATTTATGAATATTGCAAAGCCCAAACCTCAAGGAAGGAGATTGTGGACAACAAGGAAAGATGATATGTCTTTGGTTCAGACTATGTCTCCTCGGATTCAGATGACAGTGTGGGTTTACATTCAAAGGACCATGAAGAAGAAGAGTACAAAAGGAAGAAATAGGACTCTTCCACTAAGAAGAGAACTGTGAGTTCGGTCAAAAAATAAAAACCCTTCAAAAAGTAGGCAAGAATGGAGATCTCCTTAGATGAGGAGTATAATGAAAATGTGGAAGATATGAATATTGATGAAGAGGAGGATAATTCCAGAGGTGATCCCAGGAAGAAAAGGGAACAAGCCACATGGAAATAAACTAATGTAAAGGGGGAATGCTCAGGCTGACTATCTGTAGATCTATCTATTAGTGAAGATAACACTCCCCTCCCCCTTTTGGAGCCCATGATAAGACTTAGGACCCTAAAACTAAGGTTCCTGATGATGACCGAGATGACCCCTTAACCCAATCCTCAAACCCACATGACTATTCAGAAGATAAGAACCCGTCCAAAGGGGAGTATCATAGCGACGAATCTAGAAAGGGGAATTTGTTTGGCGTAACTTCAACATGAACAATGTGTGGATGGGGATAATTAGGGAAGTTGTGAATCCCAAAATTCTTGAGGGTGAGGATGGTAGAATCCAGAAAGAGGATTTGATTGACCTAGCCCTGGTCATCCTTAGTGAAAAGGCCAGAGAAATGGAGCTAAACCTTCTCAATAATGCTAAGAATAGTATGTTGGATCATTTCAGATCATTTAAATGGCTATTTCACGAACTGGAAAAACTCAAGGATCACAATGCCACTGAGGATTTTTGTCACCTGGACTCAAGGGTTAACCAAATGGAGGAAAAGATGAAGAGCCTTGAGGAAACCCTCAAAGGTATTGCAAAGCATAATTTCAACATCTTGAAGGCCTCAAACGAGCACATCAAATTGATCATAGATAAAATGGAAGAGAAGCTGGATGGTAAGGATGTGCAGATCATTAAAGAGGAAAAAAAGGAGAAGCCCAATGAAGGTCCAGGTAAGATAGCAAGGGACAGGTCCAAGAAGACTAAGGACAAAGAAGACTCTAACGACATCTAGAAGATCAAGGAGGTGGCAAAGAAGATGGAGCTTCTCAAGACCAATGCAACCGTAATGCTCATGAACCTATCCTGACCTTTCCTCTTGGTGCTTTTTTTCCTGACTTTTTTTTTTCCCTATTTTGACTTTTCTATCTCTGTGGTAGTTTATCTCTTAGCCTGTCTATGGAATATTTTTTCTTTTGTTTCCATTTTCTCAAGACTTGATCTTTAAAGCTTTATTTTAAGTTGTAGTGGGTTTCAGCAACCCTGTAAAACCTGTTTTACGTAATAAAAAATAATAAACTAGATTGTAACACTCATGAAGCATTAATCATATTTGTATTAACAAAATAACAACCTTTTCTACTTTCTACCATTCCATAAAATCTGTTTCCATATCAAACACATGGATAACATAGTGGTGATCTTAAAAAAAAAGATACCACATTATAATCATATAAAAAAGCCATCAACTTCTCTTCATGAAGTCATTTATTCTCAAGTCATGTATTAAGTCATCAAAAAAGTGTATGTATTCATTAAAACATAATAAGAAAGAGGAAATAAACATATCATCTCCTTAACAATCATGTTCAACATACTTAAATCTCACAAGTTCTGAATTGTTTTACATATAATCTATCAACTTGCATTCTGCATAAACAATATATATTCCTCGTTAATAACTTCCAAGAACATAATTGAGTAAGATTTATCTAATTACAATATCCAATCATCTATACTCATCAAGAGACTATTAATAACCATAACTATTCATGATATTTCAATAACCATTATCAAGTGATATGAGAACTATGTTTTTCGTATCATTCATAAAATATCGGCTAGAAAGTATTTTTCTTTACTAATATATTCCTAGTCCACATTAAAGATAACATTATAAACTCCAAAAGTATAATATTAACTCAACCTTTAGTTTTATTTTATTTTTTTAGCATCATATTATCAAGATATCTTAGTGGTTCTAAGTGAAACAACTGATCACAATCAAATCTTCACATACTGGTAAAATTCCTAATGAAATAGCTAAAAGTTTGTGGATAGCTTCTATCCTAGCATTTTACAAGAAGACCATATAGTGTATCCAGAAGTAAAGCTTAACAGGTCAAACAATGAGTAAAGCTGATAGTAGTGATAAGTCCAAGTGTAGCATCATTCAATTACTACTTAGGTCGAGAGATTTACAACTCAACCCAATCCTGGAAAGATCAGATGGACTAAAATGGCAAGTTCATTGATATGAGATTACCAAATATCTAAAAAATATTTGGTTGATCAAGCTTAACATATTTCATTAACAATTCAATTTGAATCAGAACACGTTGACCAGTGAGGCACTAGAAATTTCAAACATATGGGAGCCTATTACGCTGGCATGGATTGCGTAATAACTGGTCTCGGTACAATCTCAATGGTTTAAATAGAGGTATCAACTTCCAATGACTATGTATAACACACAAACAAAACATAGATAAAGTTAATTGATATGTCTCCTGTTGGTACTCAAAATGCAGTTTTGAGGTACCATGTAAAATTTGTGATTAAGTGCTCATTTTTGGCTTTGTATTGCATGCTAGTAGGGGTGTATTTGGGGTCATATCTTGAGGTCTATGTGTTCATTGCTTTGCATTCATCCTATCAACTTTTTTTGAGTCCTTAGATGGCATATTCAAATGGGTTTGCATTTTTTCATTCCTAGGGGGTCTAAAAATCAAAAAATTGTTGTGTAGAATTCACCAGGAAGGGCTATTTTGAGATTGAATATCTTGAATTCTAATCAGTGTCATGCAAATCCAAGAGTGGGGGATTCTTCAGTGTACTTCAATTGACCTATGTTCTTGATTTTAGGTCACAGTGACAAGTTTTGATAGGTCTTGTGTTTCCCCTTCCGAAGGTGTTTTCTTGGATTTGCATAATACACTTGTTCAGTTATTCTCGGAGGCCCTGTTTGTGGAGCTGTACCTTTTGCCCAGTGATTGGAAGTGAAGTGATGGTCATGTACCTATATTGTAAACAAGTTTTTCTTCATCTTGGTTGGTTTGTAGCTCATGACAAATCCATTGGATGATTTTCCCAATGTAATTCCATTTGCAGTTTTCACTATTTGGACAGGGTGCACTGTGCGAATGTTTGTCAGAAGTGTACTTTGACAGCTTGTATCTGATACCCGGTGATTGGTCAAGAAGAATTAATATTAGATCTTTATTGTAGGCATGTTCCTCTTCCAGCCTGTCTGTTGTTAGCCCCTGGTGAATCCGTTTCAGTACTTTTCAAAGCCAAATCCATTTCCAGTTTTCATTGTTTTGTTGAAACCCAGAAGTTCAGAAGTTTTAAGGGCTATATTTGACAGTGTGTAGAAGACACCTGTGTGATCCGATGAGCAAGCTAATGATTGGGTCATGTTGCAATCATGTTTTACTCCCACCGTGCCAAATCCGGAACCATGACCAATCTGTTTGACTAAGTTTCCAGGCTCATTCCATTTGCAATTTTTGTAAAATGTGTTCAGTTCTGCAGTGTGTTTTCCCAGAGATCCAAATGCCCTACTTTGCCAGTGAATAAATTTTGACCAGTTGACTCTTTTGACGAATTTCTTTTTGCGTTGTCTTGCAAAGTTGGAGTACTAACCCCAGTCCCAATTTGAGCCCCCTGCCAATCCATTTGTCTTCCTTTAAAAATCAATTACGGTGATTAAAATCATTTTCTGACAAGTTTGTTGCAGGACCAATTTGAACTGGGCAAGTTTACACATTAATATCTTTTGATCCAGTTGTAGTCATGAAGTGTTGTTTTGCAAAGTATTAGAATGTGGGTCAAAGTTCATGCATGTTCAGTGTTGGGGCCAGGTCAGGTGATTTTGTTAGTTTTTGAAGCCAGTTTTGGATGCCAGTTGGTGTGACTGATCAGTTTTGTCGGAGTACAGTGAATTGAATGATATGCTTAATCCATAATACTTCGTGGTCACATTTCTTCAAGCGGATGTGTGTAGATATGCAAAGATAAATGTGAAGTCTACAAGTGCTTGTCCTTTTGTTATGCTTCGCAGCTGACGATCTTTTGGTGCACGAAAATGCATTAGTATCTTGGTTATCTGTCTTGTATGTCTTCCAGTGTAGAGTTAGCAACATCCATGCAAAAGTGGAAAATAATCCCATCGGCATCTTCTAAGGCAAGAGTCATCAGGAAGCATCTCAAATACTTACTATCTAGTTGGCAAGCTGTGTTAAACTGTTGTGAGATTCATATAAGATATCATAGCTTTTACATGCTTTCCAGTGTTACCCATGTATTCTATTTGAGATTGGATCTTATAATCGCTAAAATAAATCTCTTTGCTATTTTATGTGATTACATTTAATTCAATTGGTATGGACCCTAGCTTCTCACTGGACCATAGGTGGTGGTTAGAGTTTCAGCCTAATGTTAATATAGAGAAGAACTTTGTTTTTAAACATATGGATGGAAAGAAATTAGATGCAACTGAAGAGAATTTACAATCAAACAGTCCTAAATGCTCAGCATTGAAGGCCGCTCATAACAGATGTGAACAAGGAAAATTTTGTTCTCTGATTCCTTTATGTACAAACCTGGAGCCGGCTAAGTGCTCTAATGTACAGAAAAAAATCAAATAACAATGCCCCAGCTATTAGAAGTCTACAAAGATGATTCTGCTGTAGAAGTACTAGAGGAGACTGGACATAATATTCATATGGCTTCAGTAGTGGATAATTGTTGGGAAGAAGTCTTGGGAAGGAATAAATTGGTTGATGGTACAGGGCTTGAAAGGTCCATAGATTACTATTTTCACTGCACAAATACTAAATCTTATGATAAGGGTCGAATCGCATGGCGTCAAGCAGATCAAAGAGAGTTGGCTTCAATTGTTGCAATTAAGTCTGCTGAGAACTTGCAAAATTGTGATTTTCTTCCCCACAATCAATGTGGCTTGGTTGCAGATTTTTAGAAAGCAATGGAAAATATAAAGAGGCAGATACTTCCATGCCAGAGGACAGGGATACCATATCAGTTTGAATATGCACGTGAGCACATAGATTGCAAGTTGCTATGCCTTGGTTGGAGGATACCTATCAATTGCAAGTTGTACGGATGCTATTGGCAGGCCCAAGGGAGGAAAATGATGAATGAATGTTTGATCAAGCTTATTGTTTCTCCAGCACATGTTGATTTCTTTTCAGAGCTCACAGCAGCCTTGCATATCACATATGGTGCATTTCCTGTACACAAAGAAAAAGCCTAGCATGAATGTGAATGGAGAAGGGGATCTTGCGCAAGCATGTCTCTATGAGATTCACACTTTGCCAAAGTAAACAAAACAAGATTGCCACTATTTTGAGTATAATGGCCTATGCATCTGTAGGAGGTGGCTGCGTGCATTGGATTGTATGCACAAAGAAAGTTGAGTGGGTGCATACGCCCGTATTTGTATAGTGGCGTGTCTTTGAATGGTTCTTGCAAGTAAAAAAATAGCAGTAGGTTATGTGTGATTTTGGGATAATGGAAACACAGACAAGGCATGTAGTGGCAATGTATTCACTAAGGAAAAGCCAGCACCAATCCAAGAAGCCCCCAGTGCTAAGGAATGAAAGTATACGCAGGCTTAAAATGCCTAAGAAAGCCATTATCCCACATGCGGCAGGCGAGGGGCTTTTGTTACATTTATTTACTCCGGCACTCAAATGGTATGTAAATAAGAGAGCCAAGAGGCCCTTGGTGGGTCCCTTGACTAGGGGAATGTGTGCGGCGGTGGGCCCACATAATTTTTGAGGGGAGCGCAGGTAAGGCCTTTAAAAATGTGAAAAACAATTGTCCCACATTGATGCGAAAATAGGTCTTCAAAGTGTTTATTAGCAACAATCCTCACAATAAAGGTAACTTGAAACGGAGGAAGCTCTTCTTGTCTACATGGAAGCTAATTTTATAGAGGATGATGATGGAGATGACACTTGACAAGTTGTCACGGATTCACTGAATAAACTAGGTGGTTAGTAAATCATTCTGCGATTCGAAGATTGCAGTGGTTGCGGATTCGCTAAGTTCTCTAGGTTAAACTGTAGCTAAGGATTGTATTTGGAGATTCCGAGAATGCCTATGGTCACCCATTCTCCCAATCAGTTGGTGAAAATTTGAGTTAATCTGAGCATCAAATAACATCATGACAAGTGTCAAGTTCTGGTGAGGTGGTTAAGTGATTTGATTTTGAGAATGGGAGAATAAGTTGTTCGCCAATTCTCTAAATGCTGGTGGTTAGTGAGAGTTGAGACTTCATTCTGAGAACTTGAGAATTGCCTTATTTTCCAGTTCTCCAGGTTAAACTGCAGCTAAGGATTGTATTTGGAGATTCTGAGAATGCCTATGGTCACCCATTCTCCCAATCAGTTGGTGAAAACTTGAGTTAATCTGAGCATCAAATAACATCATGACAAGTGTCAAGTTCTGGTGAGGTTTTGCATAAAATGATTTAAAATTGCAGGCTTTGAAAAGATTTAAAAAATGATATACTCTAAACTATAGGTGAAATATTTAGAAATTTAAATGGTCAAGCCTGGTCACGGAAAAGTGTCTCAGAAATTCATTTTTTGGTCAAACATATAAGTATTATATGTTTGACCAAAAAGGTCTCGGAATGAGGATTATGATGGTGATGAGTATTTTTAGTTTCGAAAGAGTGGAAGAGAGCATTATCAGTTGGCAACTCCGGGATCAGAATCAAATCAATTTGGTGAGAAATGATTGCAGATATCAGATCAGCTTGGGAATCGGTTGCAAATCAGATGAGAGGAAGGTTGCAGATATTTTGGGGATAGACAAGTGTTGGTGACTGAGATTTTTCTCCTTTCTCCTATATCTCTATTTTCTTCTCATTGTAAAGGGATTTTGAATTTTATGCTTCAGGGCAGCTTGTAGGCTTTTGATCTTATTTTCTGTGTTTCTTTGTTTTGCAAATGTACAATCACAGATAATTTTAATGAGAACAATGGGAATCCCAATTCAATTCTTGTTTGATGTGTTTGTGTGCATATCTTAATCCTTGTGTATTGATTTGTAAGGCATGTCGGTATACCAGTTACAAGGTATCTGTGGGTTTGAGTTTGAGCTTTCCTCAAGGAGGGAGTAAGTCTTGACCTCGAATTCTGAGAATTCTAGATTTGTATACGAATTTGATGTCCAGGAACTAGAGTGAAAGGAGTGATCGGCAAGGCATTTCACTTGGTTTCTTTGAGTTTGAGGTTAAGGTTTTCTAGGAACATACGTTTGTATGACTCTGTTGCCCACGAATAAGGCACTGGTCCTAGTTTGCTTTGTAGTTTTCATCATCAAATCGTTAAATCAATCCATTTTTAATTTCATGTTTGAAAGCATTCACGTTTATAACTTGTGTTTGTTGAATACAAGTATTGCTAGTAATTCTTTGAAGAAATGAATCAGATAGGTTAGCCTGCCTGAGCCTCCGGGTTCAAAGAGAAGGAGTTTAATCCTTTTTATAATCCACCAATTTTCATGACTGTATAAAGGGTTTAGTGAGAAAGTGTTGTGTATGCAGATTTAACATATGTGAGGTACACTCGCCTGGGTCTATGGAGCCCAAAGTGAAGAAGGAGTTTCTCCTTGTTAATTAGTCTTTTCTCGTGTGAGTCAGGAGTCTAGGAATGAGAGAATTCTATCTAATCGCTTAGGGCTGTGCATTAAGACTCATGTAAGAAAATGCACTAACATATCCTATGGCATAAAAAATAAATAGTGTAAGCCCCTTTTTTAATTAGAAAATCAAGAAGAAATCGATAAGAAGGAATTCTATGGAACTAGGCTTCGTATTCTATAGCCTTACACATTTCAAGTGAGGTTTTTGATTGAAATCAAATCAATTCTTGTATAAGACCATTCAAGTCAAAGTCATTGCAGGACAAGAAAAAAAAATTGATTCAACTAATAGTTTGGTATGCTATTATTTTTAAGGTATACCAATCTAAAAGAAACCACAACTTCCATGACTATGGTAAGAAAAGAAAATCCAAAATAAAATTCCCATAATTATTTTTATCTCCTGATGTGGGTACAACGACTACGATTGTTGGGTATAATGTTACAAAATGTTCTTACAATGGCTATACTAATAAAACAATTTTGACACAGAAAACACTTCTCTTATCATCTTACCTAAATCTAATTCCCATCTTAATTGTTTCAAATCTACAAGACCACTAACAACATTCATCTAATTTATATCTAATTTATGTTTTCATAAATTTTAGTTTGGAAACTTCCATTCAGCCACAATGCCCTGGTATGCATTATATTTGTTCGGTTTTGTATTACTAGAACTTCATATTTTCAAGTATTCTGCTTGTATGCACCCTAAAATGGTTGCCTAGACTTTGGGCCCCATTCTGCAATTTATCAATTTCCTGAATCAACATTTTTCAGCTTAATATCATTTTCCTTGATCAAATCATAATTCTATCATTTATTCGATTTTATTCAATGGATTAACCATTTTATCCTAAGTCTTTATTTAATTAAAAGGAATATTTCCTCCCCTTTTATTAAATAAAAAGTCCCCACTTTCCTCTTATCCTAAGTTGCACAAATAAAGCATTATTCTTATTTTATAAAAAGGGAAAAAGGCCTTTTTGTCTCACATGGGGCACAAAAGTCAACTCTTATTTTCTCATTGGAGGAAACTTGTGCACATTGATTGCTCCTCTTTCAAGCTCCACCCTTGATTAAAACTTTTGCCTCTTAATCTCCATGGTCCATTCCTTCTCAATTCCTTTAAAAGGAGAGCTCTCTTTTTCATTCTAGATCCTAACTTTGAATACTAATCTTATGCTGTAGGATTTCTTGGAGACTTTGGAGCTTTTGAAGACTTTCTTGCATTTATCTTTCTTTCTTGCATCATAGCTTAGTTTCTTTCATTGCATTCTTAATCTAGCTTCCTTTCATGCTTTAGATTAGGTCACCTAGTTTAATTAGAAAAGATTGTAACACTTCATCTTCATAGCTTAGCTTGCATCTTCATTCCTAGCATAGCATTGCTTTGCATTTCATCTTGATTCTTGAGGATATTGGCATTCTTGCCCTTGTCTTCCTTGAATATCCCATTGCATGGTTTACTAGCAAGGTTATAGGCTTAATAGCTCTAGCTGAGAGCATTCTTAAAACCCTTGCACTCATGCCTAGGGAGCTCTAGGTCAATTTCTCAAGGTCTCCAATCCATGGATTCTCTTGGAAGTAATGATTTAGAGAAGTGCACTATTTAGAGTACACATTTTTGGTGCCCACTGTGGGGCAAAACATTATTGTTTTGTCCTTTTTCTGCATTTCTGTAAATTTTTCATCATATTGTAGCGTTAGTTTCGGCTCTTTGTTCTTTTTGTCTCAGATTATCGTGTGACAGTTCGCCAGTGTCGTGTGATAGTTCTCTATATAGTAGTGCAATAGTATCACTTGCCTTACAACATTCTATCATAATGTAGTTCTGTACTCTATCACCCGCAGGTAATGCGAACTGTCGCATAGAGAGAAACTATCGCACCAGTATACTACAAAGTATCGCACAATTCTTCTGGCAGCAGAAATATTGCACAGACCTGAAAGTGATTGTTTTCAAAATCAGTGCCACTCTGGAAAACTGGCACCCATTTTTGAGAAATTTTCACATACGGTATCAAAAATTTAAGTGTGATATATCATTGGAAAGCTCTTTCCTAGCCTGATCCAACCATGTTGGTTTCATTTTTAAATTTTGCCATTTGATCAGCTATTTTACCTACAGATTATTTGATTTTTGATGTGCTAACCATTGTGGGGCTAACAAGTTGTGCTTTTAGGTGCTCTCATTGCTTGAAATATTTTTCCAAAAGAACACATGTCAAAGCTCCAAATGCTAAAGGGCTACTAACAGTTTTTGCAGGGCTACCCAAAGCATAAAAACCAAGTGCTTGTTTCATTGCTTTCTTTTGAGTGTGACATATACTAGTTGTTTCATTTCATAGGCACATAATATATTGTTGTAGGAATTATTTGGTGGTAGGAGAATATGCTCTTCACCCTTGTGGTGAAACAAAAATCTTGACCCATCTTTGGATTTTGAAAGCAAGAGGGTAATTGAATCTTTGCTTGGTGTGTTTGGGAGAAATTTTTGAGGTAGGAGAGTATGCTCTTCACCCTTGATGTGAAACATAAATCTTGACCCTCAAAGGTTGATCCACTCTTTGTGTAGTTTAGGATCCTTTAGTGGGCCTACTCTTGAGCAATCAAGAGGAACGACCCAAGTGGGGACAAGCTTTTCGCTGGCTATTCCGACCCACTATAAACTCAAGGCTATCAAGGACACAAAACCTTGGTAGACATAGTACTTGTCTTCACTTGATGTGAGTACTTGTGGGATTGTGACCATGAGGAAAATGTCAAGCAAGAATGCTTAAGGTACTCTTGTGGCTACGAGGTCCGTTACTTGCCGCAAGGTAAGGAGTCCCTTTAGGGAGCAAGAGGGGTATTATGAACGGAAGCCCTTACTAAGAACCATAGATAGAAGACACCTTATTTTGCCTCTTAACTTCTTGGTGAAAGGATTGATCCTAGTGGATTAACTCAGATCACCCCAAGATTACTCACCATCTATGTTCCTTTGGTTGTGTCATTGGCACTTCCACAACAAAGCCAATATCTATTGTGGGCAACCACTTTGTATGAGGTGATGGGACATCAAGTGTGGGCCAAGTTGTTAAGTATTGAGCCTTTGCCCTTCTAGGTAGTAAGTGCTTGAAGTGTTCTCGTTGTGATCTACCTGTGTAAACGTTCTCAAACATTAAACATCATGGTAGCATTCATAGGATTTTCTATTTTGATATCACAATTGCTTGTCTTGGAAAGGTTTCTTTTTCCCTTGTGCAAGTGTTCTATGACATGTTTGATCACCTACTATTTGCAAACCTGCTGGTTCTCTGTTATTCCTACATTTGAGATTGAAAAATTGAACAAATTGCCTTCAACATTGATCCAATTGCTTTCAAAACTGAGTTTTTCATGTTCACTGGTCAAGAGTCGTACGATCCTAAAATATCATTGCACACTATACTGAGAATTATCGTGCGATAGTTCGTTGCTGTAAAACTATTGCACTACTTGCCTAGATTTTATCACATGCACTACCTGAATTCCATAGTACTGCCTTCTGTGAAATATTGCACTAGAATATTATATCGCCCTGCTTGCCTGGAAACTATCGCACATAACCAATTTTTTGTCTACCTGTCTTATCCTATTTCCAGTCTTCCTTGGTCAGCCCAGGTCAGATATTAGGTGTTGTGACATGTTGCTCAACATCCAAATGAACTTAAATGGTATCAATTTGCACACAATGGTCCTTGGTTCTCTTTCTTCCACATTTCCCATGTTTTTCTAAGTCTTCTATTCCCGTGGGAAATTCTTCATGTCTTCTTGATTCTTTTCCTCTTACTATCTAGTCTATCCTCTTCTATTAATCTCTTCTTCCTTCACGCTTCTTCCTTTTTTTCCTAAATTCTTGATGTCTTCTTGATTCTTTTCTTCTTATTTTCTAGTCTTGCTTTCTTCTATTTCATCTCTTCTATTCATTTCTTCCATGCTTGATTCCTCCTCTTCCAAAACCATGAATTTCAATTACCTTGCTATGGAACCTCTCTTGAGAATGGATGATCTCGAACTCATTGCTCAATTCAAAGAGTTTTATTCCTCTAATAGTCCTTCTAGATATCTCATGGATGATAAGCTTAAGGAAAAAATAAAAGAAAAGATGATTGAATCAGATGCCTTTGCTAGAATCATAAACATGATCATGTCACGACCTCCTTCTTCCAAAAATTCTTCATCTTCTAAGTCTTCTCATCATTCCTCATTATCCAAGTCTTCTTCCTCCATTAGGTCTTCACTTTCCTCCTCTTCACAGTCTCATTCCTCTTCTACTTCTCCTGAGAGTCTTACTTCTTTTCTCAAGACATACCATAATGAGAAACGTGACAATCCTTGTGGTACCTTTTCCACAAAGAGTGACACACCCACCTTTGATGACTATGATGATGGAAAATATAGTGATACCTATGAAACCTCTATTCCTAAGAGTCCTCCTAGTTGTGTGCTCATGCTTACTGGAAATGGGTCATCTCATTGGATAGATCGTGATGGTGATCCATATGATTCTAATTTTGAAAGAGACTATGATGCTTGTTGTGAACAATATGATACATCTACTTCTATTGAGGAAGAGAAATCTTTCTGCGCTGATTATAAACATAGATACTATGAGCATTTCTCCTCTAAGAACTCTCATGCTGAAAATAAAGATTACACTCTTGAGAAAGATCATGTTGATGGTAAACCTTTTTCTTGTGATGGTTCCCTTCCATCCCCTACTTCCTCCAATAACCATACATTTCCTAAAGTTTCCAATTCTTTCAAACCTTTCACAAATCCTTCATCCAACAAAAATCCTAATACTTTTCATGCAGTTCCCTATAGTTACCCTCAAGGGTTACCTCTTAAAGAAACTTAAGCTAACCTTCACTTGGCTAAAAGTACTTTTAATAATGCTACACCCAAAGAGCCTAAGCCTTTATGCGCTATAATGCCTACTTTAGCTAGCCCTTCACCATATCATCCAAAGTCTTTCATGCAATCCCAACATGCTTCCTTGTCCTTAGAAGTGGCTTCATGTCAAGAGGACTCTAAAAATGATAAAGAAAAATATATAAAGAAAGATCAAGATCAGGAACCCTCCATATCATCCAATTCTCTTCATGATGTATCTCCTCCATTTCATGGTTCTTTTGATCCTTTATGCCCTATTCCACCATGTCTTAAGTCTTCTCCTAAGAAAGATCAAGTTACTATTCACACCACTGAGCTTATCGAAAATCAAGATGACCTTACTTCCATTAAGGTTATTAAAAATGGTGTTGTTACTTCCAGTGTTGAGCCTATTGAAAATCCAGAAAAAAATGATGCGCTTATGCTATCCAAAGATCCTTGTCAAGATCAAATTATTTCATCTTCTTGTTCTACCACTCCATGTTCGCTTCCACTTTCTACCCTTCCTAAGTCTTTGCAAGCTTTGAACAATCCTATCGAAGAAGTTTCTCCTATTCAAGATGTTCATGATCTTATTGCTGTAATACCCCAAAAATGGGCTATATGTTCATTAACCTCCTACATCGACAAATCGAACGAAACCGACATCGAAGTCCTAACCAAAGGCACATCTAATCATCGAATCCTAATTGATTATCTTAAATTCTGCATCAGGGAATATTCCTAGCAATATTCCTAATTATCTTAATTATCTTTAATTTAATGATTATTTGGCGATAAATCACTTTTATCCTAAGTTTAATTAATTGAATATTTTCATATTTAATTAAGTAGATTTAATATTTGCCACTTAATTGTTTAATTAAATTTAATTCTATCTATTATTAATTATATTATTTAATTTTGACAATAAATCCAAAATCCTATGATCAATTAATTAAATCCTTATTTAATTAATTAAAGCATGTTGTCATTATTTAATAATATAGTTTTTAATAAAAGTTTAAATAAATAGTTAATTAACCCATAAATTAATTATTTATTTTCAAAAATCAGTTGAGTTGAGGATAAATCACTTTATTTATTTATTTAATTCTTAATTATTATGCACACTCAAAAGAAACAGTTAAACTCCAAATCAGAAAATCAATGCAAGTGTTGACTTTTTGGAACTCAACATCCTTTTGGAGTTCAAAAAGCTGATCTAAACTCTAATTTGAGTTAAAAAGCTATTTTTGCATGATTTTGAGAATTGACTATCTTGCATGATCAGATAACTCAAAAATCAACCTGAGTTATTTGAGTTATTTATGGCTTTCCTCCATGCACCTCCAAAGCCCTGGATTTCTATAAATTAAGGCTTCATCTCTTAGCAAATCATCTCATATTTTTGCACAACTATGCTGTCGAATTGGAATCGAAGAATCAAAGCTCTTGCGAATCGACATCTTTGTGAGATCAATCTTATTTTTGCATATCATTCTTAGATAGTTTCATATCAAGTTTTTCAATAGCATTCATAGCATATCAGTTTATCATTCTTATTGCATAGAAAATCCAAAAAAATAGCTTAATTGCATTCATATTCATATCTAGGTTATTTTCATTCAAATCCTTCGTTTAGGTGTTGTCTAGGTCACTGATCTCGATAACAATCTGAGAACAGCAATCTCGCACTTATTAGAAGGCAGTAAATCGCATGATTAGTTTAGCTTTCAATTTCGCACGATTTTGATTATCACTAATCTCTAATGTTTTACTGAGTGTTGTGTCTACAGATCAGGTATAATTTTCACACACACAATTGCAAATCCTAAAGATCACTCTAAAGATGCTGATGTCCTTAGCTGTCGTATAGATGCTGATGAACTTGTTGATTATCCTTTTGCATCTTCCACTTCCATCCTTGGACCTCTTCCACCACTACTAAGGGCTTCACATCTTCCTTCCATCTTGGGCCCTCATGTCCCTTCACTTTCCCCTCCTAGCTCTCCTAATTCATCATCCATCTTGGGTCCTTACGTCCCTCCATCTCCTATCTTTCCTTAAGATCAACATAGATGCATACCCTTGAATCCTTTTCATCCATCCACCCATCTAAACCAGTCATATCCTCCTTCCACAAGTCCCAAGTCTTTTGGAAGTAACTTGAATGTTCAATACAAGAAAAAGAAGCAATACAAGAATCCATCAAAAAATGAAGATCACCATGTCTTCTCTAATCGACATGGGGGCATAAAGTCAAAAGAGATATCTAAGAAGAAAACTACAAGACAAGTATGGGTTCCAAAATCCATCATTGAAGATATTCTCTCTAAATCATAAAAAAGAAATAAAAAGCCTACGGCTATATGGATTCCAAAGTCTCTCTTGAAAGACTCTAATGTTGAGAAACAAGTGAAGTTGAAATTCAAGCTTCCAAAGGCTTCCACTTCATCTTTTTTCAAAAACATTCTTCCATTCCATGCGTCTAAACCACAACCTCTGCTAAACATTCACCATATTCCTTCTCGTATTCCTTCATTCACATTTCCTCCATCCTCTCGCCACCCTTCAAGGTGTGTGTTGATGTTGATCTTGCCTTCCTTTCCATCTACCCTTTCACAATCCTTCCATTCATTATCCTTCTACCTTCTATCATTTTTCCTCATTTGCCTATTCCTTCTATCTTCCAACCTCACTCGCTTTACATAAAACTCCTTTCCCTATCAGCATCTTTGAGCATATCACTTTGAATCCTTTGCATTCATGGTTTATCCTTTTGAGGAGCATCATCTAAAAAGCTTGCCTTCTTCCAAAAAAAAAAATGAAAAAAAAATAAATAAATTGAAAATGTGCCTTGGTGGAAACCTAGAAATAGGCGCCTTGGTAGCAAAATTAAAGAGAAATAAATTCATCCTATGGTAAAAACCACTCCCTTGCAGTGCCTTGAATAAGTACCGTGATGAAAACTTGGCAATCAGGCATCATGCGTAGTTCTTCTACATATTTCATCCATCATGTCTTCTCTCTTTGATCTTGACAATGTTGACCTATACATGAACATTTGGCTATCTTGTGAGCTATCTTATGATGATCTTGCTTTCATTCCTTTCATGTTTAGCCTTCATATTTATTTTCCTCCATTCATTCTAGTCTTTCACTATTCTTTTCCCCTTTGGTCTTAATCTAATAAAAAAGAGTAAAACACGATGCTATGAAGCCTCTTGACATGTCTACTCCTTTGGACTGCATCCTTTCCTTCTTTTGCATTACGCTTTTGTGACTTACCCTATGTTGGCCTTTCATTGCTTATCCAAATGTGCTTTACATGACAATTTTTCCCTAGCTTGGGTACTCTTGAGGAGTTTTCCCTTGAGGATTTCTTTCATTCATTCTCCTTCATTCTCTTGTCTTCCATCTCTTCCACCAGCTTGCTAATCCCTCTTGTTCTCCACCTTGTTAGACATTGGAACTACACAATGTGATCTTGCTTGGGAGTTTGATGCCTGTTCTATCTGGGGACATCATTTGTACATACTTATTGATCCTAAAAAAATCTTTTAAAAATGATATATTGTCAAAAAATTCTAAAAATTAAAAAATTGAAAAAATAAAAAAAATCCAAGTGGTGAAAACTTGGAAATAGCCACTACTTGAGACCCTTTGCACCTATGTCTATTAGTCTTGTGTGGTGCTCATTCACTCCACTTCTCACTTTGCCTCTCCTAGCCTAGAATTGACTCTTGTCTTAGTCTAGGGGGCATACATTGTTTTAAGCTTATCTTGGGTCTCTTTGTGCATCCGAGTTTCTTGAGAAACTTGGTTCCAACAATGTTTTTCAACACCACCCCAATTGTGGTTTTCAACACTTCCCTAATGTCAAGTGTTTCTCAACACTTATCAGATATCCTACCAGCAATCTAGTATTATGCGATATTTCTCACTGACAGATGCAATACTCAAAGTTTGACTCTATGACCTACACACACGCACTTAAACACTTGACTTGCTGAGCTTTGTTTGACTTTATTTCTTTGTGTGTTGTCTATGATGATTTCGTTGCCGAGTGTTCTATCCCTAATAGTTTTCAATGATGTCGAGCTAGAAGACTGGGGCATGAGGACATGTTTTCTTTTCTTTCTGCCTGTGGGTATATTTTGTTGATCTTGGTTGTCATGAGCATTTATGCTTGTTCCACTCGACTTTAGGATCTACAAGGTATTATCCTTGCCTATTTTTGTGAGTGCATGCTTATAGCCATCTTGAATTTCTTGTGTCTTGATGCAAGCATAATCTTGCCATAGCAAACTTAGGGAACCTCACTACACTAGTCATCTTGACCTACATGTCTTTGATGCCTAGGTGGGATTTCCACATTTCTATCTGATATAGATCATATTCATATACCCATAGTAATACTAGTGTGTATTATATGATCTTATGATGCTACCAATAAAGCTTGATGATGATTATTAGATGTCTATTGGCGTTGTGACCTTGCAAGTCAACCACTTTCATAGTAGCTTGCATTTTTAGGTTCATGTTAGTTTAGTTTTTCATCTTGCATATGGAGAGAGCTCTCCTTTTATCTTTTATAGACTTGTTGGTCAATTGCGCTCACCTTTCACTTCTTCTCAATCATGTCTTTCACTTCTTATCTTTCATATCACATCCTTTTCTATTCCTGTATAGCCTTTTGACTTTTTGACCTAATTTTCAAAACACCTCAAAATTTTGCAAAAATTGTACCCTTAGCTAATTTTGACATCCTGGATCCATTTTCGGACTTGAAATCAAAATCTGAGTTCATCTTGATAGTCAAAATCACATTTCAAATGCTCCCCTTCTTCTGCATAGTTGGCTGACCATTTGAGGCCGAATCCTTCGATCTTTCTTGGGGCATCTTCATCTCCATCTCTTTCACACCTTCTAGTCTTTCATTCATCCCCTTTGCTTCATCTCTCTGAGGTTTGACTTCATCTTTATCCTATATATTTCCCAGTCAAACCTAGTCAAATTGGGGCATATCTTCATTGCTTGATGGTTATTCTGTTATCTTTCATCTTCGATTATGATTTCTAGTGATTTGATCAACTTTATCAATTTGTTGTTTCTCCTCTACCTGATTTCAATTTTGATTCCGAGGGGACAGTACCTGTCAAACTTCAATCTTGATTCGGCCTTATCAATTAGCTCAGCTTGAGATTCTTATCTCCCATTTGAGACTTGACAATCTCCTATTTATAGGTATGTTGGCCTTGTCTTTTTCAATCAGCTTATCTTTGTCTTGATGTGTTCCCATCTGTCGAACACACATATGGGTTGTTTTGTGATCCCAAATCGATCTCACATTTAAATTTCATTCTTTGACTACATGTGATCCCAAATCGACCTCACATTAGTCAAAAAGGGGCAAATGTATGCACCCTAAAATGGTCGCCTAGACTTTGGGCCGCATTCTACAATTTATCAATTTTCTGAATCAACATTTTTCAGCTTAATATCATTTTTCTTGAGCAAATCCTAATTCTATCATTTATTCAATTTTATTCCATGGATTAACCATTTTATCCTAAGTCTTTATTTAATTAAAATGAATATGTCCTCCCCTTTTATTAAATAAAAAGTCCCCACTTTCCTCTTATCCTAAGTTGCACAAATAAAGCATTATTCTTATTTTATAAAAAGGGAAAAAGACCTTTTTGTCTCATATGGGGCACAAAAGTCAACTCTTATTTTCTCATTGGAGGAAACTTATGCACATGGATTGCTCCTCTTTCAAGCTCCACCTTTGATTAAAACTTTTGCTTCTTAATCTCCATGGTCCATTCCTTCTCAATTCCTTTAAAAGGAGAGTTCTCTTCTTCATTCTAGATCCCAACTTTGAATACTAATCTTATGCTACAGGATTTGTTGGAGACTTTGAAGCTTTTGAAGACTTTCTTGCATTTAGTTTTCTTTCTTGCATCATAGCTTAGTTTATTTCATTGCATTCTTAATCTAGCTCCCTTTCATGCTTTAGATTAGGTCACCTAGTTTAATTAGAAAAGATTGTAACACTTCATCTTCATAGCTTAGCTTGTATCTTCATTCCTAGCATAGCATTGCTTTGCATTTCATCTTGATTCTTGAGGATATTGGCATTCTTGCCCTTGTCTTCCTTGAATCTCCCATTGCATGGTTTACTAGCAAGGTTATAGGCTTAATAGCTCTAGCTGAGAGCATTCTTAAAACCCTTGCACTCCATGCCTAGGGAGCTCTAGGTCGATTTCTCAAGGTCTCCAATCCATGAATTATCTTGGAAGTAATGATTTAGAGAAGTGCACTATTTAGAGGACACACTACTCACTTTTTGAAATTCCTCTTTATACAAAAATAAAAAGTCTAATAACCAAGGGAATTCTCATTCAACAAACCATGTTTTACCTACTTGGATGACACCCCATCTATAGTTTTAATTCCAGGGCCAGCTCCAACTCTAGGACTTGGAACTGAATCTCTAGCCAACCCTCCTAGTAGTGTTGAACCTCCAGCTAGCCCTTCCTAGCAGTGTTCTAGGTAGTCCTCCAAACGGTGTTTTAGGACCTTCAAATTTTATGGCTTTTTTCTTCCATTCTTCCCCGTATTGTCCTCTACAAGAAGTGGCAACTTTATCTTCTATTTGACAGATGCCTCTTTCATGCCATAAACTTAGCATGGAAGGAGAGTTTACCATTTTTTTTGCCTACCGTTAATGATCCACTAGATAACCGAATTTTTCGTAACTAAATCCTAAATTTATGGAACTTGATCTGACTGCGTAAATGGGTTGTGACACCACATAATTTTGTGTCTTCTCAGTTATTGTTTTATTCCATTTTTTTTTCTTTTATTACTTCTTTGCAACTAAATTGTAGTGTATAATTTAAAATTTTTCAGTTTATGCTTATGCTTCATTAACACATGTATGCATGCAACTCTAGATATTTTTTAGTTTTAGCATTTTTATTTTTTAAATTATCTACATGATTTGTAGTTTAAAAATTATTTTGTAAATACATTAAGTTTATAAATAAAGTAGTATATAAGGAGGAGATTTTCTAAGCAAGTCAAATCTTGATATTGCTATAAGGATTCAACTGTGTGTTTTTTGAGTCAAACTCATTGACCCATGTTTCATGAGTAGAGGTTCACAAGAACTCATCTCCCATGAGAATGAATGGAACACATAGCACTCATTGCATCTAGGTGATGTTCATAGGGGTCGAGCCACCACTGTGAGCTTCACCTAGATGCAATGAGTTCTAAGTGTTCCATTCATTCTCATGAGAGATAGGTTCTTGTGTAAATAATGGAATTCTCACAATTATGCCACATCAACAAAGAGCTAAAAACTCAGAAATTCGTAAAGAAGATCAAGTCGAATTCAACATAAGACTAATCAAAATATAATTTCCATCCATTCATAATGCCAAGTACAAATTTTGACCATCTCATCAATAAGGAATAAATAAAGTACATGTTTAAATATACAACCATAGGGTGTCGACCATACTATCGAACACACAAAATCTATCCATACAATAAAATGGTAATGATCTAATACAACAAATGATGCTGACCTACTTGTTGAACACTAGTTACATCATGACATGGTACAACATACATCAAATAAATACACATCAATACATGACAAGAAGGTCAATCATGAAACATAGTACAAAGGTGTTATCAGATAATTATCCATCTGCAAATCCATGTTTCCTAAGCCATCGAACATCGGTCTATCTGCAAATCTCAAGATAAAGTGTGGCTCAAGTGCTTTTTTGGCCTAACCATGGAGTGGTTAGCTCCCCTGGGGCTCATCCTAACATGAAGAGCACACCAAACCTGCCCGAGAACCCTAGCAATCTGGAACTATTAGATTAAATGGATCTGGTATAACTGTGAAACTAACTACTTTACACATGTATCTAAGTAGAACTAATCACAGATGTGTGAGAGAGATGAAATAAAAATCAACATATTTAAGGAAACATATGTAAACATAGGTTTGGCCAAAGCATTAAAATAGCAGACTTCTACTAAATGATAAAAAGAAAAGAAACATCATTTTTTACCCTTCTCTAATTGCCCACATTCAACACCATTCCATAATGAATTCATGCAAATAAAAGAAAACACACATAGAATAAAGAAAATACAATTTTCTAAATGTCATTCCATTTGACTTAAACTCACATGAAAGACATATGAACACTAAACATAACTCATCAAGAACATAATTCCATGTGAAAATGGATAATACTCGTAAAAATTAACTATTAAGGAGTTAAATCATTTCTTCCCCTCCCGAACAAGGATATCTAACTAAGTTAATTTATTAAATTCTACACTCGGTTATTAAGAAATCAATCATCACTTTAGATTTGCGGTATTTAGTAGTTTGTATAATCATACAAAGTGACTGACTAATGAGAATAAGTTTATTATATGAATGTGATACAATAAAGTTCCCTTTGTTAAGTTTCTATTGTCTTATCATAGAAGGAAAACCATTTGAAATAAAATTTATGAAACAAAAACATTGTTTCCTATGGCTTTTAAGACGTTGACGGTAAGGATTTGATTTCAAAAACAAATCGCACTTTTCCAGTCCTTTTCGGATATATATATATATATAAGAATTTTGGCGCTAGCACCATAATTCGTAAGACAGTGGCTAAGCTCTCTACAAAACCCATGAAAGACATAAAAATGTCAAAAAGAAAATTCAGATTCATGAAAACACAATGTTTTTTTACAATTTTTTTGTGGTTTTTGATACAAAATATGAAGATCTGATGATAAAAATTTCGTGAAATCTGTTGTGTTTTTCGTTTTTTGAAATTTGGTCAACAATACATTTTATAAGGAGCTTAGCTGTGTCCAATTCGTAAAGGCTCTATCCATAAAAGGTCAAAGTCTATTTGTCTCTGCCATATAGACCTATAGACGTTTGGAATGATAAACATTAACCAATGTACTTAATAACATCAGATAAAAACTTTCCTTTCGATATGATTAAAATGATTTTCGTTTAATATAAAAATGACTTCAAGGTTCTTCTATTGGCACACAAATAAAAAACATGACCTATAAGATACGCCTACCATCTTTGTTTGTCATATGCTTTGCTTGAAGCTAGTGTTTTGTTTTAACCAAAACTACGGTTCTCATAAGAATAAAAATATACCAAAACATTCACAGAAGAACTAGAAGAAACCGCAGCCGCTAAACTCCATCCAAAATGTACTACAACAATATGCCGAGAGAAATATATCAGGTAACAACGCTAAAAAATTATATCTGTTGTTGCGCTAGCTATCAAAATCTTAACTTAGAGGTGTTCAAATTTATTTCAATATAGCGTTACGGTTTCTAATGTCAAAAATTCATTTCTATTTATTCAGTTCAGGAATAACTACAGAAAAAGAAAAGACTTCAGTGTATAAAACAATACATACCAAAGATTTAATTTAGACATGTGCAAGAATCAACACAGGAAGGCATAGAGAGGTTTTATTCTAAGAAGAGATTTATTAAGCGATTCAGAGAAGCTATTTCATTTGCTAAATAATTACACGATATACAGAGGTAATAGAATAAATTAACAGTTTTCGAGGACAGTCACATATCAAATGATAGAAATAAACTCACAAATGCCCTTTCTTTTCTTAATAAAGAGATGAAACTAAAGAAAAAACTGGAAATTTCATAGGTTCTGAACAACGTTTTCCTTCAGCAAGATCCCCAATCCCAACCTTTCCTAACCAGCTTCAGTTTTTCTCCTACTACTTCCGTTCTTCTTTTAGTTCACCATTTTCATCTTTGTACCTTCCAATTAGTTTTTCAAGTTATCAGTAGGGATGAAGCTAAATTTTCTATAAAATGTACTATTAATCAAATTTTAAAAATCAGAAAACATAACAGATTTTTTGGATCAGCATCTTTTTTTCATGATCTGCATATTTTATGGTCAAAGATTATAAAAAAATTGCACAAAAATCACTGTATTTAGAGATTCTGATTTGACAAGTAAAGTCGAATCAGAATCTATTTAACTGTATTTAAGTAATGATTTGACTGTATTTAGAAAATCTGAAAAAAAAAAATTTGACATTTTTTTTTTCTTTGGTGCGTTTTGTAAGGAGTTTAGCCATGCCTTAAAATAGCATGCAAGGTTGAGTCTATTTAAATGTGTCTCCCACTTTTAAAGTCCACTCTTTTTGAACTCACATTAAGATAAAATATCTTTTTAAGAAAAAAAAAATTCCAGCTCATCGTTTATATTTCTTTTAAATTAAGTAAAAGATCATCAAGCAAGAAGATAATTTTTTTTTTACATTAAGAATAAAGAGAGATTTGTTTATTCCTTCACACTTATACTTTGACCAAGTAGGATTTTGAGACAACTTTTTTAAATCTATCTCATCTTGCATATAATTAATAAAATAATAATGACAATTTGATCTCATAGAGGTAAGGTTAGAAATAAAACACTTCAACTAAATTCTATTTGAATGAACTCATGTCTATGTGGTGTGTGCAAAACCAGATCTTCCGATCTCACACTACTGAGGAGCTAGCCTCCTCTACCTCAACCACACTCCCTCCTTTGTCCTGTGAATGAATTCAAACCACTAGATTTTTCATGAGTAGGTTAGTTCAGAAAACTCATAATCACATTTGATTGCATCATATTTCCTTGCAATAACATCATTTTTCACTAAATGAACATGTATAGCATAAGCAATAAGTCATCAAAATGTTCCTCATAGCAAGTAATGTCATCATGAAGTAACATCATCACATTCGATTTCAACATGTTCATGAATATAACAAGTTGTAATAAAAACATCAATGCCATATGGCCGAGACCAAAATCAACTAATGTCCAAATCTAAAAATATATGACTAATATATCATGTCGACAAAAGTCTAAGACTATCCGACGAGTCAACAAAAGTCCTTGAGTGTGCATACAAGTCCTAAAAAATAGTAGTCAAATGGATCGAGTTGCGACATCTTGTGAGTCACTACTCATGAAACATAGGTCAATGAATTTGATTCGAAAAGTAAACAATAGACCTAATAGCAGTATCACAACAAAATAGTAGTTAAGAATAAAAATTAATATAAAATAGGTTATTGCCTTTTTTGAGTTGGTTTATTATGATTGGTTTTAATAAAAATATTATTCAATTTCATATATTTATGTTATTACAGATAAACTATATTTATTGAAGTATTATATAAAATAAATTTTATTTTGTTTATAAGATGTATAAGATCTAGTAGGAAATATAAATTTTGATCTAACCAATTGAAAATCATACAATTCTTTGATACAAGTAGAGAATAGCCTTTTTAGAAAAATACAAAGAAAGATATAAAAAACTGACACTTCATAGAATAAGTAATAGATAAATTAATTTTCAAAAGTTATAATAAAAACTAGGTGCAAACAACCATGAACACCAAATGCAAACTTAGATTAATCCAAATGCAAATATTGAGAAAACAAAGTTATACCATAAACACCCTTCTATTAAATATCTACAATCAACATCTAAATTATGATTAGAGTCAACATCTAATGAAAACCATTTTAAATCAATTTAGAAATTCTATATCAACCTATAAGAAATGGCACAAGCTAAGCTTCCTACGAAATGCACTAAAGACCAAAAAAAATGTCAAACTTTTTTTTTTCCAAATTTGCAAAAATAGGGTGATTTTTTTGCAATTTTTTTGTCGGTTTCGACCACAAAATATGCAGATCATGAAGAATAGATACCGAAAATTTGTGAAAATCTATTGTGTTTTCTGGTTTTTGAAATTTGGTCAATGGTACATTTTGTAGGGAGTGTAGCCGCATCCATAAGAAATCATCTATCAACAACACAATTCATAATGATAATAAAATATAAAACCAAATCAACTATCATAATCACCTAAGTGGCATCATGTATTGATAGTTGAATGGAAATTTATTTGATAATGGATTTTTGTTTACTAATACATGGCGATGATGCCTGCTACAACATCACAACCAACTTTAATCAAACTACACATTTAATTGTGTTCTCTCACTATGTATTATGTTTTTTCCCCATTTGTACAAGAACAAACCTGTCTCAACTTAACAAGTTCTATGAATAAATACTCTTTATTTTTTGGGTGGAGGTATGTCTTCTTATCTTTCCATTTTATTGTTGTAACTTACTGATGCAGGAGCATCCTGGGTGTAAGAGCAATCTTGCATCACCCAAAAATATTTCTATTTTTGAATTCAATAAGGGCTATCTTGTGCAGATCTGCTATTTGTGGAAAGTTACTATTTTTGGTAATTTTTGTATGTGCTCAGAATGATCTGATTTCTTTCTTGGAGGTTCATTTTGGTCATATAAGTCTGCCAGTAAAGTTTCATTGCCAGGTCAAGTGTACATTGGAAGATATTGAAGATTTTCGGTATTGGCAGCAGGGTACAGAAACTTTGAACTCAGTTTTGAAGGCTTTAGAGGCCCCGGATGAGGTCAAAAATTTGGGTGACGGGCGCTTGCACTGGTCAAGCCTGTAGAGCGCTTCGTGGCATTTCCGAAATGGGGTTATAATAGCCGATCGGGTCAACTGGTGATGACTTATGGTCTTCGGAAGTTGGGTCACCTGAAATGGCGGAAAATAATTTTCTTCAAAATTTCTGTTCGGGTTTCAAAGGTTATCTTGAGCCGACTATGATGTAATAAAATGTAAAATAAAATAATTCTAAGTTTGGTCGGCCTTATTGGCTAAAATTCTGGAACCTTCCCAGGCGGTGGAAAAATTGCCTATATAAGGAAGGCTGTATTATTGTCTTAGGCAGTTCAGAATAGTTCTGGGTAGTAGATCAGGGCAATAATTCGAGGCTTTGTCCTACAGAATATTGTAAGGGAATGCCCATGGGGCTTTGCATATTGTAATTCTGAAAGTTTGTAATTCCACATTTGTGGAGATAATAAGAAGCCAATTTTCTGTTCTTGCATATTGTTGTTGTTTCTCTATTTCTGTTATGCGTTTGTGGTATTAAGGGGAGCACCCTTCATCACTTACCTTCACCCAATGCAATTTGTAATCATAAATGCCAACAACATTTATTTTGTTCCAAACATATTTGATACATCATGTATGTAAAACAAATCATGTACTATGAATAACCTTTCAAAATCTCGTTACACATGTGTTGACATTAGTTGTGGCACTTCATCCATTTCTATCTTGATTTAGAATTGCATGTCATTTGTTTATGATCTTAATTTTCATTATCTTTTATACTTTAAGAAGTTTATTTGTACTTGGATTCCACATAATGTTGAACACCTATTCAAATTTATAGGTCAATTGCCTCCCCTTTAAGCCATGTCTCACTCTTTGATGAAGAATGCAATAAAGCTTATCAATGATGCCAACTTAGATGTGCATCCGCTTCTTCAAGTTTTGTCATTACAACATTTGGTCAAGGAACTGGGTTGACAATTAAATACAAGTTAGAGCTCTCAAATGGGCTACACTTACAAAAAGTAACCTTTCAAGTAATTTTAACAACCTCATAAAAACAAGGAAACTCCAAAGAGGGTCTATAGTACAACTCAAAGGATTCAAGTTATTCCTACTATTTGTAACTCCAAGTGAGGTAGTAGCTACTAGGTTTTTATTGCAATAAACTATTTTTATTTTCTTGTGAAATTATAGCACAATACTAATTGTACATATCTAATGAATTCATCTAGGCAGATTGTTGTCTCCAAATTAGAGGTTTCTTGCACATATCATGATATCATAGGTGACCCCACCTTCTTCTTCAAAGAACTAGACAAACATGTAAAACAACACATGTAGGAACTTCATTAGATACATGCACAAATGTGGTAGATCTCATTGCATCCCAATCCTACAAAATTGATGTTTGGCTTTCATGCATCTTTACGAAAGAAACCTCCCCCTACTACTATTACTCCTATTAGGAGCTTGAATCCATTGCAATTATAGTGGATGATAAATGGTCATGTGACTATCAAGAAGTAAATCCACCACTTGAACAACAAAAATAGTGATGGCCACATGTTTAGTTTTGATTTGATTGGTTGTGAGAAAATTGAAGTTTGTGTCACTTTCTTCAATGCAATTGCAAACCTCCATTTTCAACAAGGTCAAGCTGGGAGTGTATATACATTATCTCGTGGTACCGTCAAAACAGAAAGAAAGTTTTACAATAAGCTTAATAGTGATATAGAAATCACTTTAACAGATGATTCAAGGCTCAACCTTTGTTATGATGACCTCTTAGTTCCAACACTTTAATTCTCATTCAAACCCATTGGAGATATCCACAATCATCTTGCTAACTTCTCTATTTATTTGGTTGGAATTTTCATATGTGTGGATCCCTCTACAATAAAAATAAAAAGTGATCCAACTTAGGTCCTTAGGAGGAGTCTAAAAATGATAGATATGTCTACCTTCACTATAAATGTTACTTTTTGGGGAAAATAATCTCAAAAGTAAGGCACACAACTATAGGAGATGTACCATCTACAAAAGTTTACTATTCTTGCAATAAAAAATGATCGGGTTGCATAATATAATGGTAAGGTTGTAAGTACACTAGGCACTGCCCAGTTGTTTATCAGCCCTACCATTGAAGAAATAAAACAACTACAATCTTATTTTGCACAAAATGGAGCTGACCTTCTCATGCCAACCACAAACCTTCTAGATGCACCTACACTTTTAACATGGAAGAGAATATCCAGTATTGCTCAAGACCATTCAACTTTGACAAAGCCCCTACAATGCATTGTTAGATAAACCTTGGTTTTTGATAAGACATTTTTTTTGTTATCCTTCTTTCCCCATGGAGATTGAGGGAAAATAGTGTAAAAAAGAGTCGAACTAAATAGTGAAGGACAATGGCATTGTTCAAAGTGCGTAGGTACTTTTCCAGATTGTGATTATAGATATGTTATTCAAGCCAAGCTTAAAAACCCCACATGAGCTATATGGATGACTTCTTTAGAGGAAGATGCAACTAGACTCGTTGGCATGCCTACAAAAGACCTCTATATACTACAATTCAATCAAGAAGAAGATGCAAGCTCTGAGAAGGTTATTAGACATCCACAATACAATCAATTTCTTTTCACCCTATCAAATAGTATGGAAACATATAAAAATGAAACATGGTTAAAAAAAACCATTGTTGAAGTTGATAGGGTTGATTTCATAGATGAAATAAAATTTTGGTTACAATAAATTCGTATGCCATGTTCCATTAGCGCATAGTAGAACATCACGAAAAATACTTGTTTTTGAGAACTGGTTGTAACTATTCCTACTTCTCTTCTTTGTATCAACTACTACTGGTGTGACGACTTCTTTTGTACAGGGTTCCAAGACCCCTTCAAAATGTATTCCTTTTATTGATTATATATTATGCTTGTATTTATGGTTGTGCTATGGCATCTACTATGTGCACCACTCATACTCTACCTTGTGTTCTACGTGGATTTATTTTACCTTGTTTTTGTTCTCTATTTATTTGGATTTTATGTCATCATGCACAGTTTTCTCCATTGCTCACAAATACTATCTCTACTTTAAACTAGGAGTTTTCAAATTCAATTCAAACCTCTACTTGGGAAATATTTTATAGAGATGTATTTTCTATTACTCTTTAAGAAATGCTAGAAAAACTACATCTTATTTTGTTTCTACCATTTTACTCTATGCCTTGTATAAAATCCAAGCCAATGGATTCAAATGTATAAGCTTCCAAAAGACAGATGCTCCACAGTAATCTTTTTGATGTGCAAGCTCGTAAGAGAAGTCAACTTTACTATGCTCGTCATAGAAAAGAAATAAATGTGTGGCGTACCATCAAGAGTGCTCACAACTTGGACCAACCAATATGTACCTCACTCCCTCCCCACTTGCAAGCATCTACAAGTTCTCAAAATTCACACCCTTGTACTCCCACTGTAAAACATCTTCTAGCACATAAGCCTCATAGTCCAGTTTCCCTTACTCACTTGGATATTAAAATTTCCTCTAACTTTCTAGTGATAGCTAAAAAATTTAGAACTAGACTAGATGCACTTTCACAATTGCACACATGAGCTATATGTAAATAATTATACCTTGGTATGTATGTATGTTCATCACCCAATGGCCTCACTTATAGGAGATGTGTTGCTGAGAAAGCAATACATTGCTTTAGTGAAGCCAACAATATAGACCTGCTTGAGAAATTAGATGTTTTGAGGGTTCTCGCACAAGTATAAGAGATGATCATTGCACATGTTAATCCAATTCTGCAAGTTACTCATGTGCTCATGGTGGACTTGATACAAATATAGTGGCCACACAATCATCTTCCCCCAAGATATAAAAATAATTACAAATTTATTGCCACGTAGAATCTAAGTGTTGGATGTATTTGTTAGAATAACTGAGAGGGTGTGAATCAGTTATCCATAGTCCCAATACAAAATGTATAACCAAAAACTAATTACTAAAACTTTTGTAGCTTGGTAACTTAAAATAGTATTATGTATGTTCTTGTACCAATTACTAGTTAATAACATATAGTGATTGTTGATCAAATCCAATATGCAACATGTAAAGTATGACAAAAAACAATCATCACAGTCAACACATAACACAAGAGATTTAACGTGGAAACCCTGTTAAGAGAAAAACCACTTAGGACCGGCAACCCAAAAATTGTTCACTCTTCTGAAGTGAGGTTCGTGAAGACCCAACCCTGTTAAAGGTTACAAACAGACTATTAGGTGTGACCTTGTTAGAGGATTTTAGACCAACCGTTATCGTCCAACTAGCATTCACTATGGGTTGACAGGATAACAAATGTACACTCTATGAATGACATTACAAGACTTTCTAGTCCACTCTATTAAGAGATTTATCTGTTTACAATGGTTAAAATGTAACAACAGTTGATTTGATTACAACAAAACTTCAATTGCATATTATCAGATCTATATTAAGCTCATTCAAATCCTCTGATCAATATATCAATTATGTTTCAATCAATATTATGTAACTTACTATTGCTCGGTAATAGCTTTCTAATGCTCAGTAATCTCTGTAGTTGGGTTCTCCTTAACCAATCTGATCAGGCATGCATGAAGCTTGTTCACGCAATATCTCTACAGTCTCCTTCTTTTGGCATTAGTTTCATCATGAAACTCTAGTCTCTTAAGTAGACAAGCAAACCATTTTAATTCCATCCATCAGATTTTGTAGCTTAATCTCCTTCGTTGATTTTTCCACTTTAACCTTCCTTGGATGATGTGTCAATAATAGGTTTTATTTCAATCTCTTAGATCTTCTTCAAATTATATTACTCATTAATCTTTGTAACAAACTTTATCTCCATCCATGAACTTATACACTTTCTAGCTCATCAATCCTTATTTGCTAAACTGATCATTTAGTTCTTTTCTTTTCCTCGGTTAACAAATAAATGCATTGGTGAACACAAGCTCAATTTATACTATACTTGGTATACACTACACTTCGCCGGTGTATACTGGAATGCTTCTTTAACTGACCACACTACTTTGTGCATTTTTTATCTTTCCTTCATCATAGATGAATGCAACATAGTCAAGTCAATAACATAAGGTCACAGACTCATCCATAGATTACCCAATGTATTTCTTATCCTCATTTGTCATATCCATCTTTCTCAACGTAGATATATATGTTCTTCATCTCTTTCCTTCTTCTCTCTATAGATGTTTAGGTGTGGTAACTTACAAGATAAGTACTGTCAAAACTAGTTGACATCAATGACAACATATTACTAATTTAATTATCTTAAATATCTAATCAACAACTCAGTGATCTCAAATCACAGATCTTCAAGTTATACAGTTCATTCAAATCAATTGTAGTTCATCAATCTCTCCCTTTGGCATTGATGGCAACACAAGCAATATGAAATATGCCAAACACATACCAAACATGTATTCTACAACGTTGTAAACAAATGCTCTCCCTATGCTTAATATGTTTAATCACTATGTTACTCAATAGTATTAAAACATTTGTCCATGCATACTATCTTCTACAAATATGATCTTGTCAGCTCTCAAGTCTTCTATTGTTCTTAGTAACTGATCATCAAATGTTCTTCCTGTCTCTTTGATCTCTCTCTCTTTCATTCTAATCTCTCTCCTTGTGACTCAGTTTCACTATTTCATATTTCTCTCCCTGTAACTTTCATATTATAATCTCTCTCCCTTTGATAGCAATGCAAAATAGCAATAGAAACATACAACTCTGTAGTAGCTAAATGACTCACTGTTGTTTGGTGCACTTCATTGTATCTTTGTATACTAATGTGCAAATATGTTCTAGTTCTTCAAACTTTCACAACCTTAGACAAAAATCCAAAGTGTGAACTCTACTGCATCAACATGTATGATCTTCTTATAAGATTAGGCTGATGCAACCTCTAGATCACCTTAGTGACCGGTAGATAGGGGATGGACCCCAAGTCCAGTCCTCAAGTATTTATATGTATCCTTTAGTAGAGGTTTTGTAAATATGTCAGCAAGTTGTTCTTTTAATGTAACAAATTCTAGCTTAACTTTCTTCTCCTGTACTTGTTCCCTTAAGTAGTGATACTTAATAGATATGTGCTTTGTTTTAGAGTGCATCACTAGATTCTTTGAAATATTAATTGCACTAGTGTTGTCACAATATATAATCATTGGCTCTTTGATTACCTCATTCATACCTTCCAACACTTGCTTGATATATGCAATATTTGAATAGTTTGTAGCAGCAACAACTTACTCTACTTCAGCTTTAGACTGAGAAATACAAGACTATTTCTTACTTGTCCATGTAACAATTCTTTCACCAAAGAAGGATGCTCCTCTAGTGGTACTCTTTCTATCATCCACATTGTTAGGAATAGTCCCAAGAGATAACTAAGAGGAGGGGGGGGGGGGGGGGGGGGGGTGAATCAGTTATCTACAAGTTTCAATTCTTTATCCAATTAAGTATACTTAAACATAAAGCATAAACATAATGAAAGAACACATGAACACAACACCAATCTTTTGGTTACGGGGAAACCCAAATAGGTAAAAACCCTGGTGAGAATTGATACCCACTGATATTCTGTACTAGTGTATAATGATCCTTTATAGAAGATCCTTTACCCTGTTAGGAGTAGCTTTACAATATATTAAGTACAGTAGACTTGGTCAAAGGTCGGACCCTGTTAGGAGTCTCTTACAATTCTCCCTATTAGGGGAGAGGACACACTATCCAAGAGCTCACTACTCAAAGGGGTGAAGGCTACAATCTTCTGAATAATAGATACACACTATATCTGGATCTTGGTGAACTGCACTTTGACCTACTTGTCTAGATCAGTTCCAATATATAGCACAAGTACTCTTCTTTGTCACATAGACCTTCTTCTGATGGTTCCACACTTCGCAACTCTGCTCTACTCTTCTTAATCAACCATGAACCACACTTCAACAATAAAAAATGACTGCCTATAAATATCTTTCCTCTAAATGATATGATCAAGTCATCCTGTTAGAACCATCTTCAAATCATATTAGAGAAACCATAACAAACTCATATAAACATTTTGTTGGCTCTACTATGCACGCAACACATTCTGGGACCTGTCTAAATAAGATAATTGTAGATGCACGCTACACATTTTTGGCTCTACCAAAATAAATGGATCTTTCTCCTCAAGATAAATTAATTCATGCGCTCTTAACCGAACATCAATAACTCTTCTCTAGGCTTAACTCCAAGGGCACATACTCCAAAGATGGGTGCAACTCCGAAACCAATAAAATTTTTTTGGCTCTCCTGAATAAACACAAGAAACATCTACTGGAAAATAGTGACTACATAACTTCACTTCTACTGGATATCAAACTATGCGTCCATAACTAAAACATCACTGACATGTCTTCAGCACATATCCAAGGGCACAAGCCTTCATGACAACTGTATGGACAATCATACACATAACACTGCATGTTACTTTGTCAATAACACTACTGACACAAGTTATCGTATAACTGCCTGTACTAACAGTTAACCTCTACGCATGTGATATCATGTTGATATCATGTCCATGCTACATATACTAAAATCTTACTTCATAAGACTTCCATGCATGTTACTTTCCATATGTTGTCATCAATGACAAAACATACAGTCAATACTGGCCTTCTGGCAAATCTCCAACAATCTCCCCCTTTGGCATTGATGGCAACATGTGGAATGAAAAACTACCACCAACCCAAATGAACATTTCTTTTATAACTGTAAAGGATAAAATGTGGATGGGGTCCTAGAACAATGGTTTGCACATAAAAGAAACCCCAAAGCTAATATTTTACGCTTGCATGAAATTGTATTGATATAGAAAGTAAATATAGATGACTAATATTGAAATTAAGGAATAAAGGTACTTAACTTTGAAAAATAATCAGCTGAAAACCCTGTTAAATGATCTCAAAAATAGTTGATTCTCACAATCTTGAACCGAAACTGCAAGATCTACAAAACCCAGAAATCTTTTCTCAAGATGGCTCAGCTCGGGTTTGACAGTCATAAAAGGTCACATACCACATTCTTTATTTGAAGTCTGATTTGAATTATGTTAGTAGATCTCAAAAGTTTGTTGAAAAGGGTATCCAAATTCGCTCTTAGATTCAAAATTTTGCACCTATACCTGCAAGAAAAAGAGGGTTTTTAGTTGTTTGTTTGGGGAGTTTGCCTCATTCAAACCCCAATTTAGGAATTAACTTTGAAATTGAATTGAAATTGCTGGAATAAACAAAGTAAATGAAACAATTCACCTTGCTTGAGTTGAAACCCTTGTAGAGGATTCGAATCCTTGAATCCACAAAAATGGATGAATGTAGAATCACATGTAGGATGTCTCCAATCAATTGTCTTTTGATCTTCAACACCAATCTTGAATGGATCTTGAATTAGGAAGAGGCTTGAATGGAAATGGAGGAATCTTCAACAAGAGAGCTCCATAGAGCTTGAATCCTTCAATGGCTACTAATGGATCTCCTTAATGAATTGGATGCTTGAATGCTTGAAGGCTTGAATGCTTGAGAGATGGATTGCAAAACTTGATGGCTTGATGGATAAAATAAGAGAGGAAGAATCCCTTTTATAGTGATCTAAGGCACAAGAGGGGCCTCCTAGAAAACAATAATTAAGGGCCCATGGCACAAAACTCTAGAGAGGTGCACATGGAGAGGAAATTAAATTAAAGTCTTGATACAAAACTCTAGGAGGGAACCACCCTCAATATAGAAATAAATAATTATTCAAGAGCCTTGTTACAAAATTTGAGGTAAGGCCAACCCCAAAGTTAATTTGAGCATTAGGCACAAAACTTGAGAAAGGCTAATCTCCAATAATAAATTAGGATTCCTATACAAATATCAAAAAAGGTCCATCTCAAATATTAATTTGAGAACTCAACACTTAATCTAAGAAATAGTGGCCTCGAAGAAGGAAAAGACAAGTTTTTGATGAAATCCCACAACTGGAAGAAAACTCCAAAGATCCTGGAACTTAGGGTCAAGGTCAAGGTCGACCCTGACCTGGTCAGGGTCAAGGTTGAATTTGGCCCCATAAGGTTGACTTTGACCTTATGGTAAAAAACCTCAGATTCATAGTCCAGAATGCCATGAAAGTGCTGGGAAGAAGTGGAAAATGGGATAGAACAGAGGGAAAAGCTAGATCCAAATCAAATATCCATTCAAGGCATTCAACATGACCCCAAACCACTTACTCAGAGGGCTAAACACTCTTAACATGGAAGTGCTTCCATTTTAAGATGATACAATAAATTTCTCCATTTCCTCTTCAAAACTCCCCCAAATATGAATCCTCCATCTGTTGCAATATTTTCCAACATTCTCCATTTCCTCAACTGAACTATTGTCATAACTGAATACTACTCCCCCTTACTATATCACACCTTCTATTTGATTTTGTTTTTCATGACTCTATATTAGTCCCCCTTTGACATTAATGGCAAAGGGTGCTATTCATTTTAAGCACCGGTACTACTCCTGAAGTAGAGTAGTCAACCTTCCATCAGTCCCTGAGGACTGATGCCTTTCCAACTTGCTTCTAAGCAAAATCAGGGAAGGGAATGACTCCCAACTTCTCCCTGAGATACTCAAAAGTATCCTTTGGTTGGGGCTTTGTGAAAATGTCTGCCAACTGATCTTTAGTACTCACATAGTCTAGCTTGACTTCTTTCTCTACCACTTTATCTCTTAGGAAGTGATATTTGATCTCAATGTGCTTTGTCTTTGCAAGCATCACTGAGTTCTTTGACATATTGATAGTGCTAGTGTTATCACAGTGAATAACAATAGGATAATCAATCTGAATTCCAAAATCCTTTATCATCTGCTTGATCCAAACAATTGTAGAAAAATTCAAGGCTACTGCAACATATTCTGCTTCTACAGTTGACTGAGAAATATAATTTTTCTTCTTGCTTGTCCAAGTGACAAGTCTATCACCAAGAAACACTACTCCACCTGATGTACTCTTTCTGTCATCAACACATCCTGCCCAATCTGCATCTATGTACACACGAAGCTCAACATTCTCTAAATTAGAATACCATAGACCATATTCTATAGTGCCTTGCAGATATCTAAATATCCTTTTAACTGCCATGAGGTGACTTTATTTAGGCTTTTCTGCAAATCTTCCAACTATGCCAACTGCATTGGAAATATCAGGTCTAGTTTGAGTAAGATAAATAAGTTTTCCAATCATAGATTTGTACAAATTTATATCTACTACTGGTGAGTCATCTTCTTTTGTAAGCTTGCATCCAGTAACCACAGGAGTCCCTATTGGTTTTCAATCATCCATCTTGAATTTCTTTAATATTTCCTTCGCATACTTGGACTAATTAATGAAAATACCTTTCTCTTTCTGTTGCACATTCAATCCCAAAAAGTACTTGATAGGGCCAGTCATACTCATCTCAAATTCATTTTGCATCTCCTTAGCAAATCCAACACTAAGTTTGTCATTATCTCCAAAGATAATGTCATCAACAAATATAGCTACAAGTAGTAAACCTTTAGATGTCTCTCTAAAGAATAGATTACAATATGTTGCTCCTTTCTTGAATCTAATCTTTGCTAGACATCCATCTAGTCTCTCATACCATGCTCTAGGGGCTTTCTTAACTCCATATATGGCCTTCTTCAATCTACATACCATATCAGGTATGTCTGATAGGGTGAATCCTTCTAGCTTCTTAGTGTATACTTCTTCTTTCAAATCTCCATTTTGGAATGTTGACTTGACATCCATCTGATACACTTTGAATTTTTTGACTATAGCATAAGCTAGAAATAATTTAATAGCTTCTAATCTTCTCACAGGTGCAAAGGTGTCTGAATAATCAATACCTTCTCTTTATGCATAACCTTTACATACTAACCTTTCTTTATTTCTTACTACTGTGCCACCTTCATTCATCTTTTTTGAATATCCACTTTGTTCCAATCACATTCTTATCACTAGGTCTTGGGACCACTTCCCAAGTGTCATTCTTAATAATCTAATCAAGTTCTTCTTTCATAACATCATGCCAATCTGAATCATTACAAGCATCTTCAACACTTAAAGACTCAATTTGAGATAGTAAACATACCGCATCATTATTGGCTGAGTTCTTTTCTTGTGATCTTGTTAGGACTTTGCTGCTCTGATCTCCAATGATGTCTTTATTAGAATGGTTTCTAGATGTAAACTTTGGAACCTTGGTTGATTCTGACTCAGTAGCCTTAGGAGTTTCTTCTTCACTTGTCTTTGGGTCATTAAATAACACATCAATGCTATCAAACATTTCTTCAATAACTATCTCACTAGTGGAGGGTCTAGGTTCTTCTTCAATCATGGGTGAGTAATCATGATATCTTTCTTGAACCATGAACTTTTCATCAATCTTAACATGAGCACTTTCAATGATCTTTTTTAATCTTAAATTGAAACATCTATAAGCTTTACTTTTAGTAGAGTAACCAAGGAAAATACCTTCATCGCTTCTTGCATCAAACTTTCCTACTGCTTCATCCCTCTTGATGTAGCACTTGCTTCCAAAGATTCTGAAGTATTTTACTATGGGAACATTACCAAACCAAAGCTCATATGGTGTTTTGTCAGCTCCTGGTCTCAATTGAATTCTGTTGATGGTATAGACTGTTGTATTAATTGCATCTCTCCAATAGGTGTGTACCACTTTTCCTTCAATCATGATGGTGCACGTTGTATCAAGGATGATCCTATTCCTTCTCTCTACAATTCCATTTTGTTGAGGGGTTCTAGATGCACGTAACTATCTCTTTATGCCATGTTCTTCGTAGTACTCATAGAATCTATCAGAGGTGAATTCTCCTCCTCTATCCGATCTCAAACATTTTATCTTAAGTCCAGATTCATTCTCAACCTTAGCTTTGAATATTTTGAACTTCTCAAATGCTTCTAACTTATCTTTTAAGAACACAACCCACATCATCCTAGTATAATCATCAACAAACAAAATGAAATACCTTTCACCATAGTATGATCATGTTTGAGTGTGACCACACAGGTTAGTATGAATCAGATCCAACTTGTTCTCTGCTAAATTGTGCTTTCTCCTAAATGAGTTTCTCACATGCTTTCCCATCACACATTCCCTGCATATAGTATCAACTAGCTTTGCTATGCTAGGTAGATCTCTTACTACCTTTGCATTGCTTATCTTTAGTACGTTATCAAAATTGATATGACATAGTCTTTTATGCCACAACCAACTATCATCAAATTTAGCAACAAAATAGCTTGCTTCTGAATTGAGTTGAAAAACATTACCTCTTGTCTTAGAGCTTGATGCAATCATAACACCATCCTTGTTGTTTATGATGCATTTGTCATCTTTGAACTCCAACTAATAGCCTTTTCTAAGTAACTGTCCAACACTGAGAAGGTTATGTTTCAAACCATCAACATAGAGAACATCATCAGTACTATTCTTTCCATCCAAGGTGATGGCTCCTCTACCAACTATGGGTTTAGGAGTGTTATCTCCAAATCTAACCATGCCACCATTGTATTTGTCTAGATGGACAAATATATCTTTATCACCTGTCATGTGATGTGAATATCCACCATCTATGATCTAGTATGTCCTTATATCAGCTTGTGAGATTAGTGCTAGCTCTTGTTCCTCTTTCTTATCTTCATGATCAGTTATAGAAATGAATCCAATTTCTTCTTCACCTAATTCATCATTTGAAACTCCATCTCCAACATAGTAACATTCCTTAGAGTACTTAGGTTTGTAATCCTTATTGAACTTTCTAGCTCTAGTAGGACACTTAGATGCAAAGTGACCAATCTTATTACATGAAAAGCACTTAAATGGTAATTGACCTTCATATTTTCTTTTTCCTTTCTTTTCTCTTTTGGAAATCATAGCAATAAAATCATCTAAAGTTTTTTCTTCATCATCATCAAAATTACCAAAGGTGTTTGCAAATTTCTTACCATGAACTGTTGCTTTGAAGGTTGTCTCACTCTTAGGTTCTATCTTCAATCTTGAAATCTCATAAGATGAGATTTTGTTGATCAAAGTTTCTCTTTTGAAATTAGATGTAAGATGCATGGTCTCATTAAGATTGCTGATCTTGTTTTCATATTTTGGAGTAAGAGGAGTCATCAATTTGTCCATAATGTCTTCCTCTGATATCTCTCCACCATTGTTCCTGATTCTAGCAACTGTTTCATTGATCCTTTGATTATAGGCTCCAATGTTTTCTTTAGGTAACATCTCTAATGCATTATATCTTTTCTTTCATGTTTTTCTATGTGCATCCTTTTCTTGTGTGTCACATTCAAACATTTCATCAAGCTAATCATCAGTATTGTTATCACTATCATTCTTATTTATGCTACTAGACTTACCAATCTTCAGAGAAGCCATAAAAGTAGATTCAATAGATGGTACAACACTATTATCAAATTTGTTCAACTCAAAGGTTGTTAGCTTACCAATCAGATTATCAAGAGTAAGGTTATTACCAGATGTAGACCTTGTTTCATGAATTGTAGATATTCTGATTACATAAATTGGCAATAAGGTTCTAAGAACTTTTCTTACCACTATTTTTTCATTAATAACACCATCATATCCTCTGATAGCATGGACTACCTCTTTTAGTTTGTTTGTGTACTGCACAATATTTTCACCTTCCTTCATTTTCATGTCATTGAATCTTCCCCTTAAGCTTTCACCTTTGGCTCTTTTGACATTCACATCACCACTATAAACTTGAGCAAGTTTATCCCACATTGCCTTAGTAGTAGAACAGTCCTTGATGTCTTCAAATTCAAAATCTGTATAAGAAACAACAATCTCCATCATACTAACATTATGTTCATGCCTGTCTCTCAGTTGATCAAGGGTCAAGGGACCAGTAGGTGGTGTAGCCATTCTCCACTAGTGTCAGGGTAGAATTCCCAATTCTAGATACATGTAGCTTCATTTGGCTTTTCCATATTGTGAATTTATCCTTGTTTAGCTTCGACACTTCCCTCGATACATTTTGTGATCTTTGTACTTAAGTCCTTAAAAATTTATTCCAAGCAACCAATGCTCTGATACCAATTGTTAAAATAACTGAGAGGGGGGTGTGAATCAGTTATCCATAGTCCCAATACAAAATATATAACCAAAAACAAATTACTAAAACTTTTGCAGCTTAGTAACTTAAAATAGCATTATGTCTGTGCTTTTACCGATTACCAGTTAATAACATATAGTGATTACCAATCAAATCCAATACGTAACATGTAAAGTATGACAACAAAAAATCATCATAGTCAACACATAACACAAGAGATTTAACATGAAAACCCTGTTAAGTGAAAAACCACCTGGGACCAACAACCCAAAGATTGTTCACTCTTTTGAAGTGAGGTGAAGACCCAACCTTGTTAAAGGTTACAAACACACTGTTAGGTGTGACCTTGTTAGAGGATTTTAGACCAAACATTATCGTCCAATGATCATTCACTATGGGGTTGATAGGATAACAAATGTACACTCTATGAATGACATTACAAGACTTTCTAGTCCACTCTGTTAAGAGATTTATCTATTTACAATGGTTAAAATGTAACAATAGTTGATCTAATTACAACACAACTTCAATTGCAGATTATCATATCTATATTAAGCTCATTCAAATCCTCTGATCAATATATCAATTATGTTTCAATCAATATTATGTAACTTACTATTGCTTAGTAATAGCTTTTTGATGCTCGGTAATATTTGTAGTTCAGTTCTCCTTAACTAGTCTAATTAGGCATGCATGAAGCTTGTTCACATGATATCTCTGTAGTCTCCTTCTTTTGGCATTAGTTTCATCATGAAACTCTAGTCTCTTAAGTAGACAAGTAAATCATTTTAATTCCATCCATTAGATTTTTCCGCTTAATCTCCTTTGTTCATTTTTATGCTTTAACCTTCCTTAGCTGATGTGTCAATAACACATTTTATTTCAATCCCTTAGATCTTCTTCAAATTATGTTAGTCATTGATCTTCGTAACAAACTTTATCTCCATCCTTGAACTTATACACTTTCCAGCTCATCAATCCTTATCGGCTAAACTGATCATTTAGTTCTTTTCTTCTACTCGATTAATAAAGAAATGCATCAATGAACACAAGCTTGGTTTATACTATGCTTTGTATACACTACACTTTGTTGGTGTATATTGGAATACTTCTTTAATCAACCACACTACTTTGTGCATTTTTGCTCTATCGTTCATCATAGATGAATGCAACATAGTCAAGTCAATAACATAAGGTCATAGAATCATCCATAGATTACCCAATGTATTCCTTATTCTCATCTGTCATATCCATCTTTCTCAATGTAGATATATTTGTTCTACATCTCTTTTCTTCTTCTCTCTACAAATGTTTAGGTATGGTAACTTACAAGATAAGCACTGTCAAAACTAGTTGACATCAATGACAACATATTACTGATTTAATTATCTTACATATCTAATCAGCAACTCAGTGATCTCAAATCATAGATCTTCAAGTTATACAGCTCATTCAAATTAGTTGTAGTTCATCAGTATTAATAATCCATAGAATTAATACAAATGGGAAGGATTATGATTCCTATGTTAGTAGAAGTCATGTTAATAATACACTACCGTACAAGATCAAATATGACCTATACTACAAGGATGTTAAAATCAATGAATCTACATTATCATTGCTCCCTACTTCCACTATCAATGTTTCTGGAATGCTTTGTAAGAGATCGTTATTCAACCTCTTTTATGGAAAGACTTCCAAACAATGAGATATATAAAATTATTAAAGAATCTTTGCACCTCCCAAATGATCCTAACACCATTATTGATTGGCCACACATTAGTTTAACCCCAATTAATGAGTACACTAATGAGGGATTATTTGACATGGAATTTCCTACTCTTTTCCCAAATGGAAATGCACTACTCATGCAACCTCAACCCAAGGACATACAGCTCTATGATTATGCTTTACATCTGATGCGATATCATGATAATAGATTTGGCCAACACACACGCTTTAGATACTTCCTTCTAAACCTTATGATGCATCATCATAGACAATCTCTTGTTGTGGTGTTCATAAAGAAAAAAGTCAAAGATAATGTACAAACCAATATTAAAGACCTTCATAGCCTCTTAAACATCCTACTTGACAGTCAACTGGAAGAAGAACAAATGCATTTGGGCTCAACCTTATGGGGGAAAAGCTCATATTAGAACAAGCATCACACCAAATTGACAAATATGATAACCCAAATAGGTTCTCCAATATTATTCTTTGCATTAAGTGTAGTTAACACAAAGTGGCCTGATCTACACTGTGTTCTTTCACCAAGTGATATACCTTCATTAATCCCCAATAAACAATGCACAAATAATGTTATTAGAAACTCATACACAAAAACACTATATCTGCATCAACAGTTCACAATCTTTCACGAAGAAATAATTGAGAAACTCTTGGGCACAACTAACTACTAGTACCAATATGAATGGAAGAGTTGAGGTTCTAGACATATCCATGGATTTAGTTGGATAAAAAATGCACCTAACATGGATATAGTGAAATGAGAAAACCATGTCATCGAAGTAAATAGAGTAACAACATTCTTTGACAAATTTTTCACTGCATGGAACCCTCGCTCCAGCTTTGAAATAGGAAATATGATACATAGAAATCCAACAGATAATCCATGCCTACTAAACACATATGAAATTTTTTCTATGATTCCTTATGTTGATTATGAAGAGCTTGTTAATCATGTACAAAGACACACTAAGTGTATTGAGATAACTCACCTACGTAAAAAGGGTACACATATGGAATGCAGATATAAAGCTCCTTGGAAAACATGTGAAGAATCAAAATTAGTTTGCGATGACTTCAAACATAAATCCTTTGAACCGTTTAGAAATGATGATAGGTTGAACATCAATAACCTACATATGCTCTCCATATGGAGAGAAAATATAAATTGCCAACCTGTCACCTCACATAATCTTTTTCTCAAATAAATTTCCAAGTATGCATCTAAAGATAAAAAAATATGATTTACGTTGATATGTTGGAAATAATCTATTCTGATAAAAGCCTATAAGATCATGCCATAAAAGCATACCAAAAGTTCATGGCCTGGGAAACTTGTTGCTAAGAGAGACATCAGTGCACAAGAAACTGTTAGGAATAACAATCCACAATACAACTAACAGGGGGGGTGAATCGGTTGTATGATAGATAATTAAACTTTAAACTTTGAGTAGCATCAATATCAGATTTAATGAACACAATGAATTATAACATAATAACACAATATTTTGGTCTTGGGGAAACCCCATTAAAGGTAAAAACCCCGGTGGGAATTAGCACCCACAAATAATGTACTGAGAGTATAGTATACTTGTTAGAAGATCTAGCCCTATTAGGAGCTTATTGAATCATTCTGGTACATAATCCCTATTAGAGGACGTACCCTATTAGGAGTCAAGAAGGAAGGGTGGGCTCACTAGCCAGGCTCACTACCCAAAGAAGGTTAAATCCACCTTTAGAACTCACTGTTCGCAACAAGTGTATATGAAGACACACATAATATTTTGAACTGTCTAATAGCAATTGACTTTTCTTGATTAGTTCTAGTTAATTTTACTAATATATCTCTTCTCTACGTCCAATAGACACAAGCTCGTAGCTTCTTACAATCCTCTTTATATCATCTTCTTTTTCACCATGTCTTTTCCAAAGAAAAGATCTTACATATATACCCTATTACATTCTACATGATCAACTCGGCCAATTAGGTTTTCCTATTTACATAAAATCTTGCTAAGATACACACGGTACCTAAAACAAGTATACAATGATTCCATTACAACAATTAAGGACCAACATCCTTAATTTACATTTGCAAAATAAAATGCATGCTACACTTCTAAAGTCAGCTCTCAAATAAGTCTTCTTTAGATCACATGCTACAGCTAACATCATCCAACATTCCATACCTTGCACTGACCAATGAACATCCTTCAGTGCCTTTTCTTTCATCCCTCAACCTCGCATGTACTAAATCCATATCTTCTGTAAGATATACCAAAAATATAGAGACTCGCTATGTTAGCTCCCACTGTCACTGACCAGTAACTAGTCTTCACCAAAACAAGTGTAACTCTCTCAATATGGAACATTACATGATGCGATCTTGGATATAAGATCACAACATCTTCCTATACTCTCATTTATCTTTGCACATTCTGAAACATCCGTACAATGTATGTACAATGTTGTAATCAACCTGTACTCTTCATAGAGACATATGTTGACATCAGTGACAAACCACAAATGACAACAGTATGAATGCACATTCAGTAACATAGAGATTAAACATATTAAATGTATCAATCACCACCCCATGCATTATCAATATCCAACAATCTCCCTCTTTGGCATTGATGTCAACATATGGGAAAATCCATCATCCCAAAGTTGTATCAATCCAAAGTTCTGCAACCAAACAATACTACATACAATCTCCCCATATAGTAGGGATTTTCTCATAGCAACCCTCCCCCTTTGACAACAATGGAAAAGGGTTCCATGAGTCATCAACTATTTTCCAACATCTTTCTTCCACGATCACTCCCTCTGAGGAGTAGATCCCTACATCTAGTCCAGAATATGATAAGGCTCTAAAAACCTCTAGACTGATGCTTCTCTACATTTAATTATGACTAGGAGGGGCCTGAAACCTAAGCATACCTCTGAGATATTCAAAGGTATTGTTAGAGTTTTAGGTGACTCTACAACACCCCTAAGATTGAATGCAAGACCAAGATAACTTCCACAAGATATTGGCAAGACAATTTCATTAAGATGCAAGAATGATATTATTGATCATGGACATGATTAAAATGTACATAATAGGCCTCCTTATATAGGAAAGGAGATAAGAGACAATGATAAGGAGTTGATAAGCTATCACCTATGCTAGGTGTAATCACATGTCCACCAAATTTGAATCATCCTTCATTATGCAATAAAGTATGTGCAATGGATTAGGATGATAATGTGATAAGAGCACGAAAGGTGGATCTCACACACAAAGAGGTATGTGATGAAAACTATCACACCTAAAGTGGAAATTCTCCAACACCATGTGCTTGAATGAGGTGCACACTCCTAGGTGTATCAATCACTAACTACTATGCAATGCATTAACCTAAGTAAGATTAAGTAAAGTGTAATTAGGAATAATTAATTACACCAACAACCCCCCTTAAGTACAACTTAGGGGAATGCACTTAAACTCACAATGCAAGATGGGTCCCAGCAACAAGGCCATGTTAGGTACCCATGTACAAAATGCAATACATGAAATGCATAACTCTCATAAAGTGGAGAAAGAGGGAAAACCTCATGGGAAAAACCCTCCCCCAAAAAGAGAGAAGAAAACAAGATGCATGATGTATGTAGTTCTTGGACCATGTTAGAGTTTTAGGTGACTCTACAACACCCCCAGGATCGAATGCAAGACCAAGATAACTTCCACAAGAGATTGGCAAGACAATTGCATTAAGATGCAAGAATGATATTATTGATCATGGACATGATTAAAATGTACATAATAGACCTCCTTATATAGGAAAGGAGATAAGAGACAATGATAAGGAGCTGATAAGCTATCACCTATGCTAGGTGTAATCACATGTCCACCAAATTTGGATCATCGTCCATTATGCAATAAAGTATGTGCAATGGATTAGGATGATAATGTGATAAGAGCACAAAAGGTGGATCTCACACACAAAGAGGTATGTGATGACAACTATCACACCTAAAGTGGAAATTCTCCTACACCATGTGCTTGAATGAGGTGCACACTCCTAGGTGTCTCAATCACTACTACTATGCAATGCATTAACCTAAGTAAGATTAAGTAAAGTGTGATTAGGAATAATTAATTACACCAACAGGTATCTTTTGGTAGTGGCTTTGTGAAGATGTATGTTATCTTCTCTTTAGTACTAAAATATTCTAATTTTATTTCCTTCTCTACCACCTTGTCTCTCAAGAAGTGATACTTGATAGAAATATGTTTAGTTTTAGAGTACGTCACTGGATTCTTTGACATATTCACTATACTGGTGTTATCACAATGGATAACCACAAGCTCATCAAAAGTTATTCTAATGTTTGCCAACATTTGTTTCATCCAAATAATTTGAACTTACAATTTATAGTAGTAGCAACATACTTTGATTATGTAGTAGATTGAGCTATACAATCTTGCTTCTTGCTTAGCCATGAAACCAACTTTTTCCCAAGGAAAAATGCACCACCACTAGTACTTTTTCTATCATCAATATTTCACACCCAATCAACATCAATATAAACATGAAGTTCAAATCTATCATTTCTGTCATACCATAAGCCATAGTCTATGGTTCCTTTCAGATATCTCAATATCCTTTTCACAACAGCTAGGTGTGTTTCTTTGGGTTCTGCCTGATATCTACCCACAATTCCAACATCATTAGCAATATCTGGTCTGGTGTGGGTCAAATCTAGTAATCCTCCAACCATTGATTTGTACAAGGTTTGAAAAATACACTTTTATTCATCATCAACTATTAGCTTATTACTAGTCACCATGGGTGTACTGACTGTTTCGCAGTCCTCCATTCCAAAAAAATTCAACATTTCTTTAAGATATTTAGTTTGAGAAATAAAAATGCCATCTTTGCTCTGATTTATTTGCAGTCCAGGAAAAAAATTCATTTCATCTATCATGGACATCTCAAATTCACTTTCCATTTCCTTAGAAACTTTCTTACATAGATCATTATTACCTCCAAATTAGATAATATCATCAACAAAGACTTCTATTATCAAGATTCCATCTTCACTAGTTCTTAAATATGAATTACTATCAACATTACCTTTTTTGAATCCAAGCCGAAGTAGGTACTTGTCTAACCTTTCATACCATGCACTTGGATCTTGCTTCAACCCATACAAATCTTTCTTCAACTTGCATAGCATGTCTCCATCTTCTCATAGAGGAAACACATTAGGTTGTTCTATATATACTTCTTCTTCAAGATCCCCATTCAAAAATGTAGATTTTACATCCCTCAGATACACCTTGAAATTCTTATGTGTAACATAAGCCAAGAATAATCATACAACTTCTATTCTAGCAACAGGAACAAATGTCTCTTCAAATTATATTTCTTCTAAAGGGGCTTTCTAATTAATGGTTCATAAGGCACAACACTTGGTGAAGGTTTTGCAAATGAGGATGCAAGTAGAGTGGGTTTAACCATGGAGGAAACTCCGAAGTTAAGCGCGCTTGAGCTAGAGTAGTACTAGGATGGGTGACCTCCCGGGAAGTCCCGATGCTTCACCTCTGTGAGCATCACCTAGATCCAATGAGTGCTAAGTGTTTCATTCATTCTCATGAGAGATGGGTTCATGTGAACCACTACTCATGAATCATGGTTCAATGAGTTTGACTCAAAAAACTACACAGTTAAATCCTGATAGCAATATCACAACTATTTCTTCTTTCTGTGAGTAGCCTTTACATACTACTCTTTCTTTGTTTCTTACAACCCTTCTTCATTCATTTTATTTCTAAAAACCCATTTAGTTCCTATCACATTTTTGTTCTTAGGTCTAGGAACCAGTTCCCAAGTGTCATTCTTCTTTATCTGATCTAATTCTTCTTTCATAGCATTTATCCAGGATTCATCTTTACAAGCTTCATCTATATTATTTGGTTCAACTTGATAAATTAAACAAATTTCTTCTCTAACCTTTGATCTAGTCAGTACTCCCTGATTTGTATCACCAATAATTTTCTTCTTAGGATGATTGTTCTTTACATACCTTGGACTTTAAGGAACCTCATATCTATGTCATTATCACATATCTCTTTTCTACATTCACTCTCAACAATTTCTTCTTCTTCTGCAATAGCAACCTCTTTGATCTATGTATCTGATCATAGTCATACATTCTCTCTTATATCTGAAACCTTTCATCTATCTTAACATTGTGACTTTCAATTATTTTCCTCAATCTCAGATTAAAGAATTTGTAAGCCTTACTCTTAGTAGAGTAACCAAGAAAAATTGCTTCATTGCTTCTAGCATCAAACTTTCCTATCTCATCATCTCTCTTTATATAGCACTTACTACCAAATATTCTAAAATATTTTATAGTAGGAGTATGATTGAACCATAATTCATAAGGAATCTTATTTGTACCTTCTCTGATATGAATTATGTTTAGTGTGTACATTATTGTCCCAAAAACCTCTCTCCAATGCATATGACATACATTTCCTTCAAGCAACATTGTTCTAGCAGCATCAAGTATAGTCATGTTTCTTCGCTCTACTATCCCATTCTGTTGTGGAGTCCTAGGAGAAGATGTTTGTCTTTGTATTCCATGTTCTTCATAGTATGAGTTGAGTAGATCTGAAGTAAATTATCCACCTCCATCTGACCTCAAACATTTTATTTTTTAACCTGATTCATTCTCTACTTTTTCTCTGAATATCTTGAATTTATCAAATGCCTTGGATTTTTCTTTTAAATAAGTAACCCACATCATTCTAGAAAAATCATCAACAAAAAGTATAAAATACCTTTCACCATAGTATTATTTTGTCCTTGTAGGTCCACATAGATCTGTATGTACTAGATCCAACTTTTCTTTGATGTATGTGCTTTGCTTTTATAACTTCTTTTAGTCTATTTTCCCATAACACATTATCTACATACAGTATTAGATGGTTTAACAATCTTCAGTAGATCTCTTACTACATTAGTCAAACTTGCCTTCACAATTTTATCAAAATTAACATGACAAAATCTTCTATGCCATAAGAAACTTTCATCTACCTTCACAAAAAAATAGGAAGCTCCAGATGTATTTAATTCAAATACATTACCTCCAGATTTAGTACTAGTTGCAATCAGCCTTCCTTCCTTACTTCTGATTAAACATTTACCATTACTGAATTGTAATTGAAACTCTTTGTCCATTAACTATCCAACACTCAATAAGTTATGCTTAAGTCCATCAACAAGTAGTACATTATCAATGTTAGTCTTTCCATCCAGAGTAATAGATCCTACTCCTATGATAGATTTAGGAAGATTATCTCCAAACCTTACAACACCACCATCATACTTTACTAATTTAACAAATTTGATTTTGTCTCCATTCATGCGATGTGAACAACCACTATCTATAATCCATTCATTTTTCTTATCAACATGTGACACTAAAGCCTTTTCCTCATGTAATGGTTCATCTCTAATAGAAAAAAATCTGATCTCCTCGTAAACTAAATCATCATCATCTAAAATACCCTCACTAGCATAGTAACATTCTTTATCCTTTGAGTACTTAGATTTGAAAAACTAAGGTTTTTACTTAGGAACCCTTGTAGGACATCTAGATGAAAAATGACCAACCTTTTGCATGAAAAATATTTTAAAGGTAACGTGCCTTTAAATTTACCCTTACCTCTCTTTTCTCTTCTAGCAATTAGTGCAACAAGTTCATCCATCTTTCTTTCTTCAACCATTATTTGTTCTCATTCCTCAGCATATTTTCTGAGCTCTTCTTTCAAACTCTCAGTGTTGGTTCTTGGAAGTGTAGTCATTAGCTTTTTGTGTGCAAATGCCTTAAATGTAGATTCTACTTTAGGTACAGAGTCTCCCATTTCTATAGATTCAAAAGTAGTTAGCTTTGAAATCAACATCTCTCTGCTAAAGTTCAGAGTCAGAGGTATAGTATTTTGAATTGATAAGGCCTTGAACTTGTAAGAAGGATTCAATGATCTAAGGATATTCGTAATGACTTCTTCTTCAATATAGGTGCCTTCACAATTTCTGATTCCGACCACAACTTCTATAACCCTTTGAACATAAGCCCTAATGCTCTCATCATCATTCATTTGTAGCTTCTCCATCTTTGTTTTCTAGATCTGTAACTTCTCTTTCTTGGTGTATTTGTCTCCTTCATATAGTGCTTCTAATCATTGCCAAATTTCATGTGATGAATCTCAGTCTTTAACTTCAGTAAATTATCCTTCAAAGAGTGCATTGATCAATGCTTCTCTTGCAACCAAGTTGTAAGAGAATCCCTTCTTCTCATCATCAGACGCTGATGGAAAGTCATTCTCAATCTTTATAGCCACCTTATTCTTTGTGATCAACCAATAGTCAATGCCCAAACATAGAAAATGAGTTCGCATCTTGTTCTTCCAACTGTCAAAGTTTTTAGGATCAAATTTTGGACCATCCTTCCTATAGAGTGCCATCTCCAAGATCACCTCAAGTTGTTAAGCTTTATCTCTAAGGACCAGTAGCTCTGATACCAATTGTTAGGAATAGTAGTCCACAATACAATTGAAAGGGGGGGGTTGAATCAGTTGTATGATAGATAATTAAACTTCAAAATTTGAGTAGCACAAATATCAAATCCAATAAACACAATGAATGCCAACACAATAACACAATATTTTGGTCTCGAGGAAACCTTGTTAAAGGTAAAAACCCCAGTGGGAATTAGCACCCACAAATAATGTATTGAGAGTATAGTATCCTTGTTAGAAGATCTAGCCCTGTTAGGAGCTTATTGAATCATTATAGTACACAGTCCTTGTTAGAGGAAAGACCCTATTAGGAGTCAAGAAGGAAGAGTGGGCTCACTACCCAAAGAAGGTTAAATCCACCTTCAGAACTCACTATTCGCAACAAGTGTATATGAAGACATACATAATATTTTGAACTGTCTAATAGCAAATTTCTTTGCTTGATCAATTCCAATGAAGTTTACCAGTATATCTTTTCTCTACATCCAACAGACACGAGCTTGCAACTTCTTACAATCCTCTTTATATCATCTTATTTTTCACCATATCTTTTCCAAAGAAAAGATCTTACATATATACCGTATTAAATTCTATATGATCAGGTCAGCCAATTAGGCTTTCCTATTTACATAAAATCTTGCTAAGATGCACATGGTACCTAAAACAAGTATATAATGATTCCATTACAATAATTAAGGACCAACATCCTTAATTTACATTTGCAAAATAAAATGTATGCTACACTTCTGAAGTTGGCTCCCAAATAAGTCTTCTTCAGATCACTCACTACAGCTGATGTCATCCAGCATTCTGTACCTTGCACTAACCAACGAACATCCTTAAGTGCCTTTTCTTTCATCCCTCAACCTCGCATGTACTGAATCCATATCCTTTGTAAGATATACCAAAAATACAAAAACTCACTCTGTTAGCTTCCACTGTCACTGGCCAGTAACTAGTCTTTACCAAAACAAGTGTAACTCTCTCAATATGGAACACTACATGATGTGATCTTGGATATAAGATCACAACATCTTCCTATATTCTCATCTATCTTCAAACATTCTGAAACATTCGTACAATGTCTGTACACTATCATAATCATCCTATACTCTTCATAGAGACATATGTTGACATTAGTGTTTTTAGTACAAAGATTTTTCTTTCTACTAAAATTATAACAAACTTCTAACCCTCTTTCCCAAATAGAAGGAAAAACCAATACAATAGTTGAGTTAGTCACTCATGACTAAACTCTCTGCAATTAAAGGAGCAGCTACCTTATATAAAAAAATTTCTTGATAATCCATTTATTTGAAAAGAATGAAAAATAGAAAGAATATGTATACTTTTGACCTAAAAGTAAGAAAGGTTTTTCAATTCTTCATATAAAATGACTCTAGAAAGATTTGTTTCTCCAAGAAAGATCCACATTCATCAAAGTTGGCTGACTAAGACTGTTAGCAACACATTCCCAAAATGATCGATTCAATAGATACTGAAATAAAGTGAAGAATGGAGAAATGATCATAGAACATATACACAAATCATAGTAACACATATTTTAATCCCAACTGAAGCCAAAATACATGTAATAATCAGACCAACTAATTTGAAAAAAATAAAAAAAATAAAAAAATTCTACTATAAATCAACTGATATTATATCATATGTTCCAATCCAAAATAACCATTCATATCCAAAGTAATTGTACTAAATAAAAAATAGCTAAGTTTCCAAAATCAAAGAACCGACCCTTTCAAGGTCACTCAAAAATTAATATATAGCCACGTAGGGCCTGATCAGTTTCGTAACTAAAAGTCTATTCAAGGAAAATGAAACTAACACCCTAAACCACTTGGAATTTCCCTATCAAAGACTAATTAATTGATTAAATTTTCTCAGCATCTACACTGGTGGTAGAATCAACTACTTTTCACATGGCACTCCACTCCTCAAAAGCTACCATGAATTTCTCAAGCATCACTTGGTTCGGTGAAGAAACCAAATTGAGCCTTTGCTCCCAGATACACTTATAGTTTTTCAACTGTTCTAGCTTGGTCTCCAGTGTCCTTATCTATTCATCATCAAGGATCGTTAGTGATTGCACCTGAGCTATAACTGAGAAATCATGAGCTGCCATTCCTTTAGCATCTTTCAAACCCTGTGCCTTCTCTATGAAGGGTTCCCTCATTTTGACTACATCAATTCCAACCTTAACTTCATTCTTCGATAGCTTGTAGAGGAAATCAACATGATTATTGAGGACCTCTTCAATGAAAGAAAGCACCTTCAAGATCTAATTAGACTCCTCAATACCTTGATCAAAGAGTGTACACCGCCATTCTTCATTAACCTTGGCAACAAATAATAAACTGGTATCAGCATCATGTATTATTTTCTTAGTTAAAAACTTGTCTATACCATAGAAAAAAGATTCTTCTAGAGTAGTTATCTCTATTTGCAAGACATCTCTCTTCACTTCTCAGAGTATAATATTTTCTTCAACAACATCTACCAGAGAGGAAGATCTCTTGGTGATATCTTCATAAGCCTATGCAAAACTAGTGACCTTCTCGCCGACCTCTCACATCCAACTATAAAATGCTTTAGATAGAGACCTCTCTTTGTGTACTTGATCAAGAAATTTTTGATTATATGGAGACTTGATATCTAGATCTAGAGGGACCATAGCTAGAGGTTGAGGAATAGAGTTCTACAACTACTAAATATATTTGGCCATCTCACACAGATCTTGCTTTAGTTTTTCTTTGTCTTCTGCATCCTTCAGTACTAGGTGATTGATCTTTTTATTGGCAGAGTTCAAAATCTTTAAATCTGTCACCCTGGAAGCTACCCCTAGGTCTATTTTCTCTACATTAAAATCATGTTCAGTGACCTCAACACTAGCCTTATTAGAATTAGGCTTGAATATCTCAGCAACCTAATGACCTGTGTCTGGGTCTACATCTACCATAGATTCTATCTGCAGCTTCTTCATCCTTGGGGAATTTTTGAGATACTTACTAACCACATCTCCAACAAGAATCGAAGTAGGAACAATGTTCCTCTTCTTGTTTACAGATAAATCTAGCTAGTTCGGAGTCTTTGGGCTTGTATTCTGCAAAGAGATAGTAGTGTCTGGATTGTTTGGAGTGATTGGGTCATGTTGACCTAGAATCCCACTAACTCTTGCTGATACTGAATCCATGGTTGATGCATTTCTTCTTTTCAATCTTTTGAATTTCTTTACACTGGGTTCTTATGTGTCTGAATCAAGAACAATGTAGAAATTTGAATCCACCTTCTCATTTCTTTTACGTCTCTACCTAGTAAACTTTACTGTGCCATCAGAAATTAATTCTGAATATTCAATATTACGGGCTTCTAGTGGATCTGTGTTACCTGCAAATAACAATAGTTAAATTTTGTTAGTTGAAACAGAGGAAGGTTCAATCTTTGGAATTCTCAGACTTCTTCTGGTTTTCAATGCAGGGGCTACTTGATTCTTCTTCCATTGAATTTTGAGCCATTGTTCTATCCTTGTGAAAACCTCTTTAGTTAAGGACTTTATATCCTCTTCCTCTCTTTCAGTCCAATCAACTTTCCTAGGTACCGATTCAGCAGTTGACCCCATGCTTTCTGCCTTTGGTACACTTTCATCTTCATCCTTTATGTTTTAAATGTTGAAGGGAAGTTTTAAGGTGAAAATTTTCCTTTAAGAAAACCTATAGTGCAATCTCCTCATAACTTTGACTTCATCTATGAAATCATCCCATAAATCCTCCAAATTTGGTTGATGCAGGGACATAGCAGCAACTCCAAAATGATTCTCCACAAAGCCCTTATTGTCATAATAGTTCCTAGCCTGATATAGTTGAAGATTCATTTCACTTAGTTCCTCTTTCAGAAAGGAGAAATCATGCATTAATCTGACACGATAATGCCCCAACTCTAATAGAAAGAAGGTACCAATACCTCTCTTAACCCTATATTTATTTTCAACCATTAGCAACTGTATCCCTACCTCTAGCAAAATACACTTGTCTAAATAGTACCTGGGTAGTCTTAGAGGTGAATCACTGAAACCTCCCACCTACAAATAACTAAAAGTAGGGAATTATATGTAAAGAGTGCCATAAATCTTAAAAAACTCTATGGCTTCTTCAGACATTCGGCAATTATCTTTCCCTCTCAACTCAAAGACTAGTTTAGACATAAAGGTGTCTTGTACCCTTTTGAAATCTATAGTTCTTCTCTTCTACAACATTGGATGATACCCATAAATAGTCGTGCTACTATTCCATTCTTCATGTGGTAAACCATCCCAAACTCAATAGATTGCAAGGGCATAAAAGAGGTATGATGACATATAAAAATTTGAAATCAGGGTTGGTTGTGATAAACTCTCATGCAACTGCTCTACTATAATTTTAGTCCAATCAACAGAATTACCTATGTCTAAAATGGGTTGCACAAAAATGTACATCCAGTCTTCCCAATTGGCATCTATGGAGTTACCTTTTACTTTGTTCAACAACACTATTATATCCCTTACTTCTCTGAACAAATGGTCTTTCCTAAGGGGTCTGGGTAAGCAGGAACCTCCTTTTTCTAGATTTAGCAACCAATCCCTAGCTATATTATTTCTATATTCCTTTTTATTTTGATCAAACTCAACAAGGGCTTTTTCAATACTCCAATACCAATGGACCTCTACTGCTGGAATCTTAAATGCAACCATTATTAATTATCTATTTATATTCACTAGAACTTCATCACTTCTAGTAGTTATACATCTCTTAGACCTATTATACCTATTACGACATTCCTTCACTAATTATGGGCATGGAAGTACTTCAAGAAAACTAGTTGCTTCCAACAAACCACTCTCTATGATCCTGGTAGCTATGGCCTCACCTTCTATTTTTCTCAACCTTTGTACAATCTCCCTAATATTATTTTCCATTATCACTATGTCCCTCATTTTAGGCAAGCAGCTATTGATAGGAGAAAACTTATTCTCCTTTACAAATTTTACTTTGGAAGAGGACATAGTGAAATAAAATTTGCACAATTCCTAGGAATACTTGGAAGAAAAGAAGAAAAGAAACCAACCCTTTGCTTTTAAAATGAAGAATCTAAAGGAAACACAAAGCCAAGGTTGTTGTGAGATTCACAACTTTTCTACTTCCTAATAATTTACCTCACTTCTCCAAGATGCCTCCATAAGATAAGAAGGACAGAATAAAAAGGACAAAGAGTAGGGAAAATAAATATACACACTTAGCTTCAATTCCCATCAACTCAAGATGACTGCCATGCAATAAATTTTTCCACTGCAATAACTGCTAACAACCTGTCACACACGCTCCATTTTGGTAAGTAATCACTTGAGCTGAGTTGGCATCATTCTCCAGGCCCCATCAATCATTTCAATGTCAATATGCAAGGATTTGGCTTGAGGCTTCTTTACTTCAGTATTATTACATCTCAAAATTTGATCCTTGAACTATAAGTATGAGTTCAAAGTACAAGATTCATGATGCTTTGATTTATGTGCACACATTACAACTATGGTCAACCCTAGGACATTTACAACAAAATTGGAATTTTGTGAACCATGACACTAAAGCTTTGGCATGGAAAATTTCAATACAAAATTGTAAAGTGCATATTGAACTGTGAACTTTGAACCATGAATGAGGGGTTCAAAGTTCAAGATTCAATTTACCAATGAAAAAAGAAAACACAACCGTGACTAAATAGCTTAGGCTTCATCATGAAAATCATTTTACATTATGCTCTTCAAGAAAATGTGTTTTGAACTTTGAACTTTGAACCGATAGACTCAAGTTAAAGGTTCAAGGTTCAATTTACAATTTGAACTTTTACATAGGTAAAAATTGTTGCACAAAGAAAGGTTGGAAATTATTTGACTAGCAACAAGTGGCTCCGACTGGGGATTAGGACTGTGAGGGACTAAACAATGGATCCTAGATCTTTGGTTTCACACTAGACTAAACTATAACACACACAACTAACCTAAATCACAACAAAATATTATATACATAGGACTCCTACATTAAACTACAACTCAAATAGCTTTCGATCTTGTCTATTATAAGATAAGGGCATTTTTGTTCCATTTGCATACTTGAGCCTAAAATAACTAGGTCCTAGAACTTGACTAATTTCAAAAGGCCCCTTCCAAAGGGATTCAAAGTTGTTGTGAGCACCTCAAGGCTCTCTCCTTTTATCCCATAATAATACTTAGTCATTCTCTATGAACTTCTTGGGCCTAGCCCGTCTGTCAAAAATCTTCTTCACCCATGATTGATGCAGGGCTATGCGATTTACCATCTCTTCTCTTTCTTCCTGGATTTTTCTTAGGTACATGATTCTTTTATCCAATTCATCAGGGAAAGTTTGGTCTTCAATCACTTTTTGCAATTTTCTTGTTGCAAGCTCCAGAGGTAGTGAGATTTGAGCTTCTACTACATAGACCAGTTCAAATGGAGTCATACCTATAGCTCCCTTAGGACAAGTACAATTAGCCCAAAGGGCTTCAAACAATCTTTTGTGCCAGTCCTTGGAATTTTTACTCACCAACTTCATAATATTGATTAAATTCTTATTGGTAGACTTGGCCTACCCATTGCCTTGAGGAAACTAATCAGATGAATGTGACAATTGAATCCCGTTGTCATAGCAAAATATTTGCATCTCCTGAGAAGAGAAGTTTTGTGCATTATCGGCTACAATTTTCATAGGAACGCCAAACCTTATCAAAATATTTTCTTTCAAAAAGGAACAAACTACCTTTGAAGTAGTCTTTATTCATGCAATGGCTTCCACCCATTTAGTAAAATAGTCTATTTTTGTTATGATATGGGTATGTCCAGCGCTTGATGGGAGATTTGTTGGTTTGATAAAGTCTAAACCCCACTACTTGAATGGTTCTTCAATTATCATTAGTCTTAAAGGTAAAGTAACTAAATGTGGCTTACCAGAAAATAATTTACACTTCTCACATTGTGCTACCTATTTATACACATCTTTGAACATCCCAGGCCAGTAGTAGTAGTTCCTTAAAATCTTGAAAGCTATTATTGTAGATGAGAAGTGTCCACCTAATGAAGGGTGCTCCCCTTAATACCACAAACACATAACAGAAACAGAGAAACAACAACAATATGCAAGAACAAAAAAAAAATTGGCTTCTTATTATCTCCACAAATGTGGAATTACAAAATTTCAGAATTACAATATGCAAAGCCACATGGGCATTCCCTTACAATATTCTGTAGAATAAAGCCTCGAGTTATTACCTAGATCTACTCCCAGAACTGCCCTGGACAACACGACGGGCCTTCTTTATGTAGGCAATTTCCACCGCCCAAGAAGGTTCTAGAAATTTAGCCCTTAGGGCCGACCAAACTTAGAATTATTTTATTTTACAATTTATTACATCAAAGTCAGCTCAAACTGAGTTTTGAAACCCAAACAGAAATTTTGAAGAAAAATTATTTTCTGCCATTTCAGGTGACCCAACTTCCGAAGACCATAAGTCATCACCCGTTGACCCGATTGGCTATTATAACCCCATTCTGGAAATGCCACGAAGCGCTCTACAAGCTTGACCAGCGCAAGGTGTTTGTCACCCAAATTTTCAACCTCATCCGGGGCCTCTAAAGCCTTCAAAATTGAGTTTGAAGTTTTTGTACCCTGCTACCAATACCGAAAATCTTCAATATCTTCAAAACTACACCTGATCTAGCCATGAAACTTTGCTGGCAGGCTAATATGACTGAGATGAACCTCCATATGTAAAATTTGACATTCCAAGACCATAAGACTGACTTACTAAGAATAGGAAGTTTCCATAAATAGCAACTCTGCACAAGATAGCCCTTATTGAATATAAAAATAGAAATAGTTTTTTGGTGATGCAAGATTGCTCTTACACCCAGGATGCTCCTGCATCAGACACCCGGGGTAATTTGAGAAGTGACCCTGTTACGACTCAGGTGTGTAGAGGAAAACCAAGATGGTTAACCTCCTCCTTTGTTAGCCATGATGAATCTTCAACAGGTCATCCTTTCCATTTGACCAAATACTCTTCATATGTCCTGTTCCTTGTGATTCTACCAACACGACTATCCAGTATGTCTTCAATTTCCTTGATATCTGAACTGGCTGCTGGAATATTCCACTGTGCTGCTGCAACCTCATCTTCAACACCTCCTTCATGATACTCTATCAAATCTGAAATGTTAAACACTGGTGAAATATTCAGCTCAGTAGGCAATTCTACCTCATATGCATTTCTTGAATCATGCTTCTTCAGTATCTTACATGGCCCAAACTTCTTCATTTTCAACTTGTTATATGTAGCAACCGGAAATTGCTCCTTCCGCAAATGAACCATAACTTCATCTCCAACCTGAAATTCTTTATGCCTCCTTTTCTCATCTGCCTTAGCCTTATACTGCGCATTCATTTTGGTAATATGCTTCCTCACCTCCTCATGGATGTTCTTCAAGTGTTCTGCAAAATCCTTAGCTTCAGCACTACTTATTTCTCCTTTATCTATCTTTCTCAATTCAGATGCATTTCTTGGACTACTTCCATATACAATTTGGAATGGTGATTTACCAGTGATCCTATTGACAGAATTATTGTATGCAAATTCTACCTCTGGTAAAATCAAATCCCATCCCATTGGCTTATCTCCAACCAAACACCTCAGCAAATTTCCCAAACTCCTATTCACCACCTCTGTCTGTCCATCAGTCTGTGGGTGATGTGATGAACTGAACTTCAAATCTGTCTTCAACTTCTTCCATAATGTCTGCCAAAAATATCCAACAAACTTAGTATCTCGATCTGAAACTATGGTCTTTGGAAAACCATGTAGTCTCACCACTTCTCTGAAAAAAAATTCCGCTACATGAACAGCATCATTAGTCTTCTTGCAGGGAATGAAATGTGTCATCTTCAAAAATCTGTCAACTACTACAAAAATTGAATCATATCCCCGCTGTGTCCTCGGTAAACCAAGAACAAAGTCCATACTGATATCCTCCCAAGGCTTCTCTGGTACAGGTAATGGCTGATACAACCCTATATTTTGCTTCACTCCTTTCACCATCTGACATACTCTGTAACTTTGTACAAACTTCTTCACATCTTGCTGCAACTGTGGCCAATAATAATTTTCACTAACCAAACCAAGGGTTTTATCACGACCAAAATATCCAGCCAATCCTCCACTATGCTTCTCCTTGATGAGATTCTCCCTCATAGAACTTTGTGGAATGCACAACTGACTCCCTCTGAATAGCATATCATCCTGGATGATGAAATCCAGCCACTTCGTTCTGTCTAGAGTAACAGGTTCTCTACAAGCTTTCCAGGCTTCACCAAAATCAGGATCCTCTAGATATAAATTCTTGAGTTCCTTAACCCAACCACCTCAATCTGCATTTCCGTCAGCAATAGTTGCCTTCTGCTAAGAGCATCTGCAACCCTGTTAGACTTTCCACTCCTGTGTTTCAAAACAAATGTATAACTCTGCAAAAACTCAACCCATTTTAAATGCCTCTGATTCAACTTTCCTTGACTATTCAAATATTGCAAAGCTTGATGATCAGTATACAAAACAAACTCTTTAGGAAGCAAATAATGTCTCCACTTCTTCAATGCTTGAACTATAGCATAAAATTCCTGATCATAAACAGAATATTTCCTCTTGGCATCATTTAACTTCTCACTGAAATAAGCAACAGGTTTACCTTCTTGGCTCATAACAGCTCCTATTGCAGTACCACTAGCATCACAATCTACTTGAAACACCTTATTAAAATTTGGAAATGCTAAAATAGGTTGTTCTGTAACTTTTTGTTTCAACAATTGAAAACTCTTTTCTGCCCCATTAGTCCACTTAAATTCTTTTCTATCCCCTCTCATCATTTCAGTCAAGGGTCCACAAATACTGCTAAAATTTTTGATAAAATTTCTGTAAAAGCTAGCTAGACCATGAAAAGATCTTACCTCAGTAGCATTCCTTGGAGTAGGTCATTCAAGGATAGCCTGTACCTTCTTTGGGTCCATTTTCAGACCTTCTACTGAAACTACAAATCTCAAATACACTAACTCTTTCTTCACAAAACTGCACTTCTTCAAATTAATCAACAATTTCTCTTCTCTCAACCTCTCAAACACCATATGAATATGCATCATATGTTCCTCCAATGTCTTGCTAAAAATCAAAATATCATCTAGGTAAACAATGACAAACTTACCCAGAAATTCTTTTAGAACCTCGTTCATGAGCCGCATGAAAGTGCTCAGTGCATTGGTTAGCCCAAAAGGCATGACTAACCACTCATACAATCCTTCATTTGTCTTGAAGGTAGTCTTCCATTCATCTCCTTCTCTGATTTGAATCTGATGATATCCACTCTTCAGATCTATCTTTGAGAAATACACAGCTCCACTCAAACAGTCCATAATATCATCCATTCGTGGCAATGGAAACCTATACTTGATTGTGATCTTGTTTATTTCCCTAGAATCTGTACACATCCTCCATTCTCCATTCTTCTTTGATGCTAATACCACTGGTATAGCACAGGGACTCAGACTCTCATGGATCAATCCTTTCTGTAACAACTCATGTACTTGTCTGTTCAACTCCTCACTTTCTGCAGGTGTCATTCTATGTGCTGCCTTATTCGGCAAACTCGCTCCTGGGATCAAGTCCATCTGATGACTAATCTTCCTGACTGGTGGTAATCCATCAGGCACATTATCGGATACAATATCCTGAAACTCATTCAACAAATCTGCAACTTCTACAGGAACATCTTCTACTTCCTCTTTACCAGCTTTTGGAATTAAAGAAAAACATACATGCTCATGCCTCATACCATCTAGGAAATTTCTTCCATCAACAAAAGTTATCCTTGCATTACCACATACCTTTTCTTTAGTCTCCTTCAATGGTTTTAGCTTATGCCGCACTCCATCCTTTGTCAGGGAATAGGTATTCGCACGACCATCATGTACGGCACATCTGTCAAACTGCCATGGTCTACCCAACAACATATGACATGCATCCATAGATATGATATCACACAATACCTCATCTTGGTATCCACCAACCTTGAACTTCACTAGGCATTGTTCATTGACCATGACCTTGTGGTCATCCTGTACCCACGCAATCCGATATGGATGTGGGTGTTTCTGTCTCTTGAGCTTCAACTTTGTCACCATCTCTTCTGACACCAAATTGTCAGTGCTTCCACTATCAATGATCACATCACAACATTTACCTTCACACTTGCACCTGGTACGAAATAGGCTCCTCCTTTGCTCAGGTTCATTCTCACCACTCAACAGGACTCTTCTATTAATCAACGTTTCTCCTCTTTCAGCATCTTCAGAATTTGATGATCTGGCATCTTCATCTACATGTGCAACTCTGGCCTAGCCTTAATTTCTCCTGTCTGTTCTGCCTTGGCGCTGAGGACATTCAAATGCTCTATGACCTTCTTCTCCACAATGAAAACATGTTCCACAGAAGCCTCTTCTTCCAGATCCTTGTCCTCTTCGTCTTCCTCTCTGATCTCTATTATTCTGATCTTGGAAATGATTGGAATTGTTTCCTCGCTGATTCTGACTGCTACTGGCCTCATCCTTCTTTTTTGAATCTTTATTTCAGCCCCCATAGGACCATCCACCAGATCGTCCACCGTGACCTCTTCCATTTTGTCTGCTCTCGAACTTCTTGTTCAGCTTTTCCTCCACTTTTAGGGCAAATTGGTATGCCTCCTCAATACTGTTCATTCGAACCAAATTTAGCTCCTCTTGAATGCTCAGCCTCAACCCATTAAGGTAATGGGCAACTTTCTTCTTATCAGCTTCTACATGGCCCATTCTGATGAGTCGATAGAACTCCTCTATATACTCCTGAACAGATCTTCCTGCTTGCTTCAAACTTTGCATTTTCTTTAGTAGGTCAAGCTCATAATCAACAGGAATGAACTGTCGCTTCAATTTATCCACCATCCGATCCCATCTTGTGATTTTATCTTTTCCTCTTCTATTTCACTCCAATTGAACCTCTTGCCACCAGATCTTCACATGACCTTTCAGTCTGGCCTTCACAAATTTGACCCTATCAGGATCCTCAACATCTTCATACTCAAAATATTCCTCGCATTCATTGATCCAGTCAATCAATTCCTCTGGGTTAAGATTTCTAGAAAATGTAGGAACCTCAATCTTAGGTCTTTTCCCAATCTTGGAAATCGCCTGAAAAAGTCGTTCTTCCTCCTGGTTCACAATTTCGGCTTCTCCTTCTTGATATTCTTCTTTGGCTTCATCCTCGCTTTCATCTCTGACATTAAGGTTCATTCCTCTGCGAATTTCTTCTTGCAATGCTTGCACTTGTCTCTGCAGCTCTCTAACCTCAGGTGTCACAGCACCAGCTCTTCCACCATGTTCTCTTCGTAGAGGCATTTTCATGATGCGCACTGAAACCCTAACCACGGTCCTGGTGCAAACTGCCTCACAGTCGGTGATCTATTTACACACTCAAAGAACTCCTGCTCTGATACCACTTGATGAAGGGTGCTCCCCTTAATACCACAAACACATAACAGAAACAGAGAAACAACAACAATATGCAAGAACAAAAAAAAAATTGGCTTCTTATTATCTCCACAAATGTGGAATTACAAACTTTCAGAATTACAATATGCAAAGCCACATGGGCATTCCCTTACAATATTCTATAGGACAAAGCCTCGAGTTATTACCCAGATCTACTCCCAGAACTGCCCTAGACAACACGACGGGCCTTCTTTATGTAGGCAATTTCCACCGCCCGAGAAGGTTCTAGAAATTTAGCCCTTAGGGCCAACCAAACTTAGAATTATTTTATTTTACAATTTATTACATCAAAGTCGGCTCAAATTGAGTTTTGAAACCCAAACAGAAATTTTGAAGAAAAATTATTTTCTGCCATTTCAGGTGACCCAACTTCCGAAGACCATAAGTCATCACTCGTTGACCCGATTGGCTATTATAACCCCATTCTGGAAACGTCACAAAGCGCTCTACAGGCTTGACTCGTGCAAAGTGCCCATCACCCAAATTTTCAACCTCATTCGGGGCCTCTAAAGCCTTCAAAATTGAGTTCAAAGTTTTTGTACCCTGCTGCCAATACCAAAAAGCTTCAATATCTTCAAAACTACACCTGATCTAGCCATGAAACTTTGCTGGCAGGCTGATATGACTGAGATGAACCTCCATATGTAAAATTAGACATTCTGAGACCGTAAGACCGACTTACTAAAAATAGCAAGTTTCCATAAATAGCAACTCTGCACAAGATAGCCCTTATTGAATATAAAAACAGAAATATTTTTTTGGTGATGCAAGATTGCTCTTACACCCAGGATGCTCCTGCATCACCACCACATGCTTCATTTGGAAGGACCAAAGCAACTTCTTCTATTGATCCTCATCCACACACCTAAGAAACATCCCATCCAGACCTCTTTTATACAAAATATCATCCACTATGACATATTTGGCTGCTTTAAGCTTCAAATTTCTCTGCTCTTTTGTTGTAAGGTGAGGGGGACACTCTCCATAAGTGAGATAATAAGCCACATCTGATAACCATGTATCTTTCAATCCTGTAAATAAGGATAGAGGGATATCATCTTTAGAAGCCATATCATTTTCTGCGATCAATTTGCAGAGTCCCTAACCCTTGACCAATTTTGTAGGTTTGATTTCTAAATCAAACTCTTGAACTTTTGCCACCCAATTGGCTCTTTTATTCATGGACACCTCTTGTTGAGTTAAGATACTCTTAACAATAGAATTTGGAACATATACAGTGGAATGAGAATGCAGAATGTAATACCAAAATTGCTTGATGACTTTAACCATTACATAGGCCTGCTTTTCTATGGATGAATACTTCAATTCATGATTCTTTAAAGGAATACTCATGAAGGAGATGGGAACTTCTTCACTAGACTCATTCTTCTATAACAGGACACCTGACATAGTGTGCTTGGATGCATAACAATGTATCACAAAGTCTTTCTGAAAATCTAGATGAACAAGGACTGGGGCTTGAGTGATTGCCTCCTTAACCTCATCAAAAGACTTCTTAGCTTTGTCATTCCATCTGAAGGTTTTCTTCTTGCTCAACCGGCTCACCATGGGTCTGGTTTTTTCTAAAAAATCTGGTACAAACCTCGTTAAAAAGTTAATTTTCCCAAAGAAAGATCTTATCCCACTTCTGTGAGATGGAAAACATAGTTGCTGAATTGCTCACACCCTCTCTGGGTGAATTGAAATTCCTTTTTCTGACACTGTGTGACCCAACAATTTTCCCTCAGTCACATAGAAATTATATTTATTGGGATTTAGAGATATCGCTTGATTCCTGCATTCTTGAAGGATGAGCTTCAAATCCTTAGGATTTTTCTTCCTTCTACGAGAGAAGACAATTATGTCATCGAGATAAAATATGATCACCTTATTCATTAAATGGGCAAAGGAAGAATTCATGGCCTGCTGGAATGTCACCCCTGCATTGATCAGACTGAATGGCATTCGATTATATGCGAATGTGCCCCAAGGAGTAGTGAATGTCATCTTGTGTTGATCCTCAGGAGCCACACTAATTTGGTTGTACTCTTAGAACCCATCCAGCATTGACATCATCTCAGACCCTGCCACCATCTGAAGAATATGGTCCATATTAGGGAGGGTGAATTTGTCTTTCAAACTAGACTGATTAAGGTTCCTAAAATCAACACAAATCTGAATTTCCCTATTTTTCTTGTGAACAGGTACTATATTCACTACCCAAGTTGAATGATGGATTAGGTAAATTATTTTAGCCTTAAGCATCTTGTCTACCTCTCTGAAAATGACATCAACCACCCTAGGATTATAATTCCTCAATTTCTGCTTGAAGGGTTTGGCTCCCAGTTTCAAAGGGATATGGTGCTGAAACTTCCCTTTTCTAAAATCCCTTAAATCATCATATGAAAACACAAACAAATATTTGAACTCTTGCAGTAATTTTATGAATATCCCTTTCTCCATAGGACTACAGCATGTACCCAAGTTGACAAACTTAGGGTCTCCATCACTCCTGATATTTAATTTCTCATAATTACTAGATTGTTCCTCTTTTGTTTCATTGGCTTGACCAATAAATAAATCTTTGCAATCAAACAATGTTTCCATGGTTACAAGACCTTTAGGAATATGATTTCCCTTTAACTGAATAATATCTTCTCCCTTTTCAACCTCCTCATCAGCATAGAACTCCCGGCACTCAAATTCTGACCCTTCAAAAAATATAGAGGAAAACTTTTCCATACCCTGAAGGAATGTCAACACATGAGCATCATCACTGAAGACCTACCAAGAGTTAGCATTATCCAATACATTAAGTCAATGAACAAGCTCAATGGTGTACTTATCACTATCAAAGTTAGAATGAGGAATTAACAGTGCCGCAAAACTAGCTAGGGCATCTGCTCTAGGTATGGATTCGATTGAAAATGCTTTGAATCCTTCAATTTCATCCCAGACTCTATTCCTATAGTGCTTCATCTTTTCATTTCTCATTGCATATTTCCCTCTTACTTTTTTAACAATTAACTCAGCATCTCCTTTTACTTTGAGTATTTTAATGCCTTTTCTCTTTGCTTCTTGAATCCCAAGTAACAAAGCTTCATACTCTGTAGTGTTATTAGTATTCTCGAATTCAAGCTTGAAGGAAAAAGGAAATTTCTTCTTATTTGGAGATATCAATACCACTCTAGCACCTGAACCAATTAATGAACAACTCCAATCAACTTCCAAAGTCCAAAGTTCTTCTTTATCAATACATTTCTCATTTACAACATCAATTTCTAGCATGATCAAATAATTAGAAAAATTTGTTTCTTGATACAAGATATGAGACTTGGGATCTTCAAAGGGAAAAATAGTATATTTACACTTAGTCTCAGGTTGTAAAGTGACCTTATCTCCAATGGGAATGATAGCCTGAGACTAGTCTAATTTGATCTCACCACCCAGATCTCTACAAAAGGTTCTGCTCAAGAGCATACCATAACTAGCTAGTATGTCAGCAACCAAGATAGTCAACTTGAGCCTCTTGTCAGGGAAAGTCACTAATACAACTTGTGCATCTTTGATTTGGCCAAGCAAAGGAACTTACTTAGAATCCATGGAGTAGCACCTACCAAAAGTTTTTGTTAAAGGAAAATCAAGTGTCTTTGCTACTAAGGAGGGTGTGATATTATGAGAGGCTCCAGAATCTATAATGCAATTGCTAAGTTTATGACCATGGATGAACAATGACACATAGAAACGCTCAGGTTTCTCTATTACATGAGTGGGTCCTGAAGATTTGAGATTGATGATGGGTTCTTTAACTTCAGGTTTTTTAATCTTATGGTCTGCGGGAATCTCACTAGTGGATACATAATTTGTTTGCCTAGATTGCACAACATGATATGAGCTCTTCACATAAGCTACCAACTTATCCAATTCACCTGGATTTCACTTCAAATATTCAACAGGAGATATTTGGATTTTAGATGACTTACAGAACTCTATGAAATCAAAAGTGGGCTCAAAGTCTAACCTTTTAAGGATTTTTATTCCCACTAATTCGTTCCTTGGAGTCTTTACGCTGCTACTAGCTTGACTCATTGGTTCTTTATCTTTCTTTCCTTTGAAAGGAGATGAAGCAAAGCTACTAATTTTTCCACCTTGCTGACCTTGGGTAAGCACCAAACATGAAGGTTCCTCCAGAGTTGTAAGAATGTCACCACCTCAGTCTAAATCAAACTCATACTCAAGATAGTAACTCACGGAGTTGCCAAGTCCTCTGGAGTTCTCTTCATTTCCATGGATTTCCACAATGGTTTCTTTTTTGGATTCCATTTTCTTGTACCGCACCATCTTAGGAAAAGAATCACCATCATGCTCATTAGTTAAATGAAAGATACACATATTAATTTTAGCGGGAGGTGCTTCAATCTAAAGTCTTGGCTGATGTGGCAAAGCATTTGACTACTTTCCATAATTTCCTATTCCTTGGTTTCCATACCTCCTAGGAATATCTTGATATGGAGCATGAGTGGACTTCATTAATTTCCTTTTAAGGGTAATCATATCATTGACCAGTTTTTGAACAATAGGATCAGAAGATCTAGATGTAGATGCTTGACTATTAGGGGTCTGGACTTCTCTTCTCCATTTACCAGCAGTTATCATGTCATCTTAGAGTTCCACTGCTAATGCTTGAGTAGTCACCAAGTCTGCCACTCTTCCTCATCTAAGATGAAAGCTAATATCTAGGGGCATAGCATTTACAAAGAATCATTTTATGTTCTCGTCACTGGGATGATGCAAATTTGGGATTTTTTGTAGGGGTTTACTAAACTTAGCAACAAATTATCGCATGGGTTCATGCATCTCTTTCTTTAATTGAGAGAGCTACAACAATAAAGAGTGTTCATCATCTGCTTCTTTGAAGCTATCTTGAAAAGCTATTCTCATGGCATTCCAAGTTTTTATCGAACCATTGGGAAAATGATGAAACCAATCTGTAGCGGTTTCAATAAAAGTCTAAACAAAAAGGTGAATAGCCACATCTTCTATATCCACACTTGTAACACTACATGTAGTATTGAACACATTAATATGATCACTCGGGGAAACTTTTCCATCTCCACTAAACTTGGGTAGAACCTCTCTCGCCCCTTTGGGTAAAGCTTGTAGGTTATGTTAGGAATAAGGTGTCTCAACCTTGGATAATTCCTATTCTTATTATTTGTTTTGTTAAATGTATTTTTGCAAATAATGTAATTAAGTGTGAGTGTACATTTCTAGTTGGCATGTTGATGTGTCACCCTACTTGATGTGTCGGCATCTTGGTTGTGTGTAAGGAGATCATGGCTAAAATGGTTATGATAGATTCCTATGAAATGTAAGAGCTATATGTCAAAGTTTCGATGATAGGTGAAGACATGTGGCAACTGATAAAATTGAGTAAGGGTAAGGATATGATTTCTAATTTTAAATCTCAGTTGTCAGCACAGTTTGAGATGAAAGATCTTGGGGAAGCAAGGTACATCTTGGGTATGGAAATCAATAGAGATAGGTCTAACAGAAAACTTTGGTTGAGTCAGCGTAAGTATATGAAGTCTGTGTTGGACAGGTTCAGCATGGCAGATTGTAGACCACTATGTGTTCCTATTTCTGTGGGAACAAAGTTATCTGTAGATGATTGTCCAAAATCTCCTAGTTAGGTGGAGGACATGAGTAGAGTACCTTATGCTAGTGCAGTTGGTAGTCTTTTGTATGCTATGGTCTATACTAGACCAGACATTGCCCAAGTAGTGGGAGTCCTGAGTTGGTTTATGGCTAACCCTAGACGGGTACATTGGGATGCAGTTAAGCGAGTATTCAGATATTTGAGGGGTACATCAGATTACTCCATATGTTATCATGGTAACTCTTCTGTATCTCTGCATTCAGTTTGTATTCATGGGTTTGTGGATTCAGATTGGGCAGGTGATATTGACAATAGGAGATCCACCAGTGCTTATGTGTTCACTATGTTTGGTGGTGCCATCAGTTGGATGAGTAAGCAACAACCTATGGTTACTTTGTCCACTACAGAAGCTGAGTACATGGCTGCTACTCATGCTTGTAAGGAAGCCATTTGGCTTAGGAGATTGTGTTTTGATGTTGGTGTTGATACATAATAGATTACTATTTGGTGTGACAGTCAGAGTGCTATTTTCCTTGCGAAGAATCCAACTTTCCATGCCAAAACGAAGCACATTGATGTGTAGTTTCACTTTGTGAGAGATATGGTGGAAGATGGAAAGGTAAATTTGGAGAAGGTAGATATTGTGAAGAATGTTGTAGATGCATTAATGAAACTAGTGGGCATTGAGAAGTTTAGATGGTGTTCAGAGTCTATGGGCCTTTTGGCCTATAGCGGTTAGTTCTTGTTATGTTCCTATTGCTCTTACAAGGTGTTCAACAAGTGGGAGAATGTTAGAAATAAGGTGTCTCAACCTTGGATAATTCCTATTCTTATTATTTGTTTTGTTAAATGTATTTTTGCAAATAATGTAATTAAGTGTGAGTGTATATGTCTAGTTGGCATGCTGATGTGTCACTCCACTTGATGTGTTGACATCTTGGTTGTGTGTAAGGAGATCATGGCTGAAATGATCATGACAGATTCCTATGACATGTAAGCTATTTGTCAAAGTTTTGATGACAGGTGAAGACATGTGGCAACTGATAAAATTGAGTACTATACACTCTTCCCCAATCGTGGGGTTCGGGGCATTGCCCCCCCCAAAAAATTTTGGTTTCCTATTTTCTCAGAGAATGGTAAAACCCTATTACGACTATCTTTGGAAGTTGCCCTAAAAAGGGAAGCGCATGATATAAGCATTTTTTAGGGTTGCGAAGATAGTGGAAGTAAGTGTATTGTTGGAACATTTTATGCTGCTGCGATTTGTCTTCAAGAGCTGGAAAATTCTTCTGAAAGAACTTGCATTGTAAGTGTATTGTAAACTGTAATAGTTTTGATTAATACACAGTGCAGGTTTTGGAGTGTTGGGGTTTTTACCGAAAGGTTTCCCCAGGGTAAATCATTGTGTCATTTTCTATTTTTTGTATGCATGGTATATGGCTGCAATATCATTGTTAAAGTAGTTAACAAATCTTAAATTGTAAGGATTTAAAAGAATTTGCACAATACTTTCCTTTAGAGATTAGTGTAGGAAGCTGTTTCTGCACCTGAGTTTCCTTACAGGTTAAAATTCATTAGATCCAGGGGACCAACCTGAGTACCCCAAGGATGATTTTGGGCCATGATTGGTAGGGAAAAATTTAAAGGTTGAGGATTAAAAAGAGATGGAACCAATGTGTTGAATAATGTGAGGGCTTGAAAACTAGAAACGAGTGTGGTTAACTTGGTAGGTGAGGATGATCTACTAGTAGTTTAGGTCTTTCTTCTCACATGGATATTAGGGATGAAATTCAATCTCTTTAGGGCATCAAAATATTCATCAACTAGACCTTTTGCTCTAGCACCTCTTGTGTACCTTTTTTCTGCCAACTTACTGATTAAGACTGGAACGAAGGTATATTTATAAAGAAAAACGTACCCTTAAGGACTTTGGGCTACTCTATTTTCTACAATAGCTACTTGAGCTATAGGAAAACATCTTAACCACTCTCCAATTTCCTCTTCCTCTTCAATAACTCACCTCACTTTTTAAAACTGTTGACCACTTATTCTCAGATTCCAAGTTGTTGCATTAAGATCAACAATAATGTCTTCTTGTGTATCTATGAAATAAAGGTCAGGTTGTAACACTATGGGAACTTCTTGCTGACCAGGTATCACATTAGCAGGTAGCACCATAATTGATCATTAAATGAAATGATTTAAGTTCTGGTCTACTCATTAGACTCCCCGATAGAGTCACCAAAAATCTGTTAGTATACAGATTTTTCTTTCTACTAAAATTATAACAAACTTTTAACACTCTTTCCCAAATAGAAGGAAAAACCAATACAACAGTTGAGTTAGTCACTCATGACTAAACTCTCTACAATTAAAGGAGCAGCTACCTTATATAAAAATCTGTCTTGACAATCCATTTATTTGAAAAGAATGAAAAATAGAAAGAATATGTATACTTTTGACCTGAAAGTAAGAAAGGCTTTTCAATTCTTCATATAAAATGACTCTAGAAAGATTTGTTTCTCCAAGAAAGATCCACATTCATCAAAGCTAACTAACTAAGACTATCAACAAAACATTCCCAAAATGATCGATTCAATAGATACTGAAATAAAGTGAAGATTGGAGAAATTATCATAGAACATATACAGAGATCATAGTAACACATATTTTAATCCCAAATGAAGCAAAAATACATGTAATAATTAGACCAACTGATCTGAAAAAAAATACTATTTTCTGCTATAAATCAACTGATATTATATCATATGTTCCAATCCAAAATAACCATTCATATCAAAAGTACTTATACTAAATAAAAATAGCCAAGTTTATGAAATCAGAGAACTTGACCTTTTCAAGGTCACTCAAAAATTAATATATAGCCACACAGGGCCTAATCAGTTTCATAACTAAAAGTCTAATCAATGAAAATGAAACTAACACCCTAAACCACTTGGAACTACCCTATCAGAGACTAATTAACTTATTAACTTTTCTCAGCATCTGCACTGGTGGTAGCATCATCTTTTTTGCATGTGGCACTTCACTCCTCAAAAGACACCACAAATTTCTCTAGCATCACTTAGTTCGGTGAAGAAACCAAATTGAGCCTCTACTCCTAGATACACTAATAGTTTTGCAGTTGTTCCAATTTGGTCTCCAGTTTTGTTATCTATTAATCGTCGAGGATCATTAGTGATTACACCCGAGCTATAAATCAGTAATCATGAGCTGCCATTTCTTTACCATCTTTCAAACCTTGTGCCTTCTCTACGAAGGATTCCCTCATTTTGGCTACATCAATTCCAACCTTAACTTCATTCTTCAATAGCTTGTAGAGACAATCAACATGATTATTGAGGACCTCTTCAACATAGGAAATCACCTTTAGGATTTGACTAGACTCCTCAATACCTTGATCAAAGAGTGTACACCGCTATTCTTCATTAACCTTGGCAACAAATAATAAACTAGAATCAACATCAGATATTATTTTCTCAGTTAAAAACTTATCTATACCATAGATAAAATCTTCATCCAGATTAGTTATCTCTATTTCCAAGACGTCTCTCTCCACTTCCCACAGTTTAATATTAGCTTCAACAATAGCTACCAGAGAGGAAGATCTCTTGGCGATATCTTTGTAAGCCTATGAAAAACTGGTAACCTTCTCGCCGACCTCTCTCATCCAACTGTAAAATGCTTTAGACAGAGACCTCTCTTTCTATACTTGATCAAGAAATTTCTGATTATCTTGAGACTTGATATCCTTATTCAGAGGGACCATTGCCAGAGGCTAAGGAACAGGGTTCTGCAACTGCTGAATATATTTGGCCATCTCATAAAGACCTTGCTTCAGTTTTTCTTTATCTTCTGCATCCTTTAGTACTCAGTGATTGATCTTTTTATTTGCAGAGTTCAAAATCTTCAAATCTTCCACCCTGGAAGCTACCCCTAGGTCTATTTTCTCTACATTAAAATCATGTTCAGTGACCTCGGCACTAGCCTTATTATAATTAGGCTTGAATATTTCAGCAACCCAATGACCTATGTTTGGGTCTACATCTACCATAGATTCTATCTCTGGCTTCTTCATCCTTAGGGACTTTCTGAGATACTTACTAACCACGTCTCCAATAGGAATCAAAGTAGGAACAATGTTCCTCTTCTTTTTTATAGATAAATCCAGCCAGTTCAAAGTCTTTGGGCTTGTATTCTACAAAGAGATAGTAGTGCCTAGATTGTTTGGAGTGATTGGGTCATGTTGACCTAGATTCCCACTAACTCTTGCTGATACTGAATCCATGGTTGATGATTTTCTTCTTTTTAGTCTTTTGAATTGCTTTACACTGGGTTCTTTTGTGTTGAATCAAGAACAATGTCGAAAGTTGAATCCACCTTCTTGTTTCTTTTACTTCTCCACCTGGTAAACTTTACCGTGCCATCAGCAATTAATTCTAAATCTTCAATATTAGGGGCTTCTAGTGGATATATGTTACCTGCAGACAACAATGGTTCAATTTTGTTAGTTGAAACAAAAGAAGGTTCAATCTTTAGAATTCTTAGAATTCTTCTGGTTTTCAATGCAGGGGTCACCTAATTCTTCTTTTGTTGATTTTTGAGCCATTGTTATGTCCTTGTGAAAACCTCTTTAGTTAGGGACTTCATATCCTCTTCCTCTCTTTCAGTCCAATCAACTCTCCTAGGGTACCAATTTTGCAGTTGACCCCCTGCTTTCTGACTCTGGTACACTTTCATCTTCATCCTTTATGTTTTAATGTTGAAGGGAAGTTTTAAGGGGACAATTTTCCTTAAAGAAAACCTGGAGTGCAATCTCCTCATAACTTCAACTTCATCTATGCAATCATCCTAGAAATCCTCCAAATTTGGTTGATGCAGGAACATAGCATCAACTCTAAAATAATTATCCACAAATCTCTTATTGTCATAATAGTTCCTAGCCTGATATGACTCAAGATTCATTTCCCTTAGTTCCTCTGTCAGAAAGGAGAAATCATGCATTAATATGAAATAATAATTCCCCAACTTTAATGGAAACAAGGCACCAATACCTCTCTTAACCCTGTATTTATTTTCAACCATTAGCAACTATATCCCTACCTCTAGCAAAATACACTTGTCTAAACAGTACCTGGGTAGTTTTAGAGGCAAATCACTGAAACCTCCCACCCACAAATAACTAAAAGTAGGGAATTGTATGTAAAAGCTTCCATAAATCTTAACAAACTCTGGCTTCTTCAGACACCCTGCAATTAGCTTTCCCTCTCAACTCAAAGACTAGTTTAGACATAAAGGTGTCTTGTACCCTTTTGAAATCTATAAGACTTCTTCTTTTCTACAACACAGGATGATACTCATAAATAGTCATGCTACTATTCCATCCTTCATTTGGTAAACCATCCCAAACTTGACAGATTTCAAGGGCATAAAAGAGGTATGATGACATATAGAAATTTGAAATTAGGGGTGGCTGTGATAAACTCTCATGCAACTGCTCTACTATAATTTCAGCCCAATTGATGGAATTACCTACGTCTAAAATGGCTTGCACAAAAATGTACATCCAGTCTTCCCAATTGGTATCTATGGGGTTACCTTTTACTCTTTTCAACAACACTATTATATCCCTTACTTCTCTGAACAAATGGTCTTTCCTAGCAGGAAACTCCTTTTTTTGGATTTAACACCCAATCCCTAGCTATATTATTTCTATATTCCTTTTTATTTTGATGAAATTCAGAAAGGGATTTTTCAATACTCCAATCCCCATAGACCTCCACTGCTAGAATCTTAAACGTAGCCATTATTACTTCTCTATTTACATTCACCAGAACTTCACCACTTCTAGTAGTTATACATCTCTCAGACCTATTATACCTATTACGACATTCCATCACTAATTCTGGACATGGAAGTACTTTAGGAAAATCGACTACTTCCAACAGACCACTCTCTACAATCCTGGTAGCTATGGCCTCACCTTCTATTTTTCTCAACCTTTGTACAATCTCCCTAATATTATCATCCATTATCACTATGTCCCTCATTTCAGGCAAGTAGCTACTGATAGGAGAAAACTTATTCTCCTTTACAAATTTTACTTTGGGAGAGGACATAGTGAAATAAAATTTGCACAATTCCTAGGAATACTTGGACGTAAAGCAGAAAAGAACCCAACCCTTTGTGTTTAAAATGAAGAATCTAAAGGAAACACAAAGCCAAGGTTTCTGTGAAACAAACCACTTTTTTGCTTCCTAATAATTTACCTCGTCGCTCCAAGACACCTCCTGAAGATAAGTAGGACGTAATGAAAAGGCAAGAGAGGAGGGAAAATAAATATACACACTTAGCTTCGATTCCCATCAACTCAAGATGACTACCATGCAATAAATTTTTCTACTACAATAACTACTAACAACTTGTCACGCATGCTCCATTTCAGTAAGAAATCACTTGAGATGATCTAGCATCATTTTTCAGGCCCCATCAATGATTTCAATGTCAATATGCAAGGATTTGGCTTGCGGCTTCTTTACTTTAGTATTATTACATCTTGAAATCTAATCCTTGAACTATGGTGGACCCTATGACATTTGTGACAAACTTGGAATTTTTTGAACCATGACACTAAAGCTTTGACGTGGGAAACTTCAATACAAATTTGTAAAGTGCATATCGAAATGTGAACTTTGAACCATGAATGAGGGGTTCAAAGTTCAAAATTCAATTTACCAATGACAAAAGAAAACACGACCATGACCAAATAGCTTAGGCTTCATCGTGAAAATTCTTTTACATGATTCTCTTCGGGAAAATATGTTTTGAACTTTGAACTTTGAACCAACATATTCAAGTTCAAGGTTCAAGGTTCAATTTACAATTTGAACTTTTACATAAGCAAAAATTGTTGTGCAAAGAAAGGTTGGAAATTATTTGATTGGAAACAAGTGAAAAACCACAAATGACAACAGTATGAATGCACATTCAGTAACGTAGTGATTAAACATATTAAATGTATCAATCACCACCCTGTGCATTAGCAATATCCAACAGAAACTTGTCATATGCTACAAAAATTGCCTCTTACTATTTACTACTGAAAATTTATATCATTGAATGGTAAAAATATTTTTCACCACCTAAAGAGTACAAGCAATGGTAATGAGATACAATCTAGCTACATACAAGCCTACTTGCAACATCCACCTCACTTAGAACTAGTTGCACTAATTGAATCACCAAAATCTTACACATATGTTGCTACTCACAAAGGATGAAAATGGCATTATAGAAAAGACAAGGAAATAGTCCAAGTCTTTCCCAACTTTTTTTCTTTTCCAGAAGAATACTCTGAACAATTCGAGACATTCTATTGGAGTGGGCTAATTTTGTACAATTTTTTTTGAGAAATAGACCAAGATATTGGCCTAACCAAAGAAGAAGTCATTAGTAACTGGAAGCACTTAAATACACAAAACTATAATGCATGGCATGTTGATCGTACAATCAAATTTAAGCTATCTTTGAAGATGAAAATGGTTCTAATGGTGAGGTGGATAGACTTGACATTGTACCAATGAATTAGTGGGAGTTATTGTCCCAAATGAGCCTTGCTAATAGTGTCAACTTAAATGAAATTGACCTTTTGGGAAAGCATGATTGTGACAACACTAAAAGATGGGAAGAAAATATTTTTCCTTCGCACTTGCATGAAACTACAATTCAATTTTTACATATGAACAAGTTGTCTCAACAACATATTCATCCCATCACTAATATTTAAAACCAAAACTATATAGTGTATCACCTCATCAAAAAATAGCCCTTTCTCTCATTAAGGACCACTCCATATCTAATTCTACAACAAAACCTTTGTACATGGTCATACAAGGAACAATAAGAATTAGAAAATCATATATAATTAATTGCATAATAAAATCACTTTAGAGCTGCGGACCTAAAAGAATACATCGACACCTTTTTCTCGATCCAATCGGAATCACAACATTTAGTATAAAAGCATCGACCATGTATGCAACCCTCAAGATTCCAATTAGAGAAATGAAACCACTACAAGGACAGACATTGACAATATTTCAAGAAGATGTGAAAACTATATAATACATTCTTGATGAAGGGTGATCCCCTTAATACTACAAACACATACAGAAACAAAGAAACAACAACAATTTGCGAGAACAGAAAATGGGCTTCTTATTATCTCCACAAATGTGGAATTTCAAATTTCAAAACTCTTACATGCAAAACCACATGGGCATTTTCCTTTACAATATTCTGTAGGCCAAAGCCTCGAATCAAAACTTAGATCTACTACCCAGAACTACCCTAGATAACACTACGAGCCTTCTTTATATAGATAATTTCCACCGCCTGAGAAGGTTCCAGAAAATTAGCCTTTAAGGCCGACAATCCTAAGAATTATTTTCTTTTCTTTTCTTTTTACATAGGGTCGGCTAAGAAAATATACAAAAATATGCTTTTAGGTAGCCCAACTTCCGGAGACCATAACTTTTTAACCGTAGCTCTGATTTTCTATTATAACCACTTTTCAGAAATGCCATGTCGAGATCTACAGTGCCTGACTCACGCAAGCTCCAATTAACCAGTGGTCGACCGCGATCCGGAGCCTCTAAGGCCTTCAAAATTGACCTGAAAGATTTCATACCCAAAAACCTCAATAACTTCGCCAATACTGATGATGTGGCAATGAAACTCAACTGGCAGGCGGAAATGACTAGGATGAACCTCCAACTGTGAAATCAAAACATTCTGAGATCATATGACCAACTTACTAAAAATAGTAAGTTTCCATAAATAGTAACTCTGCACAAGATAGCCCTTATTGAAAAGAAAATAGAAATATTTTTGGGTGATGCAAGATTGCTCTTACACCCAGGATGCTCCTGCATCAAACACCCGGGGTAATTTGAGAAGTGACCCTGTCACGACTCAGGTGTGAAGAGGAAAACCGAGACGATTAACCTCCTCCTTTGTCAGCCATGATGAATCTTCAACAGGTCATCTTTTCCACTTAACCAAATATTCTTCATACATCTTGTTCCTTGTGCTTCTACCAACTCGACTGTCTAGTATGTCTTCAATCTCTTCAGTATCTGAACCACTTGCTGGAATACTCCATTGTGCTGCTGTGATCTCATCTTCAATCTGAAAATCCTTATGCCTCCTTTTTTGATCCACCTTAGCTTTATACTGCGCATTCATCTTGGAAATATGCTTCCTCACCTCCTCATGGATGTTTTTCAAATGTTCTGCAAAATCCTCTACTTCAGCACTACATATTTCCCCTTTATCTATCTTTCTCAATCCAGATGTATTTCTAGGACTACTACCATATACAATCTGTGGATGATGTGATGAACTAAATTTCAAATCTATCTTCAACTCTTCACTTTCTACTAGTGTCATTCTGTGTGCTACCTTATTTGGAAAACTGGCTCCTGGAATCAAGTCCATCTGATGACTGATCTTTCTTACTGGTGGTAATCCATCAGGTACACTATCAGATATAATATCCTGAAACTCATTCAATAATTCTATAACTTCTATAGGTACATCTTCTACTTTCTCTTTCCCAGCCTTTGAAATTAAGGTCAAACACATATGCTCATGTTGCATACCATCTAAGAAATTTCCTCTATCAACAAAAGTGATTCTTGCATTACCACATAAATTTTCTTCAGTCCCCTTCAATGGCTTTAGCGTATGTCGCACTCTATCCGTTGTCAAAGAATAGGTATTAGCATGACCATCATGTATAGCCCATTTGTCAAACTGCCATGGTCTTCCCAACAACATATGACATGCATCCATAGATATGATATCACATAGTACCTCATCTTGGTACCTACCGATCTTGAACTTCACTAGGCACTGTTCACTGACCATGACCTTGTGGTCATCTTGAACCCAGGCAACCCGATATGGATGTGGATATTTCTGTCTCTTGAGCTTCAACTTTTTCACCATCTCCTCTGACACCAAATTATCAGTACTGCCACTATCAATAATCACATCACAACATTTACCTTCACACTTTCATCTAGTGCGAAATAGGCTCCTTCTTTGCTCAGGTTCATTCTCACCACTCAGTAGGACTCTTCTGTTAATCAGTGTTTCTCCTCTTTCAGCATCTTTAGAATGTGATGATCTGGCATCTTCATCTACATATGCAACTCTGGTCTGGCCTTCATTTCTCCTATCTGTCCTTCCTTGGCATTGAGGACATTCAAATGCCCTATGACCTTCTTCTCCACAGTGAAAACATGTTCCATGGAAGCCTCCTCTTCCAGATCCTTGTCCTCTTCCTCTTCCTCTCTGATCTCTATTATTCTGATCTTGGAAATGATTGAAATTATCTCCTCTTTGATTCTGACTGTTACTAGTCTCATCCTACTTTTTCAGATCTTCATTTCGATCTCCATATGACCCTCCACTAGATTTTCTATCACGACCTCTTCCACTTTGTCTGCTCTCAAACTTCTTGTTCATCTTTTCCTCTACTTTTAGGGAAAACTGGTATGCCTCTTCAATATTGTTCATTCAAACCAGATTCAGCTCCTCCTGAATGCTCGGCCTCAACCCATTAAGGTAATGGGCAACTTTCTCCTTATCAGCTTCTGCATGGCCTGTTCTGATGAGGAGTCGATAGAACTCCTCTGTATACTCCTGAACAGATCTTCCTACTTGCTTCAAACTTTGCATTTTCTTCAGTGGGTCAAGCTCATAATCAATAGGAATGAACTGTCACTTCAATTTATCCACCATTTGATCCCATCTTGTGATTTTATCTTTCCCTCTTCTATTTCTCTCCAACTAAACCTCTTGCCACCAGATCTTGGTGTGACCTTTCAGTCTTGCCTTCGCAAATTTGACCCTATCAGGATCCTCAACATCCTCATACTCAAAATATTCTTTACATTCATTGATCTAGTCGATCAATTCTTCTGAGTTAAGATTCCCTGAAAATGTAGGAACCTCGATCTTAGGTCTCTTCCCGATCTTGGAAAGGGCTCAAAAAAGTCTTTCTTCTTCTGGGTTCAGAAGTTCGCCTTCTCCTTCCTGATCAAAATTTTCTTCCACTTCATCATCACTTTCTTCTCTTACATTAAGATTCATTCCTCTATGAATCTTCTCTTTCAATGCTCGCATTTGTCTCTGGAGCTCTCTAACCTCAGGTGTCACAACACCAGCTCTTCCGCCTCGTTCTCTTCGTGGAGGAATCCTTGCGCTACTTGCTGAAACCCTAACCACGATCCTGGTGCAAACTACCTCACAATCAGTGAACTATTTACACACTCAGGAACTCCTGCTCTGATACCATTTGATGAAGGGTGATCCCCTTAATACTACAAACACATACAGAAACAAAGAAACAACAACAATTTGCGAGAACATAAAATGGGCTTCTTATTATCTCCACAAATGTGGAATTTCAAATTTCAAAACTCTTATATGCAAAGCCACATGGGCATTTTCCTTTACAATATTCTGTAGGCGAAAGTCTCAAATCAAAACTCAGATCTACTACCCAGAACTACCCTAGACAACACTACGGGCCTTCTTTATATAGACAATTTCCACCACCCGAGAAGGTTCCAGAAAATTAGCCTTTAAGGCGGATGATCATAAGAATTATTTTCTTTTCTTTTCTTTTTACATAGGGTCGGCTAAGAAAATATACAAAAATATACTTTTAGGTAGCCCAACTTCCGAAGACCATAACTTTTTAACCGTAGCTTCGATTTTCTATTATAACCACTTTTTGGAAACACCATGTCTAGATTTACAGTGCTTGACTCGCGCAAGCTCCAATCAGCCGGGGGTCGACCGCGATCCGAAGCCTCTAAGGCCTTCAAAATTGACCTGAAAGATTTCATACCCAAAAACCTCAATAACTTCGCCAATACTGATGATGTGGCAGTGAAACTCAACTGGCAGGAGGAAATGACTAGGATGAACCTCCAACTGTGAAATCAAAACATTCTGAGATCATATGACCAACTTACTAAAAATAGTAAGTTTCCATAAATAGAAACTCTGCACAAGATAGCCCTTATTGAAAATCAAACAAAAATATTTTTGGGTGATGCAAGATTGCTCTTACACCCAGGATGCTCCTGCATCAGACACCCGGGGTAATTTGAGAAGTGACCCTGTCACGACTCACATGTGAAGAGGAAAATCGAGACGGTTAACCTCCTCCTTTGTCAGCCATGATGAATCTTCAACAGGTCATCCTTTCCACTTAACCAAATATTCTTCATATGTCCTTTTCCTTGTGCTTCTACCAACTCAACTATCTAGTATGTCTTCAATCTCTTCAGTATCTAAACCACTTGCTGGGATACTCCACTGTGCTGTTGTGATCTCATCTTCAATCTAAAAATCCTTATGCCTCCTTCTCTGATCCGCATTAGCTTTATACTGCGCTTTTATCTTGGAAATATGCTTCCTCACCTCCTCATGGATGTTTTTCAAATGTTCTACAAAATCCTCTACTTCAGCACTACTTATTTCCCTTTTATCTATCTTTCTCAATCCAGATGTATTTCTAGAACTACTACCATATACAATCTGTGGATGATGTGATGAACTGAATTTCAAATCTATCTTCAACTCTTCACTTTCTACTAGTGTCATTCTATGTGCTACCTTATTTGGAAAACTGGCTCCTGGAATCAAGTCCATCTGATGACCGACCTTTCTTACTGGTAGTAATCCATCAAGTACACTATCAGATACAATATCCTGAAACTCATTCAATAATTCTGCAACTTCTATAGGTACATCTTCTACTTTCTCTTTTCCTACCTTTGGAATTAAGGTAAAACACATATGCTCATGCTGCATACCATCTAAGAAATTTCCTCTATCAACAAAAGTGATTCTTGCATTACCACATACCTTTTCTTCAGTCTCCTTCAATGGCTTTAGCTTATGTCGCACTCCATCCTTTATCAAGGAATAGGTATCCGCACGACCATCATGTATAGCCCATCTGTCAAACTGCCATGGTCTTCCCAACAACATATGACTTGCATCCATAGATATGATATCACATAGTACCCCATCTTGGTACCTGCCGATCTTGAACTTCAGTAGGCACTATTCACTGACCATGACCTTATGGTCATCTTGCACCCAGGCAACCCGATATGGATGTGGATGTTTCTATCTCTTGAGCTTCAACTTTTTCACCATCTCCTCTAACACCAAATTATCAGTACTGCCACTATCAATATTCACATCACAACATTTACCTTCACACTTGCATCTAGTGTGAAACAGGATCCTTATTTGCTCAGGTTCATTCTCACCACTCAGTAGGATTCTTCTGTTAGTCACTGTTTCTCCTCTTTTAGCATCTTCAGAATGTGATGATCTAGCATCTTCATCTACATATGCAACTCTAGCTTGGCCTTCATTTCTCCTGTTTGTCCTTCCTTGGTGTTGAGGACATTCAAATGTCGTATGACCTTCTTCTCCACAGTGAAAACATGTTCCACGGATACCTCCTCTTCCAGATCCTTGTCCTCTTCCTCTTCCTCTTTGATCTTTATTATTCTAATCTTGGAAATGATTGAAATTATCTCCTCTTTGATTCTGACTGTTACTAGTCTCATCCTGCTTTTTTGGATCTTCATTTCGATCTCCATATGACCGTCCACTAGATCTGCTATCATGACCTCTTCTGCTTTGTCTTCTCTCAAACTTCTTGTTCATCTTTTCCTCTACTTTTAGGGAAAACTGGTATGCCTCTTCAATACTGTTCATTCGAACCAGATTCAACTCCTCCTGAATGCTCGGCCTTAACCCATTAAGGTAACGGGAAACTTTCTCCTTATCAACTTCTGCATGGCCTGTTCTGATGAGGAGTCGATAGAACTCCTCTGTATACTCCTGAATAGATCTTCTTGCTTGCTTCAAACTTTGCATTTTCTTCAGTAGGTCAAGCTCATAATCAATAGGAATGAACTTTCACTTCAATTTATCCACCATTTGATCCCATCTTGTGATTTTATCTTTCCCTCTTCTATTTCTCTCCAACTGAACCTCTTGCTACCAGATCTTGGCGTGACCTTTCAGTCTTGTCTTTGCAAATTTGACCCTATCAAGATCCTCAACATCCTCATACTCAAAATATTCTTCACATTCATTGATCTAGTCGATCAATTCTTTTGGGTTAAGATTCCTTGAAAATGTAAGAACCTCGATCTTAGGTCTCTTCTCGATCTTGGAAAGGGCTCGAAAAAGCCTTTCTTCTTCTGGGTTCAGAAGTTCGCCTTCTCCTTCCTGATCAAAATTTTCTTCTGCTTCATCATCACTTTCTTCTCTTACATTAAGATTCATTCCTCTATGAATCTGCTCTTGCAATGCTCACATTTGTCTCTAGAGCTCTCTAACCTCAGGTGTCACAACACTAGCTCTTCCGCCTCATTGTCTTTGTGGAGGCATCCTTGCGCTGCTTGCTGAAACCCTAACCACAGTCCTGGTGCAAAATGCCTCATAATCGGTAATCTATTTACACACTCAGGAACTCCTGCTCTGATACCACTTAATGAAAGGTGATCCCCTTAATACTACAAACACATACAGAAACAAAGAAACAACAGCAAGTTGCGAGAACATAAAATGGGCTTCTTATTATCTCCACAAATGTGGAATTTCAAATTTCAAAACTCTTACATGCAAAGACACATGGGCATTTTCCTTTACAATATTCTATTGGCCAAAGCCTCGAATCAAAACTCAGATCTACTACCCAGAACTACCCTAAACAACACTACGGGCCTTCTTTATATAGACAATTTCCACCGCCTGAGAAGGTTCCAAAAAATTAGCCTTTAAGGCCAACGATCCTAAGAATTATTTTCTTTTCTTTTCTTTTTACATAGGGTCGGCTAAGAAAATATACAAAAATATGCTTTTAGGTAGCCCAACTTCTGGAGACCATAACTTTTTAACCGTAGCTCCGATTTTCTATTATAACCACTTTTCAAAAATGCCATGTTGAGATTTACAGTGCCTGACTCGCGCAAGCTCCAGTCAGTCGGGGGTCGACCACGATCCGGAGCCTCTAAGGCCTTCAAAATTGACTTGAAAGATTTCATACCCAAAAACCTCAATAACTTCGCCAATACTAATGATGTGGCAATGAAACTCAACTGGCAAGCTGAAATGACTAGGATGAACCTCCAACTGTGAAATCAAAACATTCTGAGATCATATGACCAACTTACTAAAAATAGTAAGTTTCCATAAATAGCAACTCTTCACAAGATAGCCCTTATTGAAAAGCAAATAGAAATATTTTTGGGCGATGCAAGATTGCTCTTACACCCAGGATGCTCCTGCATCAATTCTCATCGATGAGATGAGCTTCATAGGCCCAAAACTATTATTGAAAATTGACAACCAGTTACATGAAGCAATACCAGGATAATAACACCCCCCTTTGGTGGCATTTCTATAATTCTAATAGGAGACATTTCCTAACTCCCACCTATTATTTGTAAACCTATTTATGCATCACATACACTTGCAAGAAATCTATGGCACAAATTTAGTACTCTTGTAACATTTCATATGATTTTTAGATAGGAGGGTGATGATCCAATTGAAATTAAATTTTTTCAAGCATTAAAAAACATGCATAACACATAACCAACAGAACATGACTAGCAGTTGTTAATGACACACACAAACAAGCATCTAGCTGTAATTGAATGAAAAGAGCTTGACCAAACAATACATTTGTTTTCTACAAATAAACTAGTAGCACTCTACAATAGGAAAAGGATAAAACAACTACATGTACCTATTGTACTCTATGGTGCACTCAATACATAATGTCAATCCACATAACTTGACAATGATGACCAACTTTCACAAGAAGTCTTATTATGTATATTTGAATGTGTAATTGTTACCACAAATCTATGTATAGAAGGTGGCCTTTTCAATGGATCTCTTGGAGAGGTCAAAGATATTGTATATACCTTTATCTCTAATCCCCCGTAATTACCACTATATGTTACAATTGAATTTGATAACTACCATGGTCCACCCTTGGATGAGGGTGAACCCACAATAGTGGGTTACACTTTTTGGCCTGAACGAACACTAAACTCTACATTTTGAAAAAAAAAATTGGATTCGGATGCATATTGTCGTTGAACTGTTTGAAATCAAAGGATGAAGTAAATTCAAGTCTTTTAGGATTTTCTGTCTAGATTCTATATATATATATTGAATTTATTTGAATAGTTTTTTCTTTGTTCCACAAAAACTGGTATGGTGTTGAAAACATCATTTTCAAAGAGTAACATTGTTTTCATAGAGCATAACTCTTTTTGTAAAATAGATATGAATGTGATTATTTCAAATTTTGTTTTGTAACATCCATATAGAGGGCATGCAATTGGTTTGACGACATTATCATGATTATTGCATATTTTATTAATGTTTGAACTTGACTAAACCATAATTTTGACATACATTAACTATATAGCTTATAACTTGTGTATTTATCGAATTTCAAAAAAAAAATTTGATAGAAAGTAGACTCAAAGACGAAGGGCACTATTATTTTTCAATTTTTTTCCCTTTTTTACTATTTTTCATTGAATGTCAAACTTAGAGGTTTATATTTGATAAAAAACCTACATTCAATTAATGTCAAAAACCATATACATAATAAATTCACAAATAGTTGAATATATAATCGTTAGAAAGCTCATTTTGAGTACTTGTGCTATGAAAAATAATATCTTCTTATTGTTCCATTTGATCCCTGTGCTTGAGCCCCGAATCCATGAAATTGTCATAATTTCTTCATAGTTTGAAAACATGGCCTAAACCAAGTACTTTCGATCGAAACTTTTGAGTTTCGATTGAAAGTACTTTCTATCAAAATTACTTTCTAATTTGATGCCAATTTTAGTCATCACTAACTTACCTTCGATTGAAAGTCAAAGTTGACTTTCGATAGAAACCTAGGTCAGCCTATTTGGTGTCATTTCGGGTTAATAACAATTACATATAAATAAATATATGTTTTTCTCATCTCATTAATCTAAAAGCTGTAAAATAATTCGCATTTAGGAGAATGAAGACTTTTGAAATTGTATTTTTTTGAATTTTAACAAAATTTGGTGGAATAATTTTGTAACTTGTGATAGGAAATAAAAGAGAAGGCTAAACAAGAGTACACAACATTATTCAGAAGAGGCTGAACAAAGACTACGTGAAGAAGCATGAGAAATATATTATCATAGGAAACAAGGTATGTCTATGTCTCTCTCTGGATATTTTAATTTGATGATCAAGACTTGTCTTAATGAATCATGTAAGTGTGATATCACAATACCTAATTAGACATAATAAGACTAATTATTACCAATTAGGACCTATTAGGACCAATTAGAGATCTAACTAGACCTAACTAGATGTATTAGGACCTATTAGGACCAAGTAGACCTAACTAAACCTAACTAGGATGTATTAGGACCAATTAGACCTATTAGGACCTATTAGCTTGACCAATTAGATGTATTAGGACCTATTAGGATCAAATAGACCTAAATAAACCTAGATAGGCCTATTAGGACCTATTACGACTAATTAGTCCACCTATTAGGGCCAATTCAAACCAATCGGGACCAACTATGACCTATTAGGACCAATTAGAGGTCTAACTAGAGACCAATTATACCTAACTAGAGCTATTAGGACCTATTAGGACCAATTAGACATAACTAGAACCTATTAGGTCCACCAATTAGGACCTATTAGGACCAATTATGACCAAGTAGACCTAACTAAACCTAACTAGGAGGTCTATTAGGACCAATTGTACCCAATAGGACCAATTAGAGGTCTAACAAGACCAGTTAGACCTAACTCTAGACTTATTAGGACCTATTAGACCAATTAAGATCCATTAGACATAACTTCTACCTAACTAGGACCTATTAGACCAATTAGGGCCAATTACCTGACCTATTAGGACCAATTAGACCTAACTAGGACCTATTAGGATCAATTAGAGGTCTAACTATACCAATTAGGCATGACTAGATAGGTATTAGGACCTATTAGACCTAACTAGACCTAACTAGGACCTATTAGGACCTGTTAGACCTTACTAGACCTAACTAGGACCAATTAGAACAATTAAGACAAATTAGAGGTCTACTAGACCAATCAGACCCAATTAGGACCTATTAGGACCTAATTAGACCCAATTAGACCTAATTAGGACCTAATTAGACCTAATTAGACCTAATTAGACTTAATTAGACCCAATATGATCTAATGGAACCTATTTAGACCTAGTAGGACCAATTAGATATAATATGAACCTATTAGGACCCAATAGGACTTTATATGACATATTAGACCTGATATGACCTATAAGTCCACATAATCAGACTTAATTAGAGCCAATTAGTACCTCTTTATACCTATTAGGACCCAATTAGACCCATTAGGACCTCTTTATACCTATTAGGACCTATCTATACCTATTAGGACCTAATTAGACTTAATTAAACTTAATTAGACAAATTAGGACCTAATTAGATTTAATTAGACCAATTAGGACCTAATTAGACGTATTAGGACCAGTTAGCCAATCAGACCCAATTAGACCTATTAGGACTTATTTAGACTTAATATGAACCTATTAGGACTTATTAAGACCTATTTAGACTTAATATAAACCTAATTAGACCAATTAGACATAATATGAACCTATTAGGACCTAATATGACTTATTAGGACCCAATTAGACCCATTAGGACCTCGGTATACCATTAAGGACCTATTTATACCTATTAGGACCTAATTAGACTTAATTAGACCAATTAGGACCTAATTAGGCTTAATTCTGAACCAATTAGGACCTATTACCTGACCTATTAGGACCCAATCAAACCTATTAGGACTAATTAGGACCAATAAGGACCCAATTAGACCCATTAAGACCCAATTAGACCTAATTAGAGCCAATTAGACCTATTAGGACCTATTAGGACTTAATATATGAACCTAATTAGACCAATTAGACATAATATGAACCTATTAGGACCCAATTAGACCTATTAGGACCTCTTTATACATATTAGGTCCTATTTATACATATTAGGACCTAATTAGACTTAATTAGACCAATTAGGACCTAATTAGACTCAATTATACCAATTAGGACCTAATTAGACTTAATTCTAGACCAACTAGGACCTATTAGGACCCAATTAGACCTATTAGGACCTATTTAGACTTAATATGAACCTATAAGGACTTATTTAGACTTAATATGAACCTAGTTAGACCAATTAGACATAATATGAACCTATTAGGACCTAATATGACATATTAGGACCCAATTAGACCCATTAGGACCTCTGTATACCTATTAGGACCTAATTAGACTTAATTAGATCAATTAGGACCTAATTAGACTTAATTAGACCAATTAGGACCTAATTAGACTTAATTAGACCAATTAGGACCTAATTAGACTTAATTAGACCAATTAGGACCTAATTAAACTTAATTATAAACCAATTAGGACCTATTAGGACCTATTAGGACCCAATTAGACCTATTAGGACTAATTAGGACCAATGAGGACCCAATTAGATCCATTAGGACCTAATTAGGACCCAATTATACCTATTAAGACCTATTTAGACTTAATATGAACCTATTACTACTTATTTAGACTTAATATGAACCTAGCTAGACTAATGAGACATAATATGAACCTATTAGGACCTAATATGACCTATTAGGACCCAATTAGACCCATTATGACCTCTTTATACCTATTAGGTCCTATTTATATCTATTAGGACCTAATTAGATTTAATTAGACTTAAATAGACCAATTCAGACCTAGTTAGTCTTAATTATACTTAATTAGACCAATTCAGACCTAATTAGACTTAATTAGGCCAATTAGGACCTAATTAGGCTTAATTAGACCAATTAGGGCCTAATTAGACTTAACTCTAGACCAATTAGGAACTATTAGGACCTATTAGGACCCAATTAGACCTATTAGGACCAATTAGGACCCATTTAGACCCATTTAGACCCATTAGGACCCAATTAGGACCTAATTAGAATTAATTAAACTTAATTAGAACAATTAGGATCTAATTAGGCTTAATTAGACAAATTAGGACCTAATTGGAATTAATTCTACACCAATTAGACCTATTAGGACCTATTATGACCAATTATGACCCAATTAGACCCATTAGGACCTAATTAGGACCTAATTAGATCCATTAGGACCCAATTAGACCCACCATGACCTCTTTATACCTATTGGGACCTAATTCAACTTAATTAGACTTAATAAGAACAATTAGGACCTATTAATCCACCTAATTAGGACCTATTAGTTATACTTTGATGCCTAATTAGACCTATTTAGACCTATTAGGACCTATTAGGACCTATTAGAACCTATTAGAACCTATTAGGGCCTATTAGGATCTATTAGAGCTTATTAGAACCAATTAGTTACACTTTGATGCCTAATTAGGACCTATTAGAACCTATAAGAACCCATTAGGACCTAGTAGGACCCAATTATGTACCTAAAATGACTTAATTAGACCTAACTTCATTTGAAAGTTTTTGTTTAATCATTTTTACTTCATATGTAGGAAATTTTCAAGAAGCACAACCTTCTAAAGTTGGAGAAGGGTCATCACAAGCTCAAGAAGCCAAACCTTCAGAAGTTGGAGAAGGGTCATCATAAGCTCCACAAGCTCAACCTTTAGAATATGGAAAAGGGTCATCACAAACTCAAAAAGTACAACTCTCATAATATCAAACAAGTACACATCTCTCTCTCTCTCTCACTGAATCTCTCTCATTGTCTCAATTTAGTCTCTTAGTAGTGAATATGAATTTTGGGTATTTCCCCTTAAGAAGTTATTGTTTTTGTTGTGTACATGTAGCCTTTGATGATGAAAATGTTGGACAAGGGGCATCCCAAGTTGAAGTAATGGAAAATAAAGAAGGGTCAACCTAAGGTCAAATAAATATGTGTTTCTCTCATTAGTTTATAAATTATTACCTTTGACATTCAATCTTGTAAATACTTATTTCATGAAGGTCCCCTTAAGATGAGATATAAAGATATTTTTTTAATTTTGTTTGCAGTGGAAGTGAAAGAAACATATGAGAATGATAGTCTAACTCAAAAGTTGAAGAGAAAAACTAATCATAAAAGCATAGATCATTTAATTGAAATGGATGTGGAAAAATTGAGAGACTATGCTAAACAACCCATAAATATTATGAAGAGGGCATTGAATAAAAAGTCTAAGAAAATAATGAAACAATTTGAGAATCTTGGTACACTTGAAAAAACTCAACTATTATCAATTACACTTCTTAAAGCTGAGTTAAAAAAGCTATTAAAATTGTTGGGTGAAGATGCAAGTTTGAAAATTTTGAAACCGTGTAACCTACCAAAAAATATTGTTGACAGTTTTAAGGAAGGTTTGCATTCATTGGAAAAACAACTAGATCTATAGATAGGTCCATTTCAAGAAAAGTGATATTGACATCTATTTTAAATAAAAACATGTCTCAAAGAAGACAAATTTCTTCACTTTCATCTCATATCGGGTACAGTAGGAAGACAATGACATATTATTTGAAAAGAAGAATCAATTTGGATGGTACTACATTGGAATGTAATTGGGCACTAATGTGTAGAGCTCCTCAGTTTGATACAATTAATGAAATAGTTAGGAACTTAGTTATGACATTTTGGACTGATCATACTCGTCCTTCACCAAATACAAGAGACATTATCAAGAAGAGGATTGGGCCTATGGAATATTTCCATTACAAAAAACATTGGTTGGACACCACACAACATGAATTCAATCTCTCATTTTGTTACTCAAATCCTAACATTAAGATTGGACAAACAATGTTTGAAAGATTAAAGCCATTTTTTGTAAAGATACATAAATATTTTGAAACTTGTTGATATCATATTGAATTTGATCTCTACTGTCAAGGATTTAGAAAGATGATAGAAGAAATTGGTGGTTCTCAAAATGATTTTCCTAGACGTCCAAGCCAATTCATAGCATCAATCTTATGTAACAAATCAATTGATCATAAAATACCTGAAATAGATTGCATAAGAGGAACTTGTCAAACATGTGGGGATTTGGCTAAATTTCCTTTGAGACTTGAAGATACTGACATGATGAGGATGGTAAAATGTAAGAGAAACAAGTACATAATTCTGAAACAAAAGTCGGGAAAGAATCAACAAGGTTGGAATATGTAGAGAGCGAGATATCTATTGCAACATTTATGGAGAATTTTTGTAAATTGATTCAACCATACATACGTCATTTTTTTTTTCTAAATGGCAAGAAGACTAGTTCCAAATACTAAAAGGAATTTTTCCAGTTGGAACAATTTTATTAGTTGTTGATTTTGCAAAGAATTATGTGACCTATTAGACCTAATATGACCTATAAGTCCACCTAATTAGACTTAATTAGACCCAATTAGGACCTCTTTATACCTATTAGGACCCAATTAGACTCATGAGGACCTCTTTATACCTATTAGGACCTAATTAGACTTAATTAAACTTAATTAGACCAATTAGGACATAATTAGATTTAATTAGACCAATTATGACCTAATTAGATTTAATTAAACCAATTAGGACCTAATTAGACATATTAGGACAAATTAGGACCCAATTAGGACCCAATTAGACCCAATTAGACCTATTAGGACCTATTTAGACTTAATATGAACCTAGTTAGACCAATTAGACATAACATGAACCTATTAGGACCTAATATGACCTATTAGGACCCAACTAGACCCATTAGGAACTCTTTATACCATTAAGGACCTATTTATATCTATTAGGACCTAATTAGACTTAATTAGACCAATTAGGACCTAATTAGGATTAATTCTAGACCAATTAAGACCTATTACCTAACCTATTAGGACCCAATTAGACCTGTTAGGACTAATTAGGACCAATTAGGATCCAATTAGATCCATTAGGACCCAATTAGACCTAATTAGAACTATTAGGACCTATTAGGACCTATTTAGACTTAATATGAACCTAGTAGGACTTAATATATGAACCTAGTTAGACCAATTAGACATAATATGAACCTATTAGGACCCAATTAGACCCATTAGGACCTCCTTATACCTATTAGGTCCTATTTATACATATTAGGACCTAATTAGACTTAATTAGACCAATTAGGAAATAATTAGACTTAATTAGATGAATTAGGACCTAATTAGACTTAATTCTAGACCAACTAGGACCTATTAGGACCCAATTAGACCTATTAGGACCTATTTAGACTTAATATGAACCCATTAGGATCTATTTAGACTTTATATGAACCTAGTTAGACCAATTAGACATAATATGAACCTATTAGGACCTAATATGATATATTAGGACCTAATTAGACCCATTCGGACCTCTTTATACCTATTAGGACCTATTTATATACCTATTAGGACCTAGTTAGACCTAATTAGACTTAATTAGATCAATTAGGACCTAATTAGACTTAATTAGACCAATTGGGACCTAATTAGACTTAATTAGACCAATTAGGACCTAGTTAGACTTAATTCTAAACCAATTAGGACCTATTAGGACCCAATTAGACCTATTAGGACTAATTAGGACCAATGAGGACCCAATTAGACCCATTAGGACCCAATTAGACCTATTAGGACCTATTTAGACTTAATATGAACCTATTATGACCTATTAGGATGTATTTAGACTTAATATGAACCTAGCTAGACCAATTAGACATAATATGAACCTATTAGGACCTAATATGACCTATTAGGACCCAATTAGACCCATTAGGACCTTTTTATACCTATTAGGTCCTATTTATACCTATTAGGACCTACTTAGACTTAATTAGACTTAATTAGACCAATTCAGACCTAATTAGACTTAATTAGACCAATTAGGACCTAATTTGACTTAATTAGACCAATTAGGACCTAATTAGACTTAATTCTAGTTGAATTAGGAACTATTAGGACCTATTAGGACCCAATTAGACCAATTAGGAAAAATTAGGACCCATTTAGACCCATTAGGACCCAATTAGACCCATTAGGACCTCTTTATACCTATTAGGACCTATTTATATACCTATTAGGACCTAATTAGACTTAATTAGACTAAATTAGATCAATTAGGACCTAATTAGACTTAATTGGACCAATTAGGACCTAATTAGACTTAATTAGACCAATTAGGACCTATTTAGACTTAATTCTAAACCAATTAGGACCTATTAGGACCCAATTAGACCTATTAGGATTAATTAGAACCAATGAAGACCCAATTAGACCCATTAGGACACAATTAGACCTATTAGAACCTATTTAGACTTAATATGAACCTATTATGACCTATTAGGATGTATTTAGACTTAATACGAACCTAGCTAGACCAATTAGACATAATATGAACCTATTAGGACCTAATATGACCTATTAGGACCCAATTAGACCCATTAGGACCTCTTTATACCTATTAGGTCCTATTTAAACCTATTAGGACCTAATTAGACTTAATTATACTTAATTAGACCAATTCAGACCTAATTAGACTTAATTATACTTAATTAGACCAATTCAGACCTAATTAGACTTAATTAGACCAATTAGGACCTAATTAGACTTAATTAGACCAATTAGGACCTAATTATACTTAATTATAGATCAATTAGAAACTATTAGGACCTATTAGGACCCAATTAGACCTATTAGGACCAATTAGAACCAATTAGGACCCATTTAGATCCATTAGGACCCAATTAGACCCATTAGGACCTCCTTATACCTACTAGAGCCTATTTATACCTATTAGGATCTAATTAGACTTAATTAGACCAATTGGGACCTAATTAGACTTAATTAGACTAATTTGGACCTAATTAGACTTAATTCTTGACCAATTAGGCCCTATTAAGACCCTATTAGACCTATTAGGACCTATTAGGACTAATTAGGACCCAAATAGACCTATTAGGACCCAATTAGACCCATTAGGACCTCTTTATACCTATTAGGACCTAATCAGACTTAATTAGAACAATTAGGACCTAATTAGGCTTAATTAGACCAATTAGGACCTAATTAGACTTAATTCTAGACCAATTAGACCTATTAGGGCCTATTAGGACCAATTAGACCCATTAGGACCCAATTAAGACCCAATTAGATCTATTAGGACCCAATTAGGACCCAATTAGACCTAATTAGACCCAATTATACCCATTAGGACCTCTTTATACCTATTAGGACCTAATTCGACTTAATTAGACTTAATAAGACCAATTAAGACCTATTATGACTTATTACTTATACTTTCATGCCTAATTAGACCTAGTTAGACCTATTAGAACCTATTAGGATCTATTAGATCCTATTAGAACTTATTAGGGCCTATTAGGATCTATTAGAACCAATTAGTTATACTTTGATGCCTAATTAGGACCTATTAGAACGTATTAGAACCCATTAGGACCTAATAGGACCCAATTATGTACCTAAAATGATTTAATTAGACCTAACTTCATTCAAAAGTTTTTGTTTAATAATTTTTACTTTGTATGTAAGAAATGCTCAAGAAGCACAACCTTCTAAAGTTGGAGAAGGGTCATCACAAGTAGCCAAACCTTTAGAAGTTGGAGAAGGGCCATCACAAGATCCACAAGCTCAACCTTTAGAATATGGAAAAGGGTCATCAGAAGCTCAAAAAGTACAACTCTCAGAATATCAAACAAGTACACATCTCTCTCTCTCTCTCTCTCTCTCTCTCTCTCTCTCTCTCTCTCTCTCTCTCTCTCTCTCTCTCTCTCTCATTGAATCTCTCTCATTGTCTTGATTTAGTCTCTTAGTGGTGAATATGAATTTTGGGTCTTTCCCCTTAAGAATATATTGTTTTTGTTGTGTACATCCATTTCAATTAAATGATCTATATTTTTGTTGGGCCTTTGATGATGAAAATGTTGGACAAGGGGCATCCCAAGTTGAAGTAATGGACTTTAGAGAAGGGTCAGCCTAATGTCAAATAAGTATGTGTTTCTCTCATTAGTTTATAAATTATTACCTTTGACATTCAAGCTTGTAAATACTTATTTCATGAAGGTCCCCTTAAAATGAGATATTAAGATATTTTTTTAATTTTGTTTGCAGTGGAAGTGCAAGAAACATATGAGAATGATAGTCTAATCCAACATTTGAAGAGAAAAATTAATCGTAAAAGCATAGATCATTTAATTGCAATGGATGTGGAAAAATTGAAAGATTATGCTAAACAACCCGTAAATATTACGGAGAGGGCATTGAATAAAAAGTCTAAGAAAATAATGAAACAATTTGAGAATCTTGGTACACTTGAAAAATCTCAACTATTATTAATTACACTTCTTAAAGCTGAGTTAAAAAAGCTATTAAAATTGTTGGGTGTAGATGCAAGTTTGAAAAATTTAAAACCTTGTAACCTACCAAAAAATATTGTTGACAGTGTTAAGCAAGGTTTGCATTCCATTATAAAAATAACTAGATCTACAGATAGGTCCATTTCAAGAAGAGTGATACTAACATCTATTTTAAATAAAAACATGTCTCAAAGAAGATAAATTTCTTCACTTTCATCTCATATTGAGTACAACAGGAAGAAAATGACATATTATTTGAAAAGAAGAATCAATTTGGATGGTACTACATTGGAAGGTAATTGGGCACTAATGTGTAGAGCTCCTTAGTTTGATAGGATTAATGAAATAGTTAGGAACTTAGTTACGACATTTTGGACTGATCATACTTGTCCTTCACCAAATACAAGAGACGTTATCAAGAAGAGGACTGGGCTTAAAAAATATTTCCAGCACACAAAACATTGGTTGGACACCACACAACATGAATTCAATCTCTCATTTTGTAACTTAAATCCTGACATTAAGATTGGACAAACAATGTTTGAAAGATTAAAGCCCTTTTTTGTAAAGATAAATAAATCTTTTGAAACTTGTTGTCGATATCATATTGAATTTGATCTCTACTGTGAGGGATTTATTAAGATGATAGAAGAAAGTGGTGGTTCTCAAAATGATTTTCCTAAACATCCAAGCCAATTCATAGAATCAATCTTATGTAACAAATCCATTGATCATAAAATACCTAAAATAGATTGCATAAGAGGAACTTGTCAAACATGCGGGGATTTTTCTAAATTTACTTTGAGACTTGAAGATACTAACATGATGAGGATGGTAAAATGTAAGGGATACAAGTACATAAAGTCTAAAACAAAAGTCAGGAAAGAATCAACAAGGTTGGAATATGTAGAGGACGAGATATCTATTGCAACATTTATGGAGAATTTTTGTAAATTGATTCAACCATACATACGTCATTTTTTTTTTGCTAAATGGAAAGAAGAATAGTTCCAAATACTAAAAGAAACTTTTATAGTTGGAATAATTTTATCAGTTGTTGATTTTGAAAAGAATTACTTCTTTGTTTATAAAAAATAACTTCAAGAAGAAAACTACTATACAGAGAAGATCACTATCATGGTAGATATTTCTTATTGACATTCACAATTAGGTTTGGATGGTGTTGAAAGTACATATCAAGTACGGGTCATAAAGAAAGAATATCAATTTTACATTAGTGATGATAAAGAGCATGACATACTTTTTGTCGAGTATTTCTTTAAGACATTTTGTGGATACTTGGAAAATAAAGGCATCAAAATTGAAAAACATTTCATTTGGTCAGATGGATGTGCAACATAATTTAAATCAACAAGGCCATTTTATACACTATGTAGATATCAGCGATACCAAAAGATACCACATATTTGGAGTTTCTTTGAGAGTGGGCATGGAAAGGGAGAGCATGATGGTGCATGATCTTGTATCAAACATGCTTTAAGAAAGTATCAACTAGACTATCAAGGATATCATATAAATAATGCTCATGATGTAGTTGAGTGGTGAAAGATGCATTTTGTGGTGCCAAATCATGATAACACATCATCACGATCAAATCAAGTCATACCATTCTGAGTTTTCAAGTATAAATTTTCAACATCACTTGTTGTAATTATAATATATGTACGTGTGCTTTAAATTTATTGATCATTGAAGATAACTTATATGTGTACATTATAGATATAGATATAGATATAGATATATATATATATATATATATATATATATAGACACACATGATTTTAACTTGTCTTCAATTTTTACATGTGTCTCTCTATTGAAGGTGTTCATAGAAGATCAATGCGTGGATGCAAGAGAGTAGACAAAACAAGATCCCTGCATTCAGTTATGAGTACAGATAGTAATGTGTGGTCATTGTACAATAGAGATTACTCATGCTTTTGTTATGACTGCATTTCTAAAACTATGACGAATGTTTTAAACAAAAATATGGATATTTTAGTGAATGGAATTTGGTTCCACTAGATGTTACAAACACAAATGATGAAGTTGAGGATGAAATATTTGACAACATTCCATTGATTTCTACATATTATGACCATATTTTAGGTTTGATCAAAATCGGTACGTGTGTGTGTGTGTGTATTTAAAAAGGATTCATAAACTCAATTCATAAATAAAGTATGTTTAATTTATATTTACAAACCTCAAATTAAAAGTTCACTTTAAATGTAGGACATATTTTTGTAGTAGTAGCAGATCCTAGAAATGTGGAAGGTGTAAGTTACTATTTATTACAATACAACAATGAAAGGATGAAGCTAACAAAGAATGAAACAAGAGATGAAATTATGTTTCCCACTGGTTAATACTGTATTTAAGTTTCACAGGTATTAAACTTGAGTGAGGTCCAACTTCCAATTTTCTTATATGTTTGTTTATATGGTTAATTTCACATCTATATATATAACATTGTTGAACTTGTCTGTGCAGGTTCAGTTGTTGTGCAAGGAACATATTTGAAGAAAATCAAAATACTTAAACATGGGATTCATTTGTTGATTATCAACCTAACAATAAGGTTTATTAGTATAGCCATCTTGTAATTGCCACTATCTTATCTCTTCATCCAGTGACAATATGTGACATTTGTAAGTGGAGACTTGATATTGATGACCATGACAAAATATTAAATGTTATGAGAGAGAGAGAGAGAGATAAACCACTTGATGTGGACTAAATCACACATGAAATATGATTTGTACTAAATTTGTCGCAGGCGAGACTAGAGCTTTAGTAGCTCCATTCTTTCCTACCGGTGCCCATAGTGAATGGAGCACTTTTCAAAAAATTATAATATATCTAAAAAATTTCTTACTTGGATATGATTTATTAATTATCTATCTGAATATGAATGTGTATTGATTGCATGTTGCAATTTACTTTATTAAATCAAATCTCTAAGTTGATTATTTCTAGGTCATGTGAATACAAGTACTCTAACTTTGGAATATGAATGTGTACATTGAATTTGCATATTATACTAGGACACATATTTTAAATATAAAATCTACAAAGTACAACAATATTAAATTAAAAGTATGTGCACCTATTATCGATGTACATTTAAATATAAGTAAGATTCAATCAAACATAGATCTCAATTATATAGCTCACACATGTCAAATTTACATCATTCATAACTTTCATAAACATGTAATCAAACATCATTTATGTGTTGAAACAAACACATGTACATATATTTAACATAAAATTCATATATAATCCAACATGTACAAATGTATTTAAGTTAAACACATGTAATCTATTGAAAGTATTGAATTTACATGTATAAATTTAAAAACACATAGATTAAATTTACCTATAAAAAAATCACATGAACTCATGTAGAATCAAACATGTACATGTATAAATTGAAAACACATAGATTGAAAGTATGTACAAGTTCATCACACATGCACACTTATAGAATGAAAGTATATAACATGCAGGAAACATCAATCATAGATCAAGTACTATAAACATGAAACATATGGACCAATCATGTGTCAAACATTCTATCAAAAGGGTCTAGAAATGAAATATAACATCAAACATGTCAATCGACTCTAGACTCTAGAAGTGAAATATAATATCAAACACATGTGAGTATATATGTAATATGTAATATGTCTAGATCAAATATGAAAGTGCATAGGACTCATCATGATGACTCCTCACTAAGCAGTTAGACCCAGAGTGACTATCATGTTGTGAAGGATGTGTAGATCCCTACAGAGAAAGAGATATATAAATTAATATATAAACATGGTACACATCTTAAGTTTGATAAAATATTGTACAAGAAAACATGTTATAAAGTGTGTAAACACATAGTACATGTATACACATCAATAAATTAAAAATTCACATGTCCACTAGTGATGTCATCATCGAGTGAGTCCCGACAACGTACACAATCAGTGCTCAAAGAAGGAGTAGCAAGAGGCATATCCTACACACATGTACACATATATAAATTGATTAAAATTTTGAAAATAAATAAGTTAAATTGTAACATTAAATATATATAATCTGATTTATACCTGTGTAGGTGGTGGTACCTAATAGTACTCAGACTCCCTAGCCTTGATCCTATCAACCAAGATATCAAGATTTTGTTGCATCTGGTCCAAGATCAACTATGCATCTGCAACATGAGTAGACCACACGTGTATCTCTAATGAATGCAATGGACTAACCAAATGAGATGGAATGGAAGTCGTATCATCATGTTTCAGAAAATCTAGGTAACCCGTAGTGGTCATGGTAAAGTCAACATCGTCAAGGCCAACATTAGAGAGATGGTGCCTTGCAGTGCCCTACATTGACTAAATGGTCTATACATTGTGCCTCTCCCTGTGCAACAATAGAGTGGTCAATAGGTGGATCCTCGTGAGCACTGCCACTATGGCTATGGTCTAGGTGAGAAGGATGTGGCTGAGCGTATCTGATAGTACCCACACGAGCTCTAACATCCAAGATGGGGATATCATGCTTTGCAACTATAAATGAATATGCATCCAACCGATCCTCAACCAAACTAGTCAATGTGACCCGTGTCATCTATCATGTAAGTCTCTCTAGACTATAAAGTGAAGGGATGCCTGCTATACACACATGCATATATACATGTGCCCATATGTATGTACGCATATATATACATGTGTATGTACACATATATACATGAATATGTACATACACATACATATGTACATGTATACATATCATATATATGTATGTGTATATGTATATATGACATGTATATATATGACATATAAATGTACATACACATACATACATACATACATACATATATATATATATATATATATACATATATATATATATGACATATATGTACACATGTATATATACATGTACACATACATATATATGACATGTATACATGTATATATGTACATACACATACAAATATATGACATGTATATATATGTATATATATACACATACATATATATATATGACATATATATATACATGCATACATATACATGTCATATATATGTATACATGTACATATGTATGTATACATGTCATATATATATATATATATATATATATATATATGTGCATATGTATAAATGTATATATACATAAACATACATACATATATATATATATATATGATATGTGTGTACACATGTATATATGTACATAGACATACATATACTTACATATACATGTATACACACACACACACACATATATTTGTGTGTGTGTGTGTGTATACATATATATACATAGATATATTTGTATACATATATATACACATATATATTTGTATACACACATATATACATGTGTATATATATATATGTGTGTGTGTGTGTGTATACACATATATTTGTATACATATATATATACACATGTATATATATGTGTACACACACATATATATATATATATACATGTGCATATATATATGTGTATACAAATATATATGTGTGTGTGTATACACATATATATATACACATGTATATATACGTATACACATATATATATATCCATGTGTATATATGTGTGTATACAAATATATATATATATATATATGTGTGTGTGTGTGTGTGTGTACACATACACACACACACACACATATATATATTTGTATACACATATATATACACATATACACACATATACATGTGTATATATATACATACATGTATATACATGTATATATACACATATATGTACACACATATACGTGTATATATCTACACATAATACATGTATATACACATATATACATATATATACACATATGTACATGTGTATATGCATATATGTACATATTCATATACATGTATATATTTATATATATACATGTATATATGTACACATATATATATGTATATATGTGTACATATATATATATACACACACATACATGTATATACACATATATATGCATACATACACATATACATGCATATATATACCTATACATACATATATACATGTATATATACTAAATATATATATCAAAAACAATAAATAATGTAAATTGAAAATAAAAATACTTGAAAATGATGGTCGACAATCGGAAGCCTCTAAATTTCAACCCTACCGAAACTGTGAAAGTGATAGTTTCGGCGGGGTTAAAAATCCCACCGAAAATCATACTTCATGACTTTCGATCGAAAGTCTCTTACCTAATGACTTTCGATCGAAATTATTTTCTTACTTTCGATCGAAAGTAAGAAATTACTTTTGATCGAAAGTTACTTCTAATCGAAAGTATGGATTTTTTGTACTTTCGATCAGAAGTTCTTCACTTACAATCGAAATTACTAGTCACTTTATATCAAAAGTGTGATGAGTTTTTTTAGTCAATCATGCTTTTTGAGACATTTTTCTTCCTCTAAAAAAGTGTAGCCCACTATTGTGGGTTCACCCATGAACAACATCCAAACCTTGTTTCAATACAATTGATAACCTGAGGTAAGCACACACAACTACCACAAACTACTACCTAGGCTATCACTATACACAAATCATAGGGGCTTACCCTAGATAAAGAAACAATTGATATAGGTAAAACTGAAAGATAAGGCCTCACCTTTATAGAATTCTCTAGAGTCAAATCCCTATAATACCTTCGCATTAAACCTTCTTTCTCTTTTGATTGCTACTAAAAAATAAAAAGAAACCCATACAACATCATTAGAAAGAAAGAAGAGGCACATCTACACTTGCTCTCACATGACGCCCATGTATGTGGGTAAAAGCACAAAGATGTGTCACGTTTCAGGTTAACTTATCAACATGGTTGAATTTGGGTATTTCTAACTAAAAATTTATTTATTTCAAACATATGGTCTAGCTAGATTCATTAGATAAGTGCTTCAACTTTTATAATTGAAAATATCTATTAAATGCATGTTTTATACCAATTTGGGTCCAATTACCAAAGAAATAAAATTATTTCAGAAAAATGATGTTTCAATAAATCTTACTCTTTTTAATGATATTTTAAAAAATATATAAAAACACCCTTTTGTAGAGCTCAGAGTCAAGATTATTGTCATATAAGTTTTATAGTATTTTAATTAGATCTACTATATTGTAATTTCAAAATACTGCAAGTGGGTATTTTAACATTCAAGAAGATGTTGCTTTAAATAAAGATAAAAAATAGTAAATCATATTAGAAAAATTTAAAATTTATATTTAAAACTAGAGGAGAGAGTCCTCTTCAAGAATATGTAATTTATTTTGAATGGTGTAGATTTGATAGAGGAAATTTGACGGGAGATGAAAATTGTCGATTTTGGATAAGTTCAACTTTAATTAGTTATATCGGAGAAAATATACATCAAAAACTAATCTTTCTTATTTTCTGCACTAGCTATACATGTCATCTATAACATATTTTGAAATTAGAGGAAAAAAAGATTATTTGTATATACATGTTTGGCGGGAACTAGACCCCATATTTTTAGCATTTTTCAGCAACTGAAAAATACACTTCAAAAATTAAAAAGTCTGTCAATTCTTGTTCAATTTTTTTTTTAAAATTATAGGCATAAACTTTATCCAATTTTACACATTTCATCAATTAACATCATCTACAAATTCTAAACACAAATGCCATATTTATGTCATTAAATTTGAATAGTTTGTGTGTTGTTGACCTTTTCCTTTATAAAATTGTGACACAGGTTTTTACTTTTACCCATGTGATGTTACCTGCACACCCTCTTTTTTTGTTCTACAGTTCATGTTTTTCCCTTCTTTCATTTTAACCAAATTTCCATTATTGGCCATTTATAATTTTTCCTCTTTTATAGGTTCTCCTACCTGATGAAGAAGCATAAAAAAAAAAAAATGCAACAACATTTATTTCTATGTTCCAATCATTTAAATGCTATATTTTTTTGGGAAATCTAGAATACAAATATAGTCCTACAATACTATAACTTTAATTCATCCTAAGTGGATGTTGCTTTGCAAAATACTTCATTCTACAACAGATCATCTTGCTACAATGACACTTGAATACACTTTTGTTATGCAAAAATTTAAATATGCTTTTAAATCAACTTGTAAATAAATAAGTGGTGTAGTGTTGTAAATTGTATAGTTTATAAAGTCTATGAGAGGCACTTCAATCTTGAAATGTCAAAGTACATGCTTTTTTGTGACTATATATCCTCTCCTTCAAGTACCAAGTTTCATCTATGAAATTTTTCACTATTGTAGTTGTAGATTGAGCTAAATATTAAGGTTTGCCAACTTCTTGGATTTATAAACTCAAGTATCTTTATGTTGTTTTATTATTCTATAATTTTAGTTTGTGCTATGTAAGGAAAAGAATATTCCCTCCTAAACTTTACTGCATTTCATCTTTCTTATATCTATAGTTCATCTATGCTCTTCCTAGGCTCTATTGTCAGCATATGTAAAATAACAATGCATGCAAGATGTAATTATTTCAATCCAATGACATGCAAACAACTCTGTTTTCTTTGTGCAGATTTTATATTTATTTCCATCCATTGTTGTTTGAAAAAAAACCTTGGTTTCCTAGTGTATTAAAGTTACTATAACTAATGGTGATGATGATGAAGACCGACTAAGATCAGAGGTATAAAATATAGTAGAAAGATTAGATTAGTTATTATCTTGTCATTGATATCAAGCCATTGATTTATGATTTATATTGAGTTTCCATATCATTCAGAGTATGATACAAGTTGAGTAAAGTTAAAGAAGAAGAATTGGAATGTTGAGAAGATGAAGAACTTAATTGGGAAAATTATACATATTAGACAATGTTAAAGTTATGTTGATATAAATGTTTTCTACCAAACATTTAATTATATAAAAATGGTAAAGAAGATTAGTCAAGTCGGTGAGAAAAATAGTTGTGGTTATCAAGCAGAAAAAATCATTCAGTAAAAGGAAAGTAAGTTTAGGTAAAGAGAAAGGAAGTCAAGACACCAAGAATAAAGTTTCAACTACCTGAGCACAATTAACCCAAATTTAGTTGAAGAAAAGAAGTTAGTCACCAAGCAAGGAACACAAATTAAATACAAGGATTAGAATGACATTTAATGATGAGCTATGATGAGATGGAAGATTATAATGATGAGGAAGAGTTAGTTGATAGAATCTAAGATCAAAAAAATTTAAAGCAATGATCTACGGTAAGTTCTAAGAAGAAAAAAAAGAAGGTACAAGTTCCAAGAAAGTTCAAGATCCAAGGTGATGATAAAAAGTTTTACCGAGCTCTAGATTCATTGAATTAATGTATGAGGATGATCAGACGGTTGAAATTAATCAAAATAAAATGTGATAAAGGAGATTAAGCATAAAAATAAGGTCTATGTAAAGGATGAATTTGTATGGACAAATGACTAGAAAATTGAAGAGTTAGTTATTGAGTCACTAGCTGATGCAGTGAAGAAGGAAATGGTTGAATTTTTAGTCAGAAAGTTGAGTTTGATGAAGTATTGAAGCCAGTGGAAAGTGAAGGATTGAAGTGAAGAAGAAGAGCGCACAAAGGATTTTATTATGCAATAGATAGTTGCATATTTAAAGGTCAATTTATTTACTATTTATTATTAACATTTGTAATAGAAAAATCTCTTAACCAAGTGGAATTAATAGTCTTATTGTAAAATCCTTGCAAAAGGTAACATTCTAAAAGAGAGTTTGAAGTCCATTAACCAAACCACTCCTAACAGGGTGAAGATCCTAATAGATATGAGAAAAATTCCTTAATGGGGTCACACTTAACAGTGTGCATTGTAATCTTTAACCAAATTGGCTTTTAACCGAGCATACTTTAGAAAAGTATTTCTTTAGTCGGTGACAATTACCACAGTGGTTTTTTCCATAGGTGGGTTTCCATGTTAAATATTGGTGTTATATGTGTTGAATGATTATTACGATTGTTATTGCTGGGTGATAAAGTTTATTTATTGTTGTCATTAAATGTTGAATTTTATCTGAACAAGTTGATACCGAGTTAATCAGAGAAAATATTTTAAGGTACAAATAATCAAGGATTACTTATTCACCCCCTCTCCACAATCCAACAATTCTTATCAAAGCTAAGTAATTTGAAGGAATAAGTTTGAAAGACTTGAGTAAAAGATCCAAAGATGTATAGGATAGAAGTACCCAAGCTGATAAGGAGAATTTCTCTACATGGAAAAGCAAGATGAGGTTATACCTATCTGGGATTGGAGATTCGATAGTTAATCTTTTGGATACTGACTACACTCCACGGCCTCCTAGACCAATGACATTTGATCGGGTGAGAGAAAAGAAGGAACACACGGTAATGATTGAAATTTCCTCTTCCCTGAAAGATTCAGAATTCAATGATATTAAGGATTGTATTTAAACAAAAGATATGTGGGAAAAACTTGTACTAGTTTATGGAGGTGATTTGCATCTACAAAAAGAAAAGGTTGATAGTTGACAGTCTGAGAGGAAAATTTTATAAGATGAGAATGAAAGAAGAGAACATTGCACAATATAGTTTCAGAATAAAAGAAGTATTAAATGCTATCAAAGGTGCTAGTGGAACAATAACTGGTGAAGAAGTGGTAAGAAAAATTCTCAGAACCCTTTCATCCAACTATGTTATTTGAATCTCTACTATTCAGGAACTGAGATTCATATTGAATAACACTATTAATCTTGATGTCTTAATCAGTAAGCTAACTATATTTGAGCTTAGTAATTATGATAACAATATACCGACTATTGAAACAAATTTTAAGTCATCTCTAACGATTGGAAGTTCAAGAAAAGAAAAAGAGAGTCATTTTAGTACAGATGGAAGTGACTATGATAGTATATTAACCAAAGAGAAAGAACAAGAATAATTTGATCTAGATGTCCTGATAATGATACGAATGATATAAGTGACAAGAAGGAGAACCAATACCAAGGGTTTAGAGACTACAAGGACAAAGGGAAAAGGTCTTCTTACCTAACTGAGGAAGGAGTAACCGATGAAGAATCAAATGACACAAAAGAGAGTGTGAAAGTTTTTTATGTTGCTATGAAAGAAGATTTAGAAGAAGAAAGGCATGAAGATGAAAAATCCCTTATTTCTCATATTAGAAAAATTGACCCATGGATTATTGATAGTGGCTGCTCACATCATATGACTGGTGATATTGATAATTTTAGAACTTAGAAGAGTATAATGGAGGATTTTTTCTAGAAAATAATTATATCAACATAACCTTAACATTGTCTGATATGTATAAGTTTCCCAATTAAGTTCTCCATCTTCTCAACAATCCACTTCTTCTTCTTTAACTTTACTCAACTTGTATCATACTCCAAAAGATATGACAACTCAATATAAATCATAAATCAATTTCTTGGCATCAATAACAAGATGATAACTAACCTAATATTTATACTATCTTTTATACCTCTAATCTTAGTCGGTCTTCATCATCATCACCATCAGTCATAGTAACAATCTCTCTTTTTGGCAATGATGGAAACACTCGTTGTCAATCGTTTGTGTTCAATTGATGATAGAAACACTTCCAGTCTTGTCTTTGGCATGTAATCCCTCTGAGCTTTATCTTTTTTCTTTTTTTGATCTCTTTCTATAATCAATTACATTATTCTCCCTCTTGGATATTCCATCTCTCAATATATCTTCTCCATCTTTAGTAACTTCCCCCTCTACAAAAAAATCTCTTAGCATATTCTCCCCCTTTGAAAACAATGCCAAAGACACATATACTCCTGACAACTTTGTTCAGGCCAAAAATTATACCTCAAATATACTGATTTTCCATTGCTTTCATAAACATATTTCACAACTTTAGGCATCACCCAAAGAGTGAACACTTGCATCAACTCACAAAATAGGTATTCTAATGAAAAATTGAATTGATGCAACATGCATCTTGCCTTATTGAATATTGGATAGGGGAAGAACCCTAATTTACCTCTTAGATACTCAAAAGCATCCTTTGGTAGTGGTTTGTTAAATATATTAGCTATCTTCTCTTTTGAATTCACATACTCTAATATCACATGCTTGTCTTGAACTTGTTCTCTCAAGTAATGATACTTGATAGAAATGTTCTTTGTCTTTGAATGCATCACCATATTTTTTGATATGTTAATAACACTTGTATTATCATAGTAAATAGTAACAAGATCAGTAATCTCTTCTTTCATACCTTCAAGTAGTTATTTGATCCACACATTGTTTGAAAAATTCATAGTGCTAGAAACATACTCAGCCTCAACAGTAGACTATGAGATACAACTTTATTTCTTGCTTAGCCATGTCACTAATCTTTCTCCTAAAAATAAAGCTCCTCCACTTCTTCTTTTCATGTCATCAACATTACCTTCCCAATCAACATCAGTGTATACCTTCAGATCAAAATCTCCATCCTTTTTGTACCATAATCTATAGTCATTGGTCCCATTTAGATATCTAAATATTCTTTTGACTGCAAACATGTGTGTTTCCTTTCGGTTGGCAAAAAATCTTGCAACAATCCCAACAACATGAGCAATATCAAGTCTTCTATGAACAACATAGTGTAACTTACCAATCATGTACTAGTAGAGTGTTTCATTTACTTCCTTTGTTTCATCTCCCTTTGATATTTTTAACCCGTAGCCATCAACGTACCAACCGGTTTTGACTCTTTTATATTTAGTGTCTTTAGGATCTCCTTGATTTACTTTGACTATGTGATGTAGATCCCATCTTTAACTTGTTCAATTTGTAGTCCAATAAATAATTTTATCTCTCCTATCATGGATATCTCAAATTAATTTCTCATCTCTTTAAAAAATGATTTACACATTGATTCATTTCCTCCAAATATGATATCATCAACAAATATTTTAGCAATCAGAATCTTATCATTACTATCACATTTCAAGTATAAATTTTTGTTATCACTTCTTCTTTTAAATCCAACCTAGGTCAAATGTGAGTGTAATCTTTCATACCTTGCTAGGAGAGCTTGTTTCAAACCATATAGTTCCTTGTGTAGTTTACATACCATATCCTTGTTAAGAATAGTCCCAAGAGATAACTAAGAGGGGGGGGAGGGGGCGGGGGTGAATCAGTTATCTACAAGTTTCAATTTTTTATCCAATTAAGTATACTTAAACATAAATCATAAACACAATGAGAGAACACATGCACACAACACCAAAATTTTGGTTACGAGGAAACCCAAATAGGTAAAAACCCTAGTCAAAATTGACACACACTAATATTCTATACTAGTGTATTGTGATCCTTGTTAGAAGATCCTTAACCCTATTAGGAGTTTCTTTACAATATATTTAGTATAGTAGACCTGGTCAAGGGTAAGACCCTATTAGGATTCTTTTACAATTGTCCTGTTAGGGGAAATGACACACTGTCTGAGAGCTCACTGCTCAAAGGGGCGAAGGCTACAACCTTTTGAATAATAGATACACACTATATCTAGATTTTGGTGAACTGTGCTTAGACCTGCTATCTAGATCAATTCCAATGAATATCGCAAACACTCTACTTGGTCACATAGACCTTCCTCTAATGGCTCAACAACTCACACACTCTACTCCACTCTTCTTAATCAACTATGAACCACACTCAAGAAATCACAAATGACTGCCCATAAATATATTTCCTCTAAATGATATAATCAAGTCAGCCTATTAGAATCATCTTGAAATCATATTAGAAAAACCATAAAAAATTCTAATAAATATTATGTTGACTCTACTATGCACGCAACACAATCTGAGACCTATCCAATAACATAATTGTAGACGCATGCTACACACTATCGGCTCTACCAAAAAAACTATATCTTTCTCCTCAAGCTTAATTACTTCATGTGCTCTTAAAAAAACATCAATAACTCTCCTCTAAGCTTAACTCCAAGAGCACATACCCAAAAGATAGGTGCAACTCCAGAACCAATAAAATATATGTCAGCTCTTCTGAATAAACATAGGAAACTACTACTGGTGAATAGCGATTGCATAACTTCACTTCTACTGAATATCATATTATGCATCCATGACTGAAACATAACTAACATGTCTTCATCACATATGCAAGGGCACAAGTCGTCATAACAATTGTATGAAGAACCATACTCAGAACACTGTATGTTACTTTGTCTGAAACACTACTGACACAAGTAGCTATATAACTATATGTACTAATAGTTAGCCTTTGCACCCATGATATCATGTTGATATGATGTCCATACTCCATATACTAAAAACTTACTATATAAGACTTCTACGCATCCTTCTTTCCATATGTTGTCATCAATGAAAAACACACAGTCAGTACTGGCCTGTTGGCAAATCTCCAACAATCTCCCCCTTTGGCATTGATGTCAACATGTGGAATGAAAAACCACCACCAACCCAAATGAACATTTCTTTTATAATTTTCTCCATTTCCTCTTTAAAACTCCCCCAAAGATGAATCCTCCATCTGCTGCAATATTTTTCAACATTCTCCATTTCCTCAACTAAACTGTTGTCATAACTGAATACTGCTCCCCCTAAGTATATTACTCCTTTTTTCTTCTATTTTTCATGACTATATATTACTCCCCCTTTGACATCAATGGCAAAGGGTGCCATTCATTTTAAGCATCAGTACTACTCCTGAGGTAGAGTAGTCAACCTTCCATCAGTCCCTGAGGACTGATGCATTTTGTGAGGCCTCACCCCAACCTATCATAGCATTATTGAGTCATTCACACGTTTGACACTTTAGATTTGGATACATTGATGCACTTTGATTATCCTGACAGAGACTCGAGATATTATGTTTTATGATGATGATTATATGGATTACATTGTGATGTGAATTAGAACTGAGGATATGTGGTTAATTTTGATTATGCGGGTTAATTATGTGAATTGATGAGAAAACTCGATCATGATTAGATGTGATAATTTCATGGATGATATGTTATGATGTTATGGAGTTACTATGTTCAAACATTATTGAATGGAAAATTGTAACTTAGAATTAAATTTTGTATATTGACTTATGTTGCTAATTATGATTGAATATGTATATTTAATGTGATTTTATTACCTTGGACTACTGATGCTCGAGTTAAGTGTGTAGGTAAGAGAACCATGAAATTAGTTGGAGAATCAGTAACCAATCATTGTGCAAACTGTAAAGCCAAGGTTGAACCTAATGAAGAGGTTCGAACCTCATTGCATAGTGACTTTATTCGTAACCGTAAAATTGTATGTATGTGTGGATGTTTATCTATGTAATTAGTGATATGTCGATGTGGTGTTATGTCATTTTACAGGGTCACTTGACACTTATTATGTGTTTATGTAACGTCATGTTCACTAAAGTTGGCAATCTAAACTTAAGCTTAACTAACTTCTAGGAACCTAATTAGTTCCTTGTTGGGACACTTATAATTTCCACCAACTTAATTGTTTAAATTCCAATTTCTTCTCTAGCCACTTTTAGAGGTCAAAAGGAGGTCCTAAGGGTCATAGTTTGCATAAATTAAGAACCTAAGTGTTAGGGGTATGGGTTAGGGAGGTTTTTAGCATGTTTATAACCCCCTAGTGGCCTAGGTGACCTATTTTATAACCCATTTTCCAAAAGCTACGAAATTTGGTGAAGTTTTGACCCTTACCCAACCCCCACTCTTCCTTCCAATCAGACAATTAAGAAGGGAGACAATATGGAAGACCAAAGACTTGGTGTCATGTCACAATTAATGCTTATAGTTGAGTACATTTTAGAGGCCTTTTTAGTGGGATGGGAGAGACTTAGTGGGTGTTCACCCACTCTCTATCTTTAGAGACAATAGGGTTTTAGAGAAAGCAAGGAAAAGAAATTTGGAGCTCTCCTCAACATTCATTTTGGCTAGAACATATTGTGAAGGTTGGTCTCCATTGTCATTGCCATGAAAGAACTTCATTTCTTGTTTCAAGTAGATTAGTATGTTCTCTTTCTTTCTTGTATGTGTGCATGGTTGTGTGTTATTATGTATGGGATGGGATTTTGGGTTTGGATTCTTGCTTGTGTTTCTTTTTGTTGTATTTGAATATGGGAGTTCTTGTGAAGGGAGTGATGGCATTACTCACTCTTAGATAGGGAAGAAGTGGCCATGAATGGAAGAAGGGGTTAGTTGGAATTCCATGATAGTGTAGAGTCTCTTCTCATGGGGAGAAGAGGGAAAAATGCAAGGTGTATGAGCCCTTGTAAGCCATTGAATTCATCTTATTCTTGGAATGGACAAGGAGGAGATTTGTTGGAAGAAAGTATAAGATTTTTTCCTTGAAGAGGCATGTCATTGTATGTATTTTCATTGACCTTCTCCTATATGGAAGCTCCACCTTCTTCTTTTGTATGGGTTCATGTTGAATCCATTTGTGCAAGCCTTGGGAGGGTGTTCCTTGTTGTTGCAATCATGTTTTGTGGATGTGTGATTGTCACCCGTTGGTTATTGGTTCTCCAAGCTCGGGGGTGGTCTCATAAGAGACCTAAGTTGGGTGGAGAGCACACCATGGTTCTCTCTCTTTTAATTGCAGGTTTGGATGTCAAGACTCGTGTGGATGATGCTTGAAAAGTTCACTCTCTTGGTGTGGAAATATCCTATGTTGTGGTATTGTTGATCCTTGGTGAAGATTACCTCCTTGTTGTATATTGTAATGTTGCTTGTATGTCTTTTAGCCATTATGAAGTTGTGAGAGATTAATAATAAAGATGAGTTTGTTATTCTATTTTGAACTCTCATTGAGTATCTACACCAATTTGTATTATTTAGTTGTAGATGTAAATACTTCTCCTTCTTGCTGTAAATTGTGAAGTATTGATAAAGATCTTCAAGTAATATGTGAAATAATCTCTCCATTATGAGTTGAAAAAGTTGTAAGATATTCATGAATATATATGAAGCTTTCATCATCTTGAAACATATGCATTGGATGGGTTGTCATAAGGATAACAATGTTACCATAAGAAAAGCAATGTCTCATTTACTTTCATGTTAGAGCAATCCATTCTTGTAATAAAAATGATATCCTTCTTGAGAAATGATAATTAAGGTTGATGGAATTGGATAATGAAATAATTAGATTACAAATTGTGATTGAGGAATGAATATAGTGGTATCTCTTAATGAAGATTGCAAATTGTCATCTTTATATAATCAAGCTCTAATGAACAAGTTCTATGCTCATCCCTCAAAAATGTGTAGTACGGAACAAGGAACAAAAGAACATAATTGATTGCTTGTAGAAATCTCTTCAACTAATAATCAATCCATCAAACTCCTTAGTATGATACACTAATAAATTAATGCATCAATTGATTCAAAAATATAAACAAGCAAAAAAAAGGATGCAGTAACCATATATTTCATAAAATGGCATTTCCAGATTTTTAAAAGCAATTTGCTCTCTAAAATTTGTATGAGAATGACAATATTCCCATACCACAGAGAATATTCCTCCTCATTTCATTATGCTCTTAATTAGACTTAACATTATATTAAACACCTAGCCTAACCCAACTTTTTGTCACTAACTCCTATTAATTCCATAATTATATAACAATATCATAAAGTCTCACCCTATTCCTATGTAGGCTAGTGGGATCCATGCCTAAATCATCCATCCTTGCTTTTGATGAAAAAAAAAGGGGAAACAAATTTATTCATAACATATGCTATCCTCCTTGATTTCCTACGTGGGTTTTGGGCAAGAGGAATTTAGAATTAATGCTTAATGTTAAAGCATTCCCTTTTGTGATGTGACAATGTCTGACATGGGAGTGATGATCCCCTTTTTCCTTGGGTCAAGCCCACTGTCTTGCCAGCGAAAAAGGCCGGGGGGGGGGGGGGGGGCAATTAAATTGATTATGATGGGATTTAAACTCATTTCAACCTCCCCTCTTCTTTCCTACGTGAGTATGCTTAGGGGCTTGGAAAAAGGTTTTGGGAGGTGGGCCCAAACCTGCCAAGAGGTACTCCCTTGTCCCCCCCCTTGGTTATGCACCCCATTAGGTGATTTGAGGTGTGGATAGGGTAGCTAGTAGGTGCTAAGGCTAGTATGGTTAGTAGGTTAGCTTTAGGATATAGTAGTAGCCTTTTTGCTATTAAGTTTCTTTTTAATTGTTAATTATAATCTATAGGAGGCATGTCCTGTCATTAGAATATTTGTTATTTTATTTTGTGTAACTTCTTTAATTAAATAAATCAATCAATTAGTAAGCTAGGGGGGGGGGCTTTAGTGTTAACATGTTACACTTCCCATATAATCTATTGATTATTAGTTAATAGGATATTATGCTGGGGGCTTTACTGTTAACATGTTACACTTCCCATTTAATCTATTGATTTTTAGTTAATAGGATATTATGTTAAAGGGATAGGTTTGTTAGTTTAGGAGATGGGTTACTTATGGGCAAGAATTTTTCTATATAAAACAAATTATCTAGTGATAGTATTGTTATGTAAGTATTTGATTAGGAGATTTTACTAATTTAGTATGGTTAGTGTGTCTTGATATAGTTTTGATGTACCCACTTGTTCTTAATGTTTTAATTTGTTCATTGATAATTAGCTAAAATAAGAGTAGATATAATAAACACATTGAAGTTAATTTTGTGAATTGATAATAAGATGACTTATTATTTTAATTATTAATTGCTTTTGGTAGGACATTTAATCAAGTAGTAATTAAGGAAAAAACTTATTGTTAGTACGTTAAGCGCATTAAGAAATCAATTAAGTTAATTCTATGGCTTATGTAATTGCTTGTGTAGTATTTGCAACAAATAATTGATATTTGAACGTAGGTTTCTTTAATTTAATCTCTTGAGGGGTCACTAATATGGAATACCCAATGTATAAAATAACTATAATATCTTATAGTAAACTTTAGTTATGGCTAATAAAAGTAATCCATTATTATGCTAATAACTTTGGTAGATTAGTATTTAGATATGTAATGATCCTAGTGGTTATTGTGCACATAACGTTTGACATTAGGCTCCAGTAGAGTATAGTAGAATGGCTAGTGTTCATCTATAAATTGCTTCCCTTATGAAATTAAAGCTTGAAATAAGGTTAACCTTGGTTCGACCCTGATCTCTATGTCATAATCTATGACCGAAACTTCTACTAAGACCACCTAATTATCCCTTCAGTCTACACCATAGACATGGTGTATATTCAGTAGTCTGAACATGAGAGTTACGTCTTAGTTGACTTGACTCTAGAATCTGACCGATTAATCTCTTGTCAACTACACTTAACCGTTGAACGAAACTCCTTAGCAAATTAAAAAAAATAAAAAAATTGTTGTGTAATTGGATAGTAAATTTTGGGCATGACACATTTCCTTCTTTCTTCTAAGCAGAATCAGGGAAGGGAATTACTCCCAACTTCTCCCTGAGATACTCAAAAGTATCCTTTGGCAGGGGCTTTGTAAATATGTTTGCCAACTGATCTTTAGTAGTTACATAGTCCAGCTTGACTTCTTTCTCTGCCACTTTCTCTCTTAG
>BSBK01005041.1:130000-199059 GCA_027943335.1 Chamaecyparis obtusa | reverse complement strand
ATATATAGAAGTGAATATGATCCTATTCTTTAAATAAAACTTTTGTTCACAATTAAATCTACATAATGAAAATAGAGATAATATGGTCTATTTCAAAACTAACTTACATGTACAAGAAAATTTGCTTTTTCTTTTACTTTTCAGTTACATTGCCAAATCTCCATTTTTTGAACTCATAAATAAAAAATATGATGTAATCAAATGCATATTTCTTTTAAAAAAATCTTTAAAACTTACAAATCTACATTCTTGAAGACAATGTTACAAACTATATAAAGCTTACAACTTTCTTTTGAAGCAAGAATACAATGTAGCCACAAGGCTTTTTTTATTTATATAGAAACTAATAGACAACAACTTTATTTTCTCCTCTTTCTAAGCTTTAACTTCAATCTTCAATAAAACTATGGCATCCTTAAATCTGCAACAAAAGGGGTTTTGAATAGACCATGGGAGCTCACATCTCATCCTAGGTCTCTATGAGACCACCCCCAAGCTTGGGGAAATGAGAAGGGATTGGGAAACACACAAGAGCACCATATAAATAACAACAAATGTATTACAACAAAGAACACCCTCCCAAGCTTATTTACACATAGAGTCACCTTTGGACCCATAAAAGGGGGTGAAGGTGGAAACAACCAAATAGGAGATTTGCCAACACAAAGAAAACTAAAATTGTGCATGCCTTCTCAAGGTTCACAAATTTCAACAACAACTCTCCATATTTCACAAAATTTTCATTTTCTTATCACCCCCAAAATAGAGCATTACAATGGCACATGGAGCCCATACATCCATGCCTCATCCCTCTTTTCCATGAGAAGAGACTCTACACTAAGAGGTTTTCCATAATCCCTTCACCCACAAGGCTCTCTGCCCTCCCAAGGGTGAGTGTAGCCTTTCACTCCCATAAACATCACAATACACCAAAGCAAGGAAACAAGAATTGCAAAGAAAGCTAAAACTCAAAATCTCATACATTCAACAATAAGATTTATACACAACATAGAATGCAAGAACACATAAAATTTCATGGCTTGAGAGCACTAACCTTGCTCCAAGATAATGGTAAAATGAGGTAGATGTTGATCCCTTTTCCTTCCTTAAGCTCTTCCTCTTCTTGGTCCAATCTCCCAAAATCCTACTAACTCCTCTAGATGTCTCCAAGTTTGGAGAGTGGGCAATCACCCAAAATCTCCTCCAAACTTCCTCTAAATGGGTTTCCTCACCAACTCTCACCTACCAAACATAATGTGAGGTGACTTGAGTCCGCACTCTCCTCCAGCTTGTCTCTTCTCATAAAGGAGAGGAAGGCCAAAATTTTGGAGAAGATGATGGTCCTCACACATTCCAATTTTTCGCCACTTTTGAAAAAGGGTACTTTTGGAGGGTCATAAATGAGATTTGGACACTCAAATGATCAAAAAATAACTCCTAACCCCTAGCACACCTATAGGGATGTCTATTTTCAACACTAACTACCCCCTTGGGCTCACTCTAATCCCTCTAAAACTCACTAAGGTTTAACCCACGAAAATACATGATGGGACTCTAAGTTTGGCTTCCAAGGCAAGTAACCCTACATGGGGACACTACAAGGTGAGCCTAAGATGCAAGTATAATCTCCTTTAACTCCCATGGGCATGCCAACTCACATTTACAAGTGCCAATTGATACCAAAAAACACATCACATTTACACACACTTGGCATGCCTAGTGGGAATTACATAATAGAGAAAATTACATTAACATACATGCACATCCACGTTTACAAAATAAATCACTTAGACAATAAGGTTATATCTCTCTATCAAGTTAACCTTGGCTCTTTACTAAATTTCACATAAATCTAATCTTGTTTCCCCAGTTTTAAATCCATGGTCTATTCCCCTACACACTTGATCAAAGCATCGGTAGTTAAAGGAAGAAATCATACATATATCAATAATAAACAGTTTAATACATTTAACTTATCATGAATTAAAAACATTAGTTATAGAATTAGGTCATCCACAAGTATATACATGATCATTCTCAAAATCTTTTAATCACTTTTCCTCTAACATTCACAATTAATTTTTAAAGATCATATGCAAAATTCAGTCCTTAAGTACACATTCATTTACCACATAACATAATTAAAATTTTGAAAACATAAAAATCATAATCTATTCTTTCTGTTAAATCATAACCTCAAGATTACTAAATCATATGCATATAATAGTATGTCCTAGCATCATCAAAATAAACATCATCACATAGTATCAATGTTATAAAATCTCTATCCAATTAGTCAATGTATCAAAATAGTGTATCATCCCAGTAATCAAAATATGGAAAATATCAGCTATGCTATGATGGGTCAAGGTAGGACCTCACAACCTATATTTTGTAATATATTTTCTTCTCATTGGGAAATCTAATATTTCTTGGTCAACTTCATAATACTATCAATGTTAGAAAAATCAGGATCAAATTCATAAGAATCTCTCATGTCATCAAAGCTAGGAACTTCAATTTTCATCTCGGTCATCAAGGATCTTCTTCTACTGAATGCATCAGCAACTCGGTTAGTGACTCCACTCTTATGCTTTATCAAAAATGTATAACTCTGCAAATACTCAACCCATTTCATATGTCTCTGATTCAACTTATTCTGACTACCCAAATACTGTAAAGTCTTATGATCGGTATACAACACAAATTCACTTGGCATCAAATAATGTCTCCATTTCTTCAGTGCTTGAACAATAGCATAGAATTCTTGATCATACACAGAATATTTCCTTTTTGCATCATTCAATTTTTCACTAAAGAAAGGAACAAGTTTACCTTCTTGACTCAACATAGCTCCAATTGCACTACCACTTGCATCACATTCCACTTGAAATACCTTATTGAAATCAGGCAATGCCAAAACAGGCAATTCAAAAACCTTCTGCTTTAGAGTCTCAAAACTTTTATTGGCTCCATGTGTCCACTTGAATTCTCTCTTATCTCCTCTCATAGTCTCAGTCATAGCATTACAAATTGAACTGAAATTCCTAATGAGCTTTTGGTAAAAACTTGCCAAACCATGAAATGATCTTACCTCACTAGCATTCTCAGGTGTAGGCCAATTCAAAATAGCTTCAACCTTTTTAGGATCCATTTTCAAACCATCAACTGAAATCACAAATCCCAAATATACAATCTCCTCTTTCATGAATGAACACTTTTTCAGATTTATTAGCAACTTTTCTTCTTTCAACCTCTACAAAACTTGTCTAACATGCAACAAATGTTCTTCTCTAATCTTATTGAATATCAGAATATCATCAAGATATACAATCACAAACTCACCCAAGAATTTCTTCAAAACTTAATTCATCAATCTCATAAAAGTACTCGGTGCATTAGTTAAACCAAAAGGCATAACCAACCATTCATACAAACCTTCTTTTGTCTTGAAAGCAGTCTTCCATTCATCAACTTCTCTGATTCTGATACGATGATACGCACTTTTCAAATCAATTTTGGTAAAATACTTTCCTCCAATCAAGCTATCCATTATGTCATCCATTCTCAGTATAGGAAACCTATATTTCAATGTTACCTTGTTGATTGCTCTAGAATTAGTGCACATTCTCCATTCTCCTTTCTTCTTAGGTGCCAATATAGTAGGTACTACACAAGGACTCAAAATTTCTCTGATCAAACCTTTTTGCAACAATTTTTGAATCTTTCAGTTCAATTCCTAATTCTCGGTAGTTGTCAACCAATGAGGTGCCTTATTTGGTAAACTAGCTCTAGGGATTAGATCCATGCAATGATCAATGCTTCTCTTCGATGGAAAACCATTAGGTACATTATTAGAAATGATTTCACTATACTCGGTGAGTAACTTATCAATCTCCTCAGGGACACTATCCTTTGTCTTCTTACTTGGTTTGTTAGGAATCAAAACAAAACATACATCATTCTTCTTCAAATCCTTAACAAACTTTCTTCCTTCTATCAAGAAACCTTTCACAGATGTGCAAACATTACTAACAGGTTCTTCCATCAAAGGTAACAAGATTTGTCTTCTCCCATCAGCCCAAATAGTATACTTATGCAATCTCCCATCATATATAGCATGTCTATCATATTGCCAAGGTCTACCCAATAAAATATGACAAAAATCCATAGGCATGATATCACATAACAACTTATCATAGTACTTTCCAATTTTTAAATTCACATAACATTGTTCACTTACCAAGAGTGTATGCTCATCTTTGATCCATAAAATCTGATAGGGCTTCGGATATTCCAACCTTCTCAACTGCAACTTTGTGACCATTTCCTCAGATGCCAAATTCTTTGAGCTACCACTGTCAATTATTACTTTCCAAACTTTGTCAGAAACTCTACATCTGGTCTTGAACAAACTTTTCCTTACTAGATCTTCCTTTTTACCTTCATTCCAAAGTGCTCTCCTTACCATCAAGTTATTTTCCTTCTTAGGTTCATTCAATGACTCTTCATGCACCAAAGCATTTCTACTGCTACCAGCTTTCTTACTTGCATGTGTACACTGAAATGATCTATGTCCTTCTTCTCCATAATTATAACAAGTTCCTCAGAAACTACCTCTGTTATAACCACCTCGGTAGTTACTACCTCTGCCTCTAGATGAACTTTTTCCTTTCCACTCGGTCTTGCCTTTATTTAGAATTTTCTTTTCAGGTTCAGATCTACTATTTTCACCATGAGATCTACCTCTTCCTCTAGGGAATCTACCACCTCTACCTCTTTGTCTTTTCTCATGTCTCTTATTCAATTTCTCTTCAACTTTCAATGCAAACTGATAAGCCTCTTCAATGTTCTCCAATTTGACCAAACTGATTTCTTCTTGGATGGAAACTCTCAAACCATTCAGGTATCTAGCAATTCTTTCCACATCATCTTCATCATGTCAAAATATAATATCTAATCTATAGAATTCCTCAGTATATTCTTTTAGCAAGTTATCTTTTTGCCTTAAACTTTGTACTTGCCGAACTAGGTTAATCTGATAGTCACAAGGTAAGAACTTTCCTTTCAATTTATTCACCATTTTACTCCATACCTTAATTTTTTATTTTCCTTTCCTCTTTTTTTCCAGCTACAGATGTTTCCACCACAAGGATGCATGACTTTTCAACTTTGTGCTTGCAATTGTCACCTTCTTTTCCTCAGGTACATTTTCATATTCAAAATACTTTTCCATCTCAGTGATCCAATTCTCCAATTCATCAGAATCCAATTTCCCACTATACTCAGGAGGATTAAAGTTTGGTATAGACTTCAGACTTGTCAAAGCCTTCAAGAATCTTTCCTCACCCTGATCCATCACAGGTGCAGGTTCTACATCACCTTGTTCTACTTCAATTTCATCATCACTAACATCTTCAAGATGTCTTCCTCTTCTCTGAGTTGTTTCAACAACTTCCAATCTAGCAACAAGTTGTCTCAACATGTCTACCAATCCTAGATCTGCATCTCACCTCCCATGAACCATCTTGAAAAACCTCTATAATTGCAAGTCAGATCGTAATCTACTACCCACAACAAATCAACTAGGGCTTCACAAGAAGGAACCTTCAAACCTAGATTCACAAACCTAGATATAGATCTCACCTCATTCTGATACCACCTGATGCAAAGGGGGATGGGGAGAGGGGCCAAAGGCACACCCTAACCAGATCCACCTTGTAGAACAACATGCGGAAGCAACAACACACAACATTGAGAGAGAGAATGCAGATACTTTCATATATTATCTTCAAATTGATTCATACATGCTGGGCTATAAGGCCTTCCCGATTTAGGCCAGATATTAAAATCAAGTACAGAAGTCCTCCAACATGCAAGGATCTATCCAACAATCTCTAATTTACTATCTTCTATCTCCTATCCCCAAAAATTGACTCCTAAACTCTAACCAAACAACTACATTTATACAAGAGCTTACCAAGCCAAGTTAGCATTTAGATCCACAATCAACAAAATGAATGACCAGATCTAGGTCCACACGCTTCCCAATGATGGATACCAACATTAAATCTATGACCCAAATTAAATGCACAAGTGAGCCTCAAAATAAATCCAAAACAAACAACTCGGTAAGCAAGGAAACTGAGCACCAGACAAGCATCACCGAGCACCAGGGAAATTCACTGAGCGCCAAAGAGATAACCAACCAACACCACTGAAAAAAGGAAACTGAGAAACATCGAACCAACTCAGTCAAAGAAGGAACCAAGCAACATAGACAAACTCAAATATATTTTTGGTGACACAGGATTTCCAAGGACCCAAGATGCTCCAGCATCATTATCTTTGTAAGCAAGTTCTTTCCATGGTTTTTCCGAATTTGGGTTTTCCACGTATAAAAATATTAGTCTTCATGTATTATTATTTTATTTCATTGTTCACTAAATAAGTTGTGTGGTGGATAATATTGATGGTTGATTTTCTAAGTAAGGGTTTTAGTTTGAAGCAATTGTTGATTGGCCTACACCTGAGAGTATTTTGTACTTTTAATATTCATATATATATTATAAGTTTATGATTTCTTTAATTTTTTACTAGATTAACAAAGGTTAAGATAATGGTTTGATTATAACTGATTCGCCCTCATATTAGTTATTCATCCTATTCAACAACTCAAACAAAAAACCAAACCTAAATCTTAAAATTCCATGAGTTTTAATCCCAAGGAAACTATTAAGGCACTTGATGACCCTATTTACATTTCCAAAAAGATTAATGGTAAGTTCTCTCAAGGAGTGCATATTAATCCTACTAGCATATTAAATTTTATAACCAAGGAAAATATTTTCTCAAGACATTTGTTTGAAGAAACTTATGAAAAATATGATTTGATGATTAAGAATTTTAATGGTTTTAGTTTTCCTACCCATTGTTATATTACCCTTCCTATATGTCACCTTTTTCAAAATCTTTACCTCTGATCAATTCCAAGAAGGACTTGGAATTCCTTGGCTTACTTCCATGAACACTATTTCTTCTCCTCCATAAGTGTTTGAAGTTTCCACATAATGAATAAATTATCACAATCAATTATAATATCTATAAGCCTTTAAAACTTCATGGAAACTTTGACCTTGAATTCTTTTGGCCTCAAGTACCTCATCCATTGCAACCTCAACAATAAATTTTATTATTATCTTTTAAAAATTTCAAACATAAAATGATTTCCCAATTGATCACCCCTAAGGATGTATCATCTCCTTGTCCTGTACACGGACTCCTTCAAACACCTTCCATTCATCCTATTATTCTTTAGTTACACCTCCTATGTTGTACAAACCTCCAACATCCTCTATCTCTCAACCTAGTAATGTTTTTTTTTTTAAAGCCAAAGTGGACTAGCTACCATAATTATATTAATAGTAAACTAATTCAAGGACTCATCCGTGGAAGAATCAGGACAACCTAGTAATGTTCCTTTTGCTCCTAATAAGGAATAAAATGAGTCCATGTTGATTGATCCTAAACATTCCCAAATCTCCAATAAAAGAAAACAAAATTGTTGTGCTCATGACTAACATAGTAGACATTGTGCCAAGTCCTATGAGATTTTTCCCCAAAATATTTCCTCTCCTAAGACATCTCATGTTTTTTTTGTATTCCATTTGACCAAAGTATGCATATCCCAAAGGAGGAGATAAATATTAAGAAAAATCAAACTGTCCAAACAAGATAATTTTTATTTTCATATTAAGGATCCTATTGTGATTAATTTAGACGATGAGGATACTTTTTATGATTTAATAATATTAATGATGCAAATGATGTACTAATAATTTTTTGAGGTTATTGAAACCAATTATGAATTATCTTCAAGATTTTATAAGGTATTAACTCTTTCTCCTTGTGAAAATTAAAGGAACTCATCCTTAGAGCATGGTTCTTGTTTGAAACTTGTAGCAGCTTCATCTATTGTGCTTGATCTTTTTGATCTTTCATGTTGTCCACCTTTCGTAAGTGATATTCAACAAGATGGTTTTCCAAATGATACACTTCAATAGCTCATCTTGTGTAGTAGATTATTTTGTTGGGTTTTTTTTTTAGTAATGTGCTTTCCCCTGTGATGTGTTTTTTTATTTGTTATAGTTTTATAGATCTCTTTAGACAATCTTTGTTTCTTTGTTGGTCCAAGGTGATAAAGGGATTAAACCTCTTGTGATATTCTTCTTTTTTTATCTTAATTATTATATATCTCATATATATGTTATGTTGTACATGTACCATTGTTGTAAATGTTCATTTTAGTTGTTTACTTGTGGATAATGCACAATGGTAAGATCCATCTCTCTTTTTGGTCTTTGTAATGTTGACCCAAAAATACCTTTGCTCATATTTTGTGCTCTTCTTCCATTGTTATTGTAGTTCTAATACCTATGGGGAATGAGGTCAATGCATTATGACTATTCTTGATATACATGAGTTATCATATGCACCTATTGAACCTAGAGTTAGTAGATCCCTTTGTGATCTTTTTGTCATGTGCTTTATTTCTATTAATTTATCCTTTCTTGGGGGCATATCATAATGGAAACCTAATTTTATTTTGGATACATGTATTCTACTTTAAAACCATTGCTCACAGTAAGGCATACACAATTGATTAATGTGTGGGCATAAAATCCACTCATTGTTACATATTATGCACACACCACAAATCAAATTTTGCGGTATTTTTTTTAAGTTACTTAGCAAACTATGTCATTTTCTTTTTAATATTCTCTTTGTGGATTTCCTTGGATACAATTATTTCTTGGGTTATTATTAGGATGAATTGAATAGCACAACACAACTTGATAAACCATTACATTCTCCTTTACATCAATATCTCTCCCTATTTATTTTTACATGACTCATAATAATTTAACCTTATTAGGCCAAGCATAATCATGCCCCCCCTCTCTCTCTTCATGTGTTGTTTCTTTTGTCTTGGTCTTATATTGATAAGGACCTAGGTCAGTTTTTGTCTTGGTGTTTCCTTGTCTCCTTTTTGTTTAAAAAATGTTTCTTTACTATTCTTTGATTTTCTTTATCAAGAGTACAAAGTAGGTTCATACTCTTGGTAAAGTGGAGTCTAACAATTTCTTGCTCAATTAGGCCCTATTTTAGTGTTCTAAGGCTTCCATGCCTAGTATGCTTGATCTAACCTCAGTTTCACACATACTCCCTATATTACCTCTCTAAATAGGACCTCCATTCCAAATTTGGTTATTCTTTAGGTAGACTAGCATGAATGGAGAGGACAAGAGAAACTTTGGTTACCCTTTTCCTAAAAAATTTCCATGTCCCAAATGTTTGGCCCCTCATTTGAACTGGGTAATGATTATTTGGTTTTAGCAGGATTCCTATATTTGTATTAGACTCCTCTTAGTTTTTCACCCTCAAATGGATGGGAGAGTTATATAAAAAAGGCTACTCCCTCATTTTGGCAAGCATTCATAAGACAAAATAAATCATTCAAGCATAAAACAAAAGTAATGAAGGCATTCAACAAGTAATAAAGAAAATTTCAAGGTCAATTAAAGAGATCAAGCATCCAAGGCATTGAAGACAATTAAGATAATTTTCAAATCTTATAATTTGTGAAGGAATTCATGATCTTAATATATTCTAAAAGTCAACATCAAAGAAAAAATCAAGCATATTCATGAAGATTTTTACATCAAGAAGGTTCATGAAGGTATAAGCATTCTATTTTTGGATCAAGCCTTTGCTATATTTCAACACACTTTCTTTTTAGGAATATTTTATTTCTTTTTTAAGGTTGATTCCTTAATTGGGGTTTAACTTAGGAAAATATCTTGCTACACAACATCTTCCCCCCTTTTATGTGTGTAGGACCTGTAGAATATCCTAGACAACTAAGAAGGGGGAGGAATCAGTTGTGAATTAAATTTACATTAATTTTCATAGATCTGAGTTGAGATGATTAATACTTTTTTCACTTTATCAAATCAGATGTAAACATGAAAAAGAACAAACAAGAATCATACACCATGAACACTAGATTTTTACATGGAAAATATGATATGGTAAAAATGATGGAGAAGCTAATTCTCATGAATAAAAACATTAATTAATGTATTTTTTACAAAGGGTGGCTCATTACTAGAACACTCACCATAGGTGGGCTCATTGCCCAAAAGGGCTTATTACCTTGAGAAATAAGAGATAAAAAGAAATCCACCACTTGAGTACAACTAATAGAAGAAATCTTTGGCTCATGACCTCTAGTGTCTATACAATAGAGATTCTATAATCACATCCCAAATTCACACTTTTTTCAAAACCTTTGCATTGTATTTGAAGGATCATCTTTCCAATTACTTCCTCACCAATCCATCAAAAAATCCTCTTATATTGATCTTAAAAATATGAAATCACCAAGTTGGCCATAAAGAACATGATTTAAAACAGGTCAAGACTAAACATTCCTATGGTGGGGAGGAATTAAAAGTGAACCACAACACACACATTGCCTCAACCAAATAACATGTTACCCAAATACCATAATAACCAGAGCCCAATAAGAAATAACATGTTAAAAATTATGCCTCTGGACCACATCAACATGCCCAAACTATATTGCTATAAACCATACCTGAAACAAAAAATAATTCCAAACCACTTCTAAACAAAAACATCTCAAACTATACCACCAAAATGCATTTTCTAGAGCTCCATCCTCTAGACCAACAAAACCTTAAAACTATACAATTATAACATGAATACCAAGCACAATACCAACCACCAAATAATTATATGTTAATCAATGGAAACCATACAAAAACATCAACAACTTTGTAACATAAATATTGAGTACAATACCAACCACCAAAATAGTATGTTCCCATCAATGAAAACCATACTAACACATCAATAAATTTTTAATATGATCCATAATTCTGCAACATCACTAACAACGACTTCAATAAAATCAACAAAAAACTCTGGAACACGTCAACAACATCATCAATTTTGTAACATTAGGACTACAACATAAAAAAAAAAACTCCCCTATCAACAAGAACATGCAAAAAATGTGCAAAAATAGCTATGAATAGATTAGGAGAAGATCTTTTGTCTACAATTTTTTTCATCATAAGTGCCAAGGCAAAGGTGAGTGAGTCACCTCTATCCTCCCACTTTGGCTTGAAATTTGTTATGAAGGTTAATTAAAGTCTTTGGTTCTGAGTTTTGGTACCAAAATTGGTTTGTTGGTTCCCAATCTATTTGTACATACATAAAACTATATTTTCTCTCTATTTGACATTAGATCTTACATTTATAAATTACATTTGTATAGTCACATTCCTACATCAACAAAACATTACTTTATTTACCTAGAGTTTCTTCTCCTTGAGGCCTAGTGGATCATTTTCCTTCCAAGTTAATAGATTAGTTGAATACGTAAGATAGATTCCCTTTTTGCATGAATAAACTTGTGAATCCTATTGCACCCCTTTTCACCTTTAAAAACCTTTTATTACAATCTTTTTTCACAACTCAAAAGTTGATACATTACCTTCTTAGTGATGAAATGCATGTTATTATAAAATTTGATCTGTAGAAGCATCTCTTCTCTAAAACCAAACTTTGAGTATCTTTATCTAAATGATTCATGTTATTAACTAAAATTAACCTTAATTTTGTTTCTTAAAAAATAATTAAATACCAAGCTTTAACCAACCACTTATCTTTATGCTCCTTCACTTTTCACTTTTTCTAATTAGAACACATTTCTTGATGATCTTGTTGTCCATTTGGATGTAAGCAAGACATGGTATTTTAACTTTGATGGATGTAGATATAAAATTAGTTTTAGTGTTGGTTGAGTATGAAGCCCTTATAGTTGGATTACGTGCAAATTTATTCTAAAAATTCAAAACATGCATATCTTTGGTGATTCACAATTCATCATAGTATGATTAATGGGAAAACCTATCAAACAAAGAAAATTAAATTATCTTAATATTGTGACTTAGTATTATTATTGGTGAAGAAGTTTGCTTCTAACACAATCGATTCTACTTCCTAGAAAGACAATTGATATATGAATGCAATGGAAAGTGTTTCTTCTCTTGTGTTCCCAGAAGAAAAAATCATAGATTAAAAATTCCTTATCCATCATATTACCTCACCTACTATTTATTAGAGTTTTAGTGAACTTTCCAATTACATTAACATGGATTTTGATGAGAGATCCTCCCATATTATTTTATATTTACATGATGATACCATTCACGATCCTACAAGTAAAAATAGTATAGCTTGAATATGAAAACATTTTCATGTTACATCATTCTCTTCAATATTTTATATAGAAGAGGCTCTAATGATCTCCTCCTTTTCTATCTCCATATGAAAAATATCCCCAATTCCATTGAGGAAGCACATTCAAGTGCTTGTGGGGGGAATTTTGGTGTTAAATACTTGGCTTAAATTTTTCTTTGTATTTTTAATTTTCCCAATGACTCATGGTACTATAGTGTTCAATGTAGAAAGGAGCCACTTGTCCTACCCAATCTTTCATAAACATTAAAATTCATTACTACTTGATGTCTTATTGATGACATAAATCCAAATTCTTCATTTACATCTTAGAGGATGTATGTCTGCTGGTGAAGTGATATGTCAAATCAACAAGAAGTTCTTACATAGATTCATTCTTGGAAATTTCATCTGGAATGATATTTCCTTCATGATATGTATGGAAAATTTTGAATTTCATAAATTTTCCAATGAGACCTTGTACCTATTCTAGTCGTGTGAATAGAATTAATCACAATTAAGGAGTTATCTTCTAGATGAGTCATTCTTCTTTCAGTCTAAATCCACATTATAAACCTATTACAGAAGCCCAAAATTCTATGATGTTGTTCAATTTTTCTCCCAAGAACTCTAAAATATCTTTGTACCATGCTAAATAGTAAGCATCTATGATTATATGCTCAATTAGGCCCCATTTTAGTGTTCTCAAGATCTAATGTTCATTGTGCTTGATCCAAACTTGTACCACCTAAATTTCTAGCTTTCTCTCCACCTTCCTGAATCCCAAATCAAATGTCATTATCTTTTATTAAAGAGAGGTTATCCAAACTGACCTCTTCCCTAGTTTTTTCCACAAAATTTGAGTTAGGGGCCCATATCATTGGTTTAATAGGATTTCCAAATTCTTGTTAGCGTCCTTTGATTTTTAATCTCTAAAATGTTTTGAAAGGTATAAAAGAAACCTAATTCTCCTCATTTGGACATAAGGAAAGTTGGATTACAAGTTCTCTCCTATAATTTTGTATCCAAACATTTTTTAAGAACTCTCAAGCAATATTTCAATCATACAAAGAATCTTTGAAGAAAAAAATTCTCCATTGTAGAAACCTTCTCTCCCATGATGGAAAATTAGAGGAGACCTTAATCAGGAAATAAGACCCTTTTTCCATCTACATTCAATCGTCCATCCATTCTTCAAGGAAAGAGAGAATCAAGCATAACAACTTAAAGATCTTTGAGGAGTACTATTCATAGATCTTTGAATTTATGATTGGAACCCTTGATTCTTTAGTACACTCCAAGATTAAAATACTACATACAATTACATTCAATCAACATAAGAGAATCTTCATAAACATCACGATCTCAATATCCATTTATGAAGGTACATGCATTTATAAAGTAGATCTAATATTTACTTTAAATTTACAATATTTCCTTTCATACAATTTCATTTATGTTTCAAGGTTTATTCCTCAATCAAGGTTTGAATAAGGAAAACCATTTATACACAATATTTTCCTTTTTTGTGTGTAGGAATAGGTAGTGTTTGCAATGACTCAAATCTAGAAAGTTCAAGACCTCGTGGATAGTTTGCAACTGAGTTCAGCCAAAAGTATCTTCCCTCTATAAAAACATAAAATTGAAATATCAAGTCAATAACATCTTTTGGTTTCTATTTATGGTTCTCATTCAAAGTTGTCTATTTACTATCAATTTATGTGCACAAAAATTCAATCATTTCCTCTATTTCATCTGAGTTCTCATATCTCCACATTAGTGAAGGAAACTTGATACCCATTTAGTTATTGGATCCTTCTAAGCCTATGGGCTTATCTCTCCTTCCTGATGTATAATAGGAAATAGGATTGACCCCCCTATCTAACCTTTTCCTCATTTTATTATTGTACATTTTGGTGAATGTGACTATTAATTCAAGGCAAACTTATTATTCAATTTTATTTTACTTTTATATACAATGTTGATTATATATATGATGATTATAACAGTGTTGATGTTTATTCGTAGGAGTATAAAACTGAATGTATGTAAATGCAATGAACTTGTATTTTATTATGCTTAAAATTGCAATGAATAAATATATGTAAAACTGTATTGTTGTTCATTGTATTTTGCACTTATTGATTTCAGTGCTAATACATAACAAACCAATCAATATTTATATAAGCTAGAGTGAATGGTCATGTTTATGATAGATGTGACACCTTGAGGAGTCATGCCTATCATAGGCATGACTCATAGTCACATCCTATGATAACATATTGTATATGACATCGTTTCAATGTATATCGGTCGATACCGATTCATTACCAATGATAATTGATTGATATTGATTCATTACAAATGACTATCGGGTTTAATACCGATCCAATATTAATTATAATTCAATACTCATCTTTATCAATTTAATTCGATTATAAAGAAAATTATATATATATATATATATATATATATATATATATATATATATATATATATATATATATATATATATATATATATATATATATATATATATATATATATATATATATATATAATGATAATAATAATAAATATTATATTTATAAATTTATATATATATATATATATATGTTCTTTAATTTGATCGAAAATATGTATAAATTTCTCTAATTGATTATAATATGAATTTATCTAATCATGGCTATATGCAACAACACTCCCTCTTGGCTAGGGAAGATAAATCATTTATATATCATATTTCTCATGATAGGATGTCTCACATATCTCATTAAGAGAAACATCACATAACACGTGATGATAAGTATCACATAACGTGTGATAAGAAGTCTCACATATCTCGTGAAGACAAACATCACATAACATGTGATGATAAGTATCACATAACTCATGACACGTAAGGATGATATGCTTGAGAATATTATATTCTCCTTATACATCCTAGCTATGGTGTGTGCATTGACATTACATCGCATAATGTCCACCACAACAGATCATGGCACATTCATGAATGATATCAAGTCAACATGATATCAATGTTACAAGATCCTTTTGGTTTCTCCAAGTAGACTTCTTCCTTTATTTTCCCATTTAAGAATGCAGGCTTTACGTCCATCTAGTGAACTTTCCATCCTTTAGCTGATGTGATAGTTAGAACTTCTCTGGCTGAGGTATATCTAGCAACAAGTGCAAATGTTTCCTCGTAATTAGTTCCTTCCTTTTGTGAGAAACCTCCAGCAACAAATTTGGCTTTATTTTTCTCTATACTACCATCTGTAACATACTTGATTTTGAATAGCCACTTGGATGAAATAATAGATTTTTTCCTTTGGCCTTGGAACTATTTCCCGAACATCATTTTTTAGGATGGACTGGTATTCTTCTGTCATGGCATCCTTCCATACTTGGTGTTTGAGGGATTTTGATGCAATAGAAGGTTCATACTTGGAGAGATCATTCATTAAGGCCACATAGCTGGAAAATCTTTAGGGTATTTTACTTTCTCTAAAGGTCCCTAAAGGAGTTGTAAAGTTCTTTGATTCTTCCATTGTTTTGGTGGCCCAAAGTGGTCTTTTCTTATGATTATCATGAGGTAAGTCTTATACTTCATCTTCATCCTCTTCAAGATACTCCCTCTGAAACTCAGGAGCAAAATCCTCTTCTACATTTGAACGTGGAGTGATACTTTCAGACTTGAAAAGAATTTCTACCCTTTTTAAAAGCTAAGTCCTCCTCAAATATTACATCTCTATTGAGTTCAATATTTCTATGTCTAGGTATTAAAACACTACATGATTTAGAAGTTTCACTATATCCAACAAAGATTCATTTTCTTCCAGAAGGTTCTAGTTTTGTTCTTTTATGTCATGCCCAAAATTTAGAGCAAAACACACACAACAAATATTTTTTAAAAGCACAAATGACAACAAAGCTAACACACTAAGGTTCATTTAAAAAGTATGATCACATAACCCAACACATGTTAACTCACAAGAAAGAGGTATCTTGGCATGTGTTGGCTTGCCAACATCCATTGATTGTTAATTGCATTAGTAAACTCAAAAACTCTAACTAGGTCTCTAGGAAACCCTAACTAGATTTAAACAAGAGTTAATAAAAGAGATAAACCAAAAAGTAATTAAAACATAGATAAAGATAAAAAGTCAAAGGTTGGATCAACACATCCAAAAAGGGTTAATTTAAAAATAACGATTAAATCAATCACATTGGTAACCCTAGTGGCCCTATCGCGAACCAGGTTACTAACTAGATTAGAAATCACAAAAATAACCTCAATATATAAAAGATAAAATAAAACCAAGTTAATAACCCCTTGCGGAAATTAGGGCTAAGATATTATTACCCATTAATATAATAATATTTAAATATTTTAAATTAAAATATTATATTTTTACGTAAGTCATAAAGCTCCAAAGTTTATTTATTTATTTAATTTATGCATTAAAAAAGATTTAATAGCCATATAAATAAATATTAATATTAAATTGACATTAATGATAAGGGAGAAATAATTTACCTAAGTCCCACCTTGGACATGTAAATTTATCTCCCCTAAAATAATCCATTTATAATGAAAATAATAAAACTAATTTAAATAATAAATATTAAATTTATCATTAACTTGATATTAAAACATTAATAAAAATCAATAAATATTCAATATTAAATTTTAAATCTGGAAATGACAAATCTCAAAAAATAATATTAAAATATTAAAAGAGCCATTTAATTGACAATACAATATTATTAAATTTAAAAATAAATTAAAATCAGTTATCCAATAATCAAATATTCAAAATCCCAAAATTAATAATAAAAGGGAATCTGTTTAAAATCTCAAGAATAAAATAATAATATTATTAAATCAAAATTCAAAAAGGTGAGTGTGCAAAGTCAACTATCATTAAATAGAATTAAACAGAAATTAAAAGACTAAGCCAAAATTAAAGGAAAAATCATAATTAAAAATTAAAAATTAAAAATGGCTCCAAAAGCCAAATATTAGAATCCCACTAAATAATAAATGAATCTTTTCAAAATCCCAATGAAAATAATAAATAATGAACAAATCAGAATTCAAATTAAAGTGACTGTCTAAAGTCAATAATCATTAAATTAAAATAAGACAGGGATTAAAATCCAAACAAAATCCCAATAAATAAATAAAGAATCTCTTTTAGAATCCCAATGAAAATAAAAATAATAAATAAATCAGAATTGAAATTAAAGTGACTGTCAAAACTCAACAATCATCAAATTAAAATAAGACAGGGATTTAAATTCAAATAAAATCTTACTAAATAATAAAAAGGAATCTTTTTACAATCTCAATGATTAATAAAATAATATTAAAACGTAATTCAAAATAAAGTGACTGTGAAAAGTCAACAGTCATTAATTTATAATAAAACAAAGATTAAAATTTAGACATAATTTAATGATAATTAAAAATTAAAATTTAAAATGGCTCCTAAAAGCCAGCTCTAACCCTAATTCAAAATTAGGGTTAGGCTAAGAATAAAACATCTACCAAAACCCTAATCTCTCATTTGGTTATTGTAGGTTTGGGAAGGAGCCAGAAGAAGATGAAGATTTTAAAGTTTTGCATACACATAAGTATACATGTGTGTATACTCTTCCAAAATCAACAAGAGGAAAGATAGAGAATAACTAAGTCTATTATTTTTAAAACATCAACATAGTAGTGTATTCCAATAGAGTATATACATATATGTATATATACATAGGTGTATATATACAAGATTTTTTAAAAAACTAACATGATGTCAAAATAAAATCTATTCTTACATAGGTAATTAGGAAAACAAATCTACATTAACTTTTCTCTTTTCATCCAAATAAATACTTGAAGTAAATTTTGTCTAGATAGGGAAGAGATCATCTGCAAGAATGATAGCCAGCCTTTTTCTCATAGGCATTGCATTCTACCTAAAGGTACTCTCTTTAATTACCACAACATTTCTTTTGTCACATATGCAAGACATTTGCAAACATTAATTTGTGCATTTGCTATGGACAAATAGGAAAAAATCAAATTCTTATTGTTGGAACTATTTATTTATTTTAATGACCTAAATTATAAAACTTAAGTAATTCATCACTTTTAAGTTTGATCTCATGCTTCATTCTTACAAAATCATGTGCTGGGAGCTTCTTATCTTTCTAGTATTTTGGCTTTAATTGGTTTACTGGTAAGCTTGGGGGTCAAGTTACCTCTTAGGTTTTCTGATTTGAAAGCAAATTATCACACTTCCATTAAAATTGAGGTTTACCCAATATAATATTTAGCATTAAGGAAACAATTTGCAAATTTTGAGGAAGTGGATGGGATCTAGTGGCTAAAGTTGTAATGATTACCATCTCCAAAGGAATCATACTTCATGCAAACTCATCAATATAAAAGCATGTTGGTATGCCTGGTAACGTAGAAATTGGGCTTCTATAATGCTCTGAAACTTTGATCTTAGGTGTTGACCTTCTTGGTCCAATTTCCCTACATACTAGAAATCCCATCTATGAAAGATTCCATTCAAATGTTCTGATTTTTGGTTTTATATATGCTCAATTATAAGGCACCCACTCTATTTTACTCTATAACTGCAGATACTTCCTATCAATGTTAAGGGCATTGCTGGTAGCATTGGCGTCGAAACTTAAGGTAGTGGCGTCGAAAAGGTAGGGGGCAAGAAAGTGCCCATCTAGCTTAGGATTTTGTCTACTACTTGTCAATCATTTCAATTTTTCCAACTTTTACCAATTAATTGTTTTACTATTTTGTATTTTATTACTCTATTGAATTGAATATGCTAAAAATAAAATTCATGAGACCACCAACTTCCATAAATTTTAGAGCTTAAATTTTTAAGCTTAAACTGCACTACAAAATTCATGGGACCATCCATTGTAAAATAATCCTAAAAAATATCAGCAGCACCGGCACTGAATTTTTTTAGGAAGCTCCTCCCATGGGACCTAGCCTAAATGTTTCTTCCAAACTAATCTCTAACTTGTATTCTACAAGTGAAGTTTATTGCAGTTCATTATTATTCTTTTATATTCCATCTAGTAACTTGAACACTAACTAATGTACGTATAGATGGCACCCATAAATCACTATAATATATTAATAGATTTCATTATATATATATATATATATATATATATATATATATATATATATATATATAAACTGAGTATGTTATTTATTTTTTGACCAACAACAACTGTGCATTTGAAGAGAATGCTATACTCTCGATGTAACTGACCATCGATATTTTGACGACACTACCTTAAGTTCGATGCCAATGCTATACAATCAACATATTTCATCGATCGATTTTTTGACCATATGTGGTCAAAAATGCAAAAAGATATGTCGGCTATTTACACCAACTATACGATTATTTTGACCAACATTGGTCAAAAGCGATGAAAGATATGTCAGACATTCTTCATGATTGAAGTGATTAGTTTGACGTCGGATCATTCGATAGTTTGACAACTATAATGGTCGAATATTTGACAACAATATAATGTGTCAAATAATCGACATAGAAAGTTTGACAACAATAATGGTTGTTTGGTCGACTAATTTGCATCAAAAAATTGACTAATCTGCGTCGAAAATTAGGCTATAATTTACTAGTGCTTTGGATTCTACAAGGTGACTCAAAGGTGGAAGACAACTAATAAACAATGTACTTGGCCATGCCAACTCACAAACTCATGTGTCAATTGACACCACATAAAGTTACAACACATCACTACACACATGGCATGCCAAGTAGACGTTAATAAAAAATAAAAATAAACACAATTTAAATAATACATTCAAACATTACTAATCATATATACATATATACACATCATTAATAATCACATAAAAATACATTATATAATCTAATTGCATCCACACAACATCACATGCAATTCACTTAATCTCAAGAATGCATTTCTTAATTTCAAACAAGTTATTTCAAGAACACATATATATCAAATAACATAATTCATTAACCATGATCATATCACATAAACATTTCTTGCATCCATATGAAACTAAAGCATAGTATTCTAAATTAAATAATTCATCAAATACCATAATCATCAAGACCTGAAAATCAAAGCATGTAAATATCTCCTAAATCATCATAAACCTAACTACATTTCACAACATCATATGAAATTCACTTTTCACAAGAACACATTTACTCAAAATCTATTAAATTTCAATATCATGATATTCCAAGAAACACATCTATCACAAACAACCTAAATCATTTACATGTAGAATTTCAACTAATTCATATTTCTCGCATCAATATAACATCAAAGCGTAATACTCAGAATTCCTTCACCACAAAATCTCTAGAAATACAATATTCACAAGCATCCCAAAATCCCTTTCATAATCAAGAAAATATTAGCATTTCAATTGATTTCGTAATCACTTCGAATTACATTTCTTGAATCAATAATCAAAGCATAATACTCAAAAATCTCTTTCCTAACATCAAGACCTAAAATCAACTTCCTATTAATTCACATCTCAACCTAATATAAATTCAAATGGTCATTTTTGTAAGCATTCATATCCAATAGTAACATTTCAATATTCCTTAAGGGTACATTCTACCTACTCAATTCACGACTCTACTCACCTTTCCTACTACATTTTCTATTAGAAATTACATACACAAGGAAAACAACATTTACTTCATTAGAATTTCCACCTCATCTCATTCTAATTTAAATTTACTGATTCCAATTCAAACCTCTCAAAACATGCTCTCAATTTCTCTATAGTAGGAAAATTAGTTGAATTCACTTATCCCTTAAGAAAACATAGTGCATCCTAGAAACATTGACATGAGTACATAAGCAACATGAAAAAGAGTACATCTCAAATTAGTGTGGTCAAACCTCTGTCCATCATAATATAAATCCATAATGCATCAACATGGCATATCTAAATACTGAGTCTATAATACAAATATATGAAATGCAATGATAGGATTAGGGTAGGATCCCTCAATAAATCTGTCACAGCCCCAATGATAACCTCTTGATAAACACAAGACAAAGTTGAACTAGGTGCATCTCACGATGCCATCATAAAACATAATGTGAGGAAGAGTCACTACAACTCAAGATCGAGTCATACCTATCTCTAAGAATCACTGGAATACCATCCTAAACCACACCCAACATCTCCACGTTAATGCAAGACATCAAAAATATTCTCTAAAATCATATCCCCCCTAGCGGTTTACCCCCAAATGGGACCAACATGATCATACTCAATGAGTGTGAAGGTCAAAACCTCACCATCAAGATGTTTTTTCTAAGAGGAAAATGAGGGAGGCACTACATCATCCCCCCCAAGGACTAGGCTTACTCCTGGAAGCTGACAAGACAAGCTGAAGGAAACCCTAGACGTGCGTAGTCCAACTATCCTAAGAATAAGAATACTTACCAGAACCCCCCCCCCCCCAAACATAACAATTTTGATCAATTAGTCTGACAATTGTAGAAGGGAGTCATTCTACATAAGGGGGGCATCAACAAAACTCACAAGGCCTACGATCACAGACCCAACTAAAGAAGGAGAACATGCCTACATAATGCCTTCACCATAAATAGTGTAACTCTACCTCAAATACTCCACCTAGAGGAACCCAAAAGCTAACATTATCCTCCAAGCTATCCCCAAGGTTGGAGCACCAAGAGCTTTCAAGTCCTTAACTCAGGAACAAGGAACAAAATCCTCTTACCACAGTTGCAGTACTCTTTTGAGGAATACTACATCCTAATCTAGTGTACCAATGGATACAACTCAAAGGATTTCCTCATGCAAGAAAGAGAACTCCCAAAATAGGGGCCCAATAGTGTACTCCTTCCAAATATAGGGATAAATAGAGCACCTTAAAAGAATTCCAAGAGTAGGATCATTATGTTTCCATAATGACGAGTAGCCAAAAATCCTTTTAGAATTGGATCTCTTACCCACATTACCTTAGTCCTATCGTAAGGAGGAAAAAAAGAATTTCTAAAAAGGGATGACCTCAAAATACTTATCCTCAAACCCCAAGCTTTAGATGAAAGATAAGCCTATGGTTCCTTTACTTTCAAGTCAAGCCTAGGGATACCTCAAATCAAGCCATCCTCTAGTATTCCCCCATTAATAACATGGAGTTTTTCCCCAAGAGGGAACAACTTAATTGATAAGATAACATGACTAAAGCATAACGAAAAAGAGTGTAATTACCACCAAAATTAGGGCCATCAAGATTCACCACATGGATTTAAACTCCAAAGAGGTCTAAGTCACACCTAGCAATCCATCAAGCCATGCTAAGAAGAGGAAACTCTCTTGGTTTCCAAAACACATCAAGGGATAATGAGGGTTCCCATAAGCATACATGCTATATCCATCACAGAAAAGAAAGGGTTCATATGCCCTCATGAAATCCATAAAAGAACTTAAACTCAAGTGACATTACCTCACTAATTCATATCATTACCAAATGAGGTCTTCTCAACCTCCAACCATTGATTAGTGTCACAATCCAACTATAGCCTTCACTACCTTGGTATGGTCTAACCAATATCAGTTTCAAAGCAAGAAGTAGCTCTCACACAAGGTAAACTTCTGATCTACACTTATAGATAACAAAAAATCTCAGCATGCTCCTAATAAATTACCGACTTGCACCACATCTATACTATTACAAATGTGCATTATAGTGTGTCCTTCCTGGTGTTCCCCCTTTGTACATACTGTCAAAGATCCTCAATAAAATAGGTAGAGTCACAAACATAATACTAGACAACAAGTTAAAAACATTTTTAATAGTCACCAAGAACCAAAAGAAAGGTAAATCCTAATGAGATATCTATTAATTTCAACAGTAAATTCAAAAATGAGCTCAATTCAACAATAAATGGAATGTGTCATAAGTCATAGAAAGAGAGATTTAGGTGACTATTTCCAAGCATAATAAATTACCAAAATATGCTAGCCCACACAACATGAGAAAATTTCCTCTACAAAAGATAGACGAGATGAAAGGAATAAAAAAAATAAGTCAAGGAGTTATTCACAAAACATTGCAACAAAATTCAATCATGTAAGAGGGAGGAATCACCAGAGGACATTGAGGGCACCACTTCACAACAACCTTAAGAGAACATAACCACTACATACAGTTCAGGGTTGCATGCTTTACTATAATCCTAATAGCTACAACAATATCCTAATCCTTACAATATTTTCCTTCACCTTGATGCAGTAACATCTTTAATGAGGTAAGAACAATTAGAAGGAAACCTCCAAACCACCTCACAACAAAAGTAGAGAAAAACTACTCAAATCATAGCATGAACCCCAAACTATTGAGAGGGGTTCTCCATGTGCTCCAAGAAAATATATGAATTCCCCATGAGGTTCTTTCCATAGCTAGGATACACCCAACTTATGCTACAACACCGGAATAGGCTTCTGCAATAAGGTATCATTCAAAGGTGTGGTAGAAATCTCCACACTATAAAATGAAAGATAAATTCATCTACACAAAAGGCATCATAGAATGAGTGCAGGGGTAAAAGTATGGTTCACCAGATCATAATGGTTCCACAAAAAGGAATAATGCAATGATATATAGCACCTCCAAAACAACAATACACCTTTCCTCAAAAAATCAAGACAACCATAAACAAGCCATTGCCAAAGATATTTCTTACTCTCTCTCAAGCAATGACCCCAAGGCCCTAATCACAACAAACTCAACACATTCTCATGGTTCCATAATGATATAAACCAAAAAATGCACTATATCTTGCATGGAGAAAGTTAATAGGTTCCCATACCAAACATGGACACTAATCCTTTTGTCCTGACCGCACATGGTCAGGCTAGCAAGAGAACCTCTACAGAATTACCAAGAGCATTGAAGGACTCAAACAACATACACTAGCCACCATGCCACACCTAGTGGAATCACTTCCACTGTCTTCAAGACACTCACACTATGAACCACAATAGGGTTTCTAAGCACTCAATCTAAAGGCAATGTAAGAACATCCTAGGAAGCACTCCTTCCTAAACCACAAGTTACTTAGGTTAGTTTTCTCAAAAAGCCCCAAGTTACTACACAAGGGCACCCAACTACAAGCTTATAATACTTTAAGCATGAGAACACACATCCTTGAGGTTGAAAAGAAAGTACATGGACTCGGTCACGTACCTACCTTAGAGGCAACTACTATATTCCATTTCTGGGTCGGGAGCTATTTCAGGAAGGGGGGAACCTTGATTTCCTTCCAGTATCCTCAAACTCCCTACTCCACTTCCTCATGTGTCGAGAAGCACATCTAAGACCTTCCCACATCTTTGCACTTGTTGCACTCAAAGAGGTATCCTATGAATACAATTGAAAAGGGGAAACATAATGGCTTAAGGTTCCAAGCATTGAAACTATGCGTTGATACCAAAATGGCATGCCCAAAATTTAGGGAAAAACACACACAACAAATATTTTTTAAAAGCACAAATGACAACAAAGCTAACACACTAAGGTTAATTTAAAAAGTATGATCACATAACCCAAGGCATGTTAATTGATTACAAGATGTATCATGGCACACATTGGCTTTCCAACATCCCTTGATTGTTAACTGCATCAGTAAACTCAAAAACCCTAACTAGGTTTCTAGGAAACCCTAACCGGATTTAAACAAGAGTTAATAAAAGAGATAAACCAAATAGAAATTAAAACATAGATAAAGATAAAAAGTTAAGGGTTGGGTCAACACATCCAAAAGGAGTTAATTTAAAAATAATGATTAAATCAATTTCATTAGTAACCCTAGTGGCCCTATCGTGAACCGGGTTACTAACTAGAAGTCTAGCCTAGCTCTTGTGGAAGGAAATTTAATTGGAGCGAAATAAAAGAGGAAAGGAGAAAATCACACAATGGGATCAGATGGTAGATAAATTGAAGCAACAATTCATTCATGTTGATTATGAGCTTGATCTATTGAAGAAAATGCAAGGATTGAAGTAAGCAGGGAGATCTGTTCAGGAGTATATGGAGGAGTTCTATTGAATCCTCATTAGAATAGGCCATGTGGAAGCTAATAAGGATAAAGTTGTTCATTACCTTAATGGGTTGAGGTCAAGCATTCAAGAGGAGTTGAAAATGAAGAAGTTTGAGAGAGAAGATCTGGTGGTAGGAGATTCAATTAGAGATAAATAGAAGAGGAAATGAGAAAATCATATGATGAGATCAGATGGTAGATATATTGAAGTAATAGTTCATTCTTGTTGATTATGAGCTTGATCTATTGAAGAAAATACAAGGTTTGAAGCAAGAAGGGATATATGTTCAAGAGTATATGGAGGAGTTCTATCAAATCCTCATCAGAATAGGCCATGCAGAAGCTGATAAGGAGAAAGTTTCCCATTACCTTAATGGGTTAAGGCCAAAAATTTAGGAGTTGAATTTGGTTCGAATGAATAGTATTGAAGAGGCATACCAGTTTTCCCTAAAAGTAGAGGAAAATTTGAACAAGAAGTTTATAAGAAGACAAAGTGGAAGAGGTCAAGGTGAAAGATCCAGTGGACGGTCTTATCGAGGCTGAAATGAAGATCAAAAAAAGAAGGATGAGTTGAGTAGCAGTAAAAATCATAGAGGAAACAATTTCAATCATTTCCATGATCAGATTAATATAGATTAGAGAGGAAGAGGAAGAGGACAAGGACCAGGAAGAGGAGGCTTTTGTGGAACATTTTTTCACTATGGACAAGAAGGTCATAAGTAATTTGAATGTCCTTAATGCAAAGGAATGACAGATGGGAGAACTGAAGGATAGGCTAGAGTTGCACATGTGGATGAAGATGCCAAATCATCATATTCTGAAAATGTTAAAAGAGGAGAAATGTTAATGAACACAAGAGTCCTGTTGAGTGGTGAGAATGAACCTAAGCAAAGGAGGAGCTTGTTTCGCACTAGGTGCAAGTGTGAGGATAAATGTTGTGATGTGATTATCGATAGTGGAAGCACTTATAATTTGGTGTCAGAAGAGATGGTCACAAAGTTAAAGCTCAAGATGCAGAAACACCAACATCTTTACTGAATCATTTAGGTGCAGGATGACCACAAGGTCATGGTCAATGAACAGTGCCTAGTGAATTTCAAGATTGGTGAATACCATAATGAGGTACGATGTGATATCATACCTATGGATGCATGTCATATGTTGTTAGGTAGGCTATGGTAGTTTGATAGATATGTTGTACATGATGGTCATGTGAATACCTATTCTGTGACAAAGGATGGAGTGCAACATAAGCTAAAGCCATTGAAGGACATAGAGGAAAAGGTATGTAGTGTTGCAAGAATAAGTTGTGTTGATGGAAGGAAATTCCTTGAGGGTATAAGGCATGCACATATGTGTTTTTCTTTAATTCCAAAGGTTGGTAAAGAGGAAGTAGAAGATGTACCTATAGAAATTATAGATCTGTTGAAAGAGTTTCAGGATATTGTATCTGATACTGTGCTTAATGGATTACCACCAGTAAGGAAGATTAGTCATCAGATGGACTTGATTCTAGGAGACAGTTTGTCAAATAAGGCAGCACACAAAATGACAATAGTAAAAAGTGAAGAGTTGAATAGACAAGTACAAGAGTTATTGCAGAAGGGGTTGATTCAGGAGAGTTTGAGTCCATGTGTTGTACCAGTAGAATTAGCACCAAAGAAGAATGGAGAATGGAGGATGTGCACAGGTTCTAGAGCTATAAACAAGATCACAATCAAGTACAGGTTTTGATTGTTGTAGATGGATGATATTATGGATTGTTTGAGTGGAGCTATGTATTTCTCAAAGATAGATCTAAAGAGTGGATATCATTAGATTTGGATCAGAGAAGGAGATGAATGAAAGATTTATTTCAAGATAAAGTAAGGATTGTATGAGTGGTTAGTCATGCCTTTTGGGCTAACCAATGCATCGAGCACTTTCATGTGACTCATGAATGAGGTTTTGAAAGAATTTATGGGTAAGTTTGTCATTGTTTACCCATATGATATTTTTATCTTTAGTAAGACATTGGAGGAGCATATCATGCATATTCGTAGGGTTTTTTAGAAGTTAAGGGAAGAGAAATTGTTGATTAATTTAAAAAAGTGAAGTTTTGTGAAGGAGTTCATGTATCTGGGATTTGTAGTTTCAAGAGAAGGTCTAAAATGGATCCAAAGAAAGTGAATGCCATCCTTGAATGGCCTACTCCAAGGAGTACTACTTAGGTAATATCTTGTCATGGTTTGGCTAGATTTTATAGAAAGTTTATTAGGAGTTTTAGTAGTATTTGTGGACCCTTGACTGAAATAATGAGAGGGGCTAGGAAAGAGTTTAAGTGGACTATAGGGGAAGATAATAGTTTTAAATTGTTGAAACAAAAAGTTATAGAACAACCTATTTTAGCACTTCTATATTTTAATCAGGTGTTTCAAGTAGACTGTGATGCTAGTGGTACTACAATAGGAGCTATTTTGAGCCAAGAAGGTAAACCTCTTCCTTATTTCAGTGAGAAGTTAAATGATGCCAAAAGGAAATATTATGTTTATGATCAAGAATTTTATGCTATAGTTCAGGAATTGAAGAAGTGGAGACACTATCTTCTTTCTAAGGAGTTTTTTTTGTATACTAATCATCAAGCTTTGCAGTATTTGAATAGTCAAGGAAAGTTGAATCAGAGGCATTTGAAATGGGTTGAGTTTTTGGAGAGTTACATATTTTTTTTGAAACACGGGAGTGGAAAGGCTAACAAGGTTGCAGATGCACTTAGAAAAAGGAAACTTTTGCTGACAAACATGTAAGAAACTCAAGAATTTGTATCTAGAGGATCTTGATTTTGGTGAAGCTTGGAAAGCTTACACAGAGCCTGTTACTCTAGATAGAATGAAGTGGTTGGATTTCATCATCTAGGATAGTATGCTATTCAAAGGGAGTTAGTTGTGCAATCCATGAAGTTCTATGAGGGAGAATTTCATCAAGGAGAAGCATAACGAAAGATTGGCTGGGTATTTTGGTCGAGATAAAACCCTTGCTTTGATTAGTATAGAGTTGCATCAAGATGTCAATAAGTTTGTACAAAGTTGCAGAGTATGTCAAATAGAAAAATGAGAAAAGAAGAATATAAGGTTGTATCATCCATTACCTGTTGTGTGTGTGAATTTTGTACCTAGCTGTAGACACAACACTTCAGTAAAACATTAGAGGTTAGCAAAACTTAAAATATGCAAATAAGAACAATATAGCTAACCAGGTGATTTACTGCCTTCTAGTAGGTGCGAGTATGGTATTCTCAGATTAGACTGAGATCAGTGACAATGCAACACCTAAACGAAGGATTTAAATGATGAAAGCAATAAAATATGAATGCAAATTAATCTATTTTTTATTTATTTTTGATGCAATAAGATGAGAAAAATTGATAATAAATTAATCTAAATGGATTGAAATGATATGCAAATTAAGCTAACAATGATATGAAATATGAAACTAGAATGAATTGAAAACACAATTGATCTCACAAAACGTTGATTCGCAAGAAGCTTGATGATTCCTCTGATGTCAATTCGCCAGAGTAAGTATGCAAATTCTGTGGATTATTTGTAAAGAGATGAGCCTTGATTTTATAGAAATCCAGGGCTTGAGGGTGCATGGAAAAAGTCATAAATCACTCTTGATGAACTTAGGTTGATTTTTGAGTTAACAAGAAATTAGAAATAGATAACTCATAAAATCATGCAAAATCATGCAAGAACAACTTTTTAACTCAAATCAGAAGTTTAGATCAACTTTGAACTCAAAATAGATGTTGAGTTTCGAAAAGATAACAACTTGAATTGATTTTCTGATTTAAAGTATAACTGCTCTTTGAATGTGCACAAATAATCATGAATTAATTAAATAAATAAAGTGATTTATCTTCAACTTAACTGATTTTAAATTTAAAAATAATTGATTTGTGGGTTAATCAATTATTTTAATCAAACATTTATTCAAAACTATATTATTAAATATTGACAACTTGGATTTAATCAATTAAATAAATATTTAATCAATTATTCATAGGAGATTTGATTTATTGTCAAAATTAAATAATATAATTAGGAATAAATATAATTAAATCTAATTAAATAATTAAGTGGTAGAATTAAATTAATTAATTAAATATTCATCATATTCAATTAATCAACTTTAGGATAAATATGATTTATTGCCAAATAATATTTAAAATAACTGATTTATGGGTTAATCAATTATTTTAATCAAATTTTATTTCAAAACTATATTATTAAATTTGACAATTTAATTTAATCAATTAAATAAGAATTCAACTAATTATTTTTAGCAAATTTGATTTATTGTCAAATAAAATAATATTAATTAGGAATAATTTAATTAAATTCAATTAAATAATTAAGTGGTAGTATTAAATATAATTAATTAAATATTCAAAATATTTAATTAATCAAACTTTAGGATAAATAAAATTTATCGCCAAATAATTATTAAATTAAGAATAATTAGGATAAATAGGAATATTGCTAGGAATATTCCCCGATGCAGAATTTATGATAAAATCAATTAGGATTTTGATAATGTGCATATGTGCCTTAGGTTAGGACTTCGATGTTGATTTCATTCGAATTGAAGATGTAGGAGGTTAATGAGCCTATAGGCCATTTTTGGGGTATTACATTTTGCCGCTCTTTGAATCATTGTGCAAAGCATACTGGTTCAAAGAATAGTCTGTGTTTGATATACGTATGAAACAGATTTGAAAGATTAAAGATTGAAAGATATCGACCCAGGCCCAGAATGACTAGGAATCGAGATGATGCTAGCTATATCAACAATGAACCGGTGATTATGAAAAAGTGCCAAAACACCTAATTTTGAACCTTATGATTGCAAAGAAGTGAGTGACCGATTCCAGACCTCAATGTCCTTGTATGAATCATATTGGTATCACATTCTGAACCCATCAGTTACAAAGAACCAAGGAAATAACACTAATGAACCGATAGTTACGAAAAGTTGATACTGTTTACAAGATAGATTTGGATACTAGATGAATCTAATATGCCCCAAGAGATGATAGATTTTCCCCAAGTGATGAGGACTTTAGATGAATCAGCAACTAGACGTGGTTGTTGTCTTGATTACTGAGGAAAGATTGATTGACAGAATTGAGTTACAAACTTTGAATGATGTGCAATGTCATGCCCCCTTCGGGATTAAAATGGAAATCTGACAAGAAAAGTCATCATTTATAGTTTAGAAGCATGTTAATTGATTTGAGAAGTGGTTATACTCATCCGAGAACACGTTCTACATCATTTGGAGGTCCAGAAGACCAAGTTTGACTAGGTTTGACCATGAGTTGACCATGGTTAGCCAAGTTAAAATTTTGATAGTTTGATGTTAGATAATCAGTTAAGTTTAATTCTAGATTTCTTTGATGATTGAAGGTTGATTATGCAAGTAGTGAATAATATAAACGATCTCAGATTTCAATTTTGATCCCGAAAAAGGATTCTACTTGTTGTTTCATTAGAGGAACCTTCATGTGAGATTTAGCTCTTATGACATGTTTAGCATTTTTTTTTTGAAGAATCGTTTAAGTGTTCAAGAAATTTGTGAGATCATGCAAAGTGCAAAATGAAATGTAGAATGAAATTCAAACCTAGGACCTAGGACCTAGTCACTGATCATGTGTTGGTCATTCTCATAATTGAATTTTTAGGTAACTAGATAAATCAATACAATGCCCACTAGTTATGAAACCATAGACATATGAATATTGATTTGTATGCATAGGAATCAATACAACACCCACTGGTTAGGCAACCATGGACATATGATATTGATTTTATTTTCAGAATTTTGGATTAGATATAAGCACCAAGGCACAAATGCTAGGATGACCTGAATATCATGTCCATTTTGATATAGCAATTTGTATAAGCATCAAACCATAGACGTCGTGATGACCAGAATATGTGTTGTGTACAAACACATCAAACAGTCAAGAGATCATTCTAAATCCAATGTGAATTACCTATAGTGACCCTTTATCATTCACATCCTTAGGTAAGATCATATTTCACAATAGGAGAAAGAACTCACTCAAAAAAGACAATAGTTAGATCAAACTTCCTTGAATTTTTTGGGTATCAATGGTCGAGGTATGCATGGCCATCCAATTCAAGATAGAGGCTCTTAAAGTCAGACACCATTTCAATCTAGAATTTCCAAAGTTGTTAGATTTTCACATACAAGTAGAAGACAAAGAAAAAGATTATGCCCCCAGTCATCACTCCCTAAATCTTGTAAAGGAAATCATCGAAGAGCTCGAAGGGACACAATATGCAAAAATCTCAATGTGAATCAGTAAGCATAGAAGGAGATAAAAGCATGTAAAAAGCATAGATTGTTTTCAATTTGATGTTTGATTGCGTTGTTGTCGATGCAAAATCCTTTTCTGGAGAGGAGACAAATAGATAGACTTGGCTGAAGCTTCAAAGGACTCTAACTAGACATGACTCATCTGAGATACATTGGAGGCCATAGGATATAAATTTGATTGCCCCCAAGTTTGAACATTGATAGGATATAGACGCTTTAGCTGATTGGTGTACATACTGACTTATTGAAAATAGGAATGCGAGAACAAACCAAGAGATATGTACAAACTAAAGCAAGATTGAAAGCTAGGAAAGACCAAGATTGCATTGATAGATGGAGCACATTGAAACAAGAGGTGCCCATATGTCAGGTTTTCACCATCTTGGCAGAGATTCTATTTTTGCTACCAAGGCACCTATTTCCAAGTTTTCACCAAGGCACTTTTTCCTTTTCTCATTTTTTCGTATTTTTCATTTTTCTAATTTTTTTGATATTTTTGGTATTTTTAATTTTTTTTTGTGAATCATCAAGGCACCCATTGCTAGGTTTTCACCAAGATGTTCATTTTTTCAAGAGTTTTTCCAATTTTTAAGATTTTTTCAAGACATTTTACCATAGACTGAATGCCTTAGGTGTAGAATTTCTTCAAATGGAGAATGTTGATTGGTTCTCAGAGTTGTTCTCCTTCAGTTTTTGAGAGTTGATAGGCACCAGAGCCAAAAATAGCAGTGATAACAAAGGGACTCAGCCAGTTGGGTTCAAACTTCCCCTTGTGTTCTCTATGTGATTGATTTTTAGGATTCTCTCTCAAGACTAGATCACCAACCTGAAATTCTCTATGTCTGACTTTCTTGTTGTAACCTCAAGACATTCTCTTTTGATATACTTTGAGATGATCATATGCTGCTTGTCTGCACTCATCTAGTAGTTAAAGTTCTTGCAACCTAGACACTCTGTAGTCATCATCAGTTACTAGACCATGCATTCTGATTCTTAGTGATGGGATTTCAACCTCAATAGGCAGTACTACTTCAGACCCATAAACTAAAGCAAAAGGTGTAGCCCCAGTGGGAGTTATGATACTTGTTCTGTAGGCCCAGAGAGATGGATTGATCATGGGATGCCAGTCTCTTCCTATTTTATTAATTGTACGGTGTAAGATTTTCAATAGATTCTTGTTAGAATCCTCAGCTTGTCCATTCCCTTGAGGATAGTAGATAGATGACCAATGTTGTGTAATCTTAAATTTGGCACATAGATCATCCAAGTCTTTGTTCTTAAATTGCCCACCATTATCTATGACTATAGAATGTGGAATACCATATCGGTATATGATGTAGTTCAAGATGAACATAGATATTTTCTTACCAGTTGCTTGTGTCAAAGGGACTGCTTCTACCCATTTTGTAAAATAATTTATAGCCATGATTATATGGGTATGTCCATTAGAAGAATGAGGATTATGGATCCTATAAGATCAAATGCCCATTGATGAAATGGCCATTGAGTAGTGAAGGGAATTAGATCTCTCCCTAGAGCATGAATTAAGTTTCCATGCACTTGGCACTTTTGACAGTTCTTAGCAAACTTGATAGACTCTTTCTCCATTTCAGGCCAATAGTACCCAACCCTAATAAGTTTTTGAGCTAGTGTTAAACCATTTGAGTGTAACCCACATATATACTCATGGACTTCCTCTAACACACATTGAGACTCTTCTCATTCTAAACATCTAAGGAGTGTACCATCTAGACCTCATTTGTAAAGATCATGACCAATGATGACATATCGGGAGACATTACGGATAAGGTATCTCTTTTCATGGCGGTTGAAGGTATCAGGAATTATTTTGTCTTTGAGATAGGAGAATAGGTTTTTATAGTAGGAGGAATCATGACCTACAATAGTGCAGATCATATGGGTATTAGGGGAATCATATGCAGGATAAGATAGTGCTTCCACCAGGAACTCATAGCGTAGCTCATGTTCAGGTTGTTGTAATAAAGTAGATAATGTTTCCATTGCATGGGCAGCCTTATTCTCTATTCTAAGAATTTTCTCAAACATGATAGATATAAAATACTTCTTTAGATCATCTACCATTCTCTTGTATGGAATGACCTTTTCATCCTTAGTTTGGTATACATCATTGACTTGATGGATTACAAGTTGTGAGTCTCCATGAATGTGTAATTCTATTACTCTCCACTCAATTGCTATCTTCATACCATTCAAAAGGGCTTCATATTCAGCAATATTGTTGGTACAAGGAAATTTGATCCTAAATGCCTTAGGAATGGAGTATCCTTGAGGAGTGATAAACAAGATACCTACTCCCGATCCATTCTATGTATAGGATCCATTAAAGAACAATTACCATTCTCTAGAAGAAAGATTCATGATAGAGGAATCTAGAAATTCCATTTGCATTAGTGTGTCATCAAGCAAAGGTGCATCTACTAATTGATCAACAATAACTTGGCCTTTAATAGCTTTTCTTTCAACATAGTCAATGTCAAATTCACTTAAGAGCATGACCCATTTGGCTAATCTACCCGTGAGGGCAGCTTTGCTGAGTAGGTACTTTAGTGGATCAATTTTAGCTACTAAATGTGTGGTATGAGCCAACATATAATGTCTCAATTTTTGTGATACAAAGATCACAGCTAGACAAGCCTTTTCAATCATAGAATAGTTATTTTTGTATGCCACCAATGTTCTACTGATATAGTATAAAGCTCTTTCCTTTTTATTCTCATCATGTTGTGCAAGCAATGCCCCCAATGATGTATCTGTTGCGGAGACATATAAGATCAATGGCTTCCCTTGAATGGGAGGCATCAAGATAGGAGGATTTGATAGATATTTCTTCATATGATTAAAATTATTTTCACATTCCTCGCTCCATGCAAATGTCACACCTTTATGTAATGTCTTTGTAAAAGGTTTTGATATGTCCGCTAGCTGAGATATGAAGCATCTGATAGACTAAACTCTCCAATGTAATGTTCTCATTTGGGTGATGTTCTTGGGAGGTTGCATCTCTATGATAGCCTTTACTTTAGCTAGATCAACTTCAATGCCCTTCTTTGAAACTATGTATCCTAAGAGATTTCTAGAAGTGACACCAAAAGCACACTTCTTAGGATTTAGTCTAAGACTAATTTTTTCTATTCTATCTGGTATCTTGATCAATTCATTTAGATGTTTAGCTCTAATCATAGATTTTGCTAAAGTATCATCAACATAATCCTCCATAGTCCTATGCATCATGTCATGAAAAATAGAAGTCATAGCTCTCTGATATGTAGCACCAACATTCTTAAGCCCAAATGGCATGACATTCCAATATAAGGTACCCCATGCACGTGTAAAAGTAGTTTCTCTTGATCCTCTGGAGAAATTTTTATTTGATTATATCTAGAAAAACCATCCATTAAAGAATACATCTCAAAGCCCCCAGTCATGTCTACTATCATATCAATGTTAGGTAATAGAAAATCATCCTTAGGGCATGCTTTGTTTACATCTCTTAAATTAGTGCACACTCTTATTGATTTGTCTGGTTTAGAAATAGGTACAATATTAGAGATCCATTCCACATAATCAATAACTTGGATAAATCTAGATTTTAGGAGCTTCTCTAATTTAGCTTTTACCAAGAGTGCAACATGTGGATGCATCTTTCTCAATTTTTGCTTAATAGGTTTAACATTTGGAGCTATAGATAAATGGTGCATTATAAGATCAGGATCCAACCCTAGCATATTTGAATATTTCCATGCAAAGTTGATCTTCTTCTCTATTAGGAATGTTGTAAATTTTTTCTTTTCTTCCTCTGATAAAGATTGTGCTACATGGATCAATTGTGGTTCTTCTGTTGTTCCCAAATTGATAGATTGAGTGGGCTCAATTAGAACTGGAGATCTATCTTGTAAATGACTTGGAAGGACATCAAATATCTCATCCTTAGGTGCCTCACAGAGGTTTTCACCTTTGGATACATCTTTTATTTTTACTTTTGTAGGTTCTGAGACTGCCACAAAGTGGTTTTCACCCTCAGAACTCCTTTTCTTTTTATTCTTATTCTTATTTTTCTGACTAAGATACTTCATGTACAACTTCGTCATGCTAATGCTTGGTTCACTGATGGAAGTCTTCATAGGCTCAACTACATTTAGGTAGCAAGCAAGGGCATAGTCATTGGGAAAGGTATAAATACCTTGGTTCAAGTTGGTGGATGTTATGTCAAGAAGGTCAGGGCATTGGATAGTCAAAGTGGTGAAAGATTGGGAAATAGTTTTTATGGATATAGATCTATCATCATTGGTCCTAACTTAATGCTCCAGTTCAAAGGTGATATTACAACTTAAGACATTCAATTCATGAATAGGCTCGACATCATTGTGGAAATCTACTTCAACCATCAGTGGATCAAACTCGATAAGTTCATCATTTCACTCTAGACTTACGTTAGGTTGAGGTGCATATTGGTGAATAACATCAACATGCTTTTTTGTAACAAGTTCATCTGGTTCTTGAATGACTCCCCATTCATAGTCATTTGATTCATCTTATGTTTCTTCATCTAGACCTCTAGGAAATCTAAGAACATGAGTAAATTCAAGATGAATACCCCCAAAAGGGTTACCCTTAGATTCTAATTTGAATTCATACTCATAGGAATCTATCTCAGAATAACTACCACCTTCCTCTTTTTGATTGCCTTTGAGATTAGTCGGTTCTTGTATTGCAACTATCTCTTGCTCTATAGTAGGTTCTTGTGTTTCTACTACATTAATTATTTTTATTGGATCATCTTCAGCTTCAAGGAGGTCTTTTATTTCTTTAGGAAAATGCTCATAAGGAATGAGCTCATTAGTGGTGTCTGAATCATCACTATCAAATTGTTCAGTTATTTCCCCCTTTAGTTGATTTACTACCGAAGGCTCAATTTGTTCTAGAACATGCAGGGAGTTCTTCCTAATATAGAAAGGCTTCTTCATGTATCCTAGACCTATTATATTCTTGTTTTCTTGGCCACGATGATCAAGATTTTCTTTAGATTTGTAATTCTTTAGTTTTTAGTACCAGTTTGTTTGCAAATTTTTCTATCCAGTTTTTGAAGATCTGTGTAAAAGTTTGTCTCAAGTAACCAAGAAGATATCAAGCACGCAAAATAGAAAGCAAGGGAACCAAGAAATCATTTGAAAACAATGAACAAGGAGCAAGAAATGTGTGTGAATTTTGTACCTAGCTGTAGACACAATAGTTCAGTAAAACATTAGAGGTTAGAAAAAATTAAAATATGCAAATAAGAACAATATATCTAACCAGGCGATTTACTGCCTTCTAGTAGGTGAGATGGTATTCTCATATTAGACCGAGATTAGTGATAATGCAACACCTAAATGAAGGATTTAAATGATGAAAACAATAAAATATGAATGCAAATTAATCTATTTTTTTAATTTTTGATGCAATAAGATGAGAAAAACTGATAATAAATTAATCTAAATGGATTGAAATGATATGAAAATTAAGCTAACAATGATATGAAATATGAAACTCTAATGAATTGAAAACAAGATTGATCTCACAAAACATTGATTTGCAAGAAGCTTGATGATTCCTCTGATGTCAATTCGCCAGAGTAAGTATGCAAATTTTGTGGATTATTTGTAAAGAGCCGAGCCTTGATTTTATAGAAATCTAGGGCTTTGAGGGTGCATGAGAAAAGCCATAAATCACTCTTGAAAAACTCAAGTTGATTTTTGAGTCAACAAGAAATTAGAAACATATTAACTCACAAAATCATGCAAAATCATGCAAGAACAACTTTTTAACTCAAATCAGAAGTTTAGATCAGCTTTGAACTCAAAATAGAATGTTGAGTTTCCAAAAGTTAACAACTTGCATTGATTTCCTAATTTTGAGTTTAACTGGTCTTTGAATGTGCACAATTAATCATGAATTAATTAAATAAATAAAGTGATTTATCTTCAACTTAACTGATTTTAAATTTAAAAATAACTGATTTGTGGGTTAGTCAATTATTTTAATCAAACTTTTATTCAAAACTATATTATTAAATATTGACAACTTGGATTTAATCAATTAAATAAATATTTAATCAATTATTCGTAGGAGATTTGATTTATTGTCAAAATTAAATAATAGAATTAGGAATAAATAGAATTAAATCTAATTAAATAATTAAGTGGTAGTAGTATCAACAATGGAATAATAAAACATATAGTAAATATATAATCTGAATGTGTGAAAAAATGGCTAAGTGCGAAAAAGCGCAGTGGAAACAAGTGACTCGGAATAAACGAAATCCAACCCATGGACAAAACAAAAAATATACGGTGAACTGCTTCAACGATATCCATCTTCCAAAAACCCTAATGTGGGCTGCTCTGCATCTGACCCGCGGTGGAAACGAAATTCGGTTGCTCAAGTGCTGCAACCTCTGGAAACTTTGAATCCTTTCCTACTGCTTGCAAATCTCGACAAACCTACCACTGGGCAGAATAAAAATGAACAATCTACTGGAAATAAGGAATACATGAAGCATGGATAGAATAATTTGCAGCCACATCGCATGGAGGAGGTAGTCCCCACATCTACAAAGCCCATTTGCCACCAGAATAATTTGCCCTCAGATATGTATCCATCCATATTTACTACTGAAAAGCTTGATTTGCAATTTAGTTTCTTTAACCGTACCAAATACGCTAAATTAGGGTATATTCTGAATTCAAAACCCTTTTGTTCTGCCGCACCCATTACACCATTCCTCACAAAAAAAATGGATTTTTTGAAGCAATCCCCACTTTATGTTCCACCTCACCGTAGAAACGCAACCCCAAATCCATTCATATCAACCCCAGCACAGGAAAAGGCTGCCATCCATAAGCAACCCAATATAGATGAAAACATAGTTATCATCAACAATAAAAATAGCGAAGAAAGCTGGTCTGAGTGTTAGAAAGTTGGTCTTTTTGCTTATTGGAATGGCCCTTTAGCTGAATGTACCAATCTAATTGACTGGTTGGAAGATTTTTGCGATATACAGGTAAGTATTACTCGCTACTCTGATAGATTAGCATACGTTCACTGCCTAAATGAAGATGTTAAAAAAGAATTCTTAGGTCTTACTGATTGTTTCTATAAAGGTTATGCAATTAAGTTTTTTGATTGGTTACCAGATTGTAAGGAGGACAATCTCCAATTTTTTGTTCCTACTTGGATCACCCTGAAATCTCTTCCACCTGAGCTAATGCATATTGAAATTTTTAGGAAAATAGGATAATCATTAGGAGAGCTGATAGGTATAGATATTTCATATGAATTCTGTCATAATGTTAGAATTTTGTTTAATTTCCATGTAAACTCTTTCAAATTCAAGCCATTAAAGATTATCACAAATTCAGCTATATATAAAATTAACTGTTTTAGGAAAGAATATGAGCTTTATGGAATCATTAAACTAAATGATGATAGGAAAAGGAAGTTCATAGAGATTGAATTGACATCTAATCTCAAGGATCTTCTTCCAAAGATTAGGATTAGAAATCAGAATAGTCATTCCAAATTCGCCCCAAATCCTTTGAGGTCCCCTCTGGGTTCAATTAAGGATAAAGCAATGGAGAATATAACCAATCCAATAACAACTGATAAGGTGCCACAGGCACATCCAGTAGCTTCCACTAATTTGGAGAAGGAACTTTAGAAAGAGACAGCCAAAAGCATCACAGATTCTAAACCTTCTTTGGTGACCAAGAAAAAGAAAAACAAGAAGACAGGCCCAAAGTTATTAAAGATATCAAACTCCTCATATGGAAAAGGTAGTCCAATCAAGGATAGGAATGAACCAACCTCAAATATTCAATTCACCATCACAAAGCCTCCAGGGCACAATTTCATAGAAGAAGTAGAGCAAACCCAAATATGTGAGTTAATAGACAAAACTTCTGCTGACAAATCAAAATTGAAATTAACAAAGTTCTGGCAAACTCCAACCCCCCACAAAAGTAGTAGTGATAGAAAAGCTGAGGAACAACATCAAAAGGTGGATTTGGAAAGCATATCTCAGAATCTATGTGAATTTTTAAATTTAGAAACAGGTAATTTGGAGACACCCAGCAGAGAAATCAAATCAGTAGATGAGGATGAGAAACTGGAACAACTAACTAAGGAACTAATCCAGGTATTTAGTCTTGAAAATATTGATAATAGCAGCACATCCCAAAAAGAACAGCTAATGCAGAAAGTGCTTAAATTGGGAGGGGATGATTATACATATGAAGATCTTAGGAAAGACTTGTTGATTATAGCAAAGGAAGAAAATAACAGAAACAAATGCCAAACTGATAGGGAGGTTGATGATAAGACTCAGAAGGTAAGGGAAGATGACACATAGGAAATTATCTCAGAGCTTTTTCTACAGGATTTAGAATGCGAAGTTAAAAATAATCTAGAAGTAATCTCAAGTGAGGTCATGAATGATGCAACAGTCAATATGGATCATTTGGGTATTTATAAGAACCAAGAAGGTATCAAAGCTCCCAGATTGGGTAAACCAAAAGGTAAGAGAGGGAGAAAATCACTAATTGAGCTAAGAATGCTGATGGGCAGGTAAAAGAGCAGGTAAAGATTAGTCATATTTTCAATTCTGGGAAGGGGAAGGTCCTTCCCACAGCAGTATGATTATTACATCATGGAATGCTAGGGGCCTAAATGCCCCTAGCAAGCAAAGACTTTTACGACAAAACTTAAAATCCTTTGGTTCTGACATAATATTGTTACAAGAAACCAAGTTAAACTCTGAGGAAGGATCAAAGATAGAAAAGAAACTACGGACTTGGAACTCATTTTGGCACGAATCCAGAGGGGCCTCAGGAGGTTTAGGCCTTATTTGGAATCCTAAGAAGGTTAATCTTAATATTATTGAGTCTAAACATGCATGCATTAGCAGTAGTGTTAAAAGTATTAAATCTAATATGTAGTTCCTTTTAATAAATATTTATGGGCCAATTCAGAATAGTATTAAGAAAGCTTTATGGGATGAAATTAGCATCTTTATTAAAGAACATAGAACTAAGACAATTTTGTTAGGAGGAGATTTTAATACTATTCTAAATCTAGAGGAAAAATCTGGAGGGATCCAACAATTGTCTCAAGGATCTCTAGATTTCAGAAATTGGATAGATCATAATTCTTTAATTGATATACCCACCAACAATGGGAATTACACCTAGACCAATAGGAGAAAAGACTTCAGTAATATAGAAGAAAAATTGGATAGGTTCCTATTAAGAGGGGACCTGAGCAACCTCACATTTAACATCCAATCCTTGATATTACCAATTGCTAGATCAGATCATTTCCCAATACAAATTACCTTTTTAGAGCCTACTAAACCACACAGAAATCCTTTCAAATGCGAAAAAATGTGGTTTTTCGACTCAAATTTAATGAATCTGATTCAAAATTGGTGGACAGAGAATACCTTTAAAGGATCTAAAATGTTTATTTTTGTATCTAAAATGAAACTAATCAAAGAAAAAATCCTCAAATGGAACAAAGAACATTTTAAAAATATATTTAAAGAAAAACTAGATATTGAAGAAGAACAATATAAATTGAACACCGAAGTAATTAAGCACGGAATGAATAATAAGTCTTATATGAAAGAAAAAGAATTACTAGCAAAACAAGAGAACATCCTGGCCAAAGAAGAAACTTTCTTGAGGCAAAAATCGAGAGAAAAGTGGCTGGAAGAGGGAGATCGTAACACTATGTTCTTCCACAATAGTGCACTTTACAATAGAGCTAATAATAGTATAACAAGGGTAACAGACCCCTCGAGCTCAATCATAGATAACCCCAATAGCATAGATGATATCTTTGTGAATCACTTTTATGACATCCTCAACAATTGGGACAGTTCTAATCTAACAACACAAACAAATCTGTTAAAAGCTATCCCCCAAATTATAACCACTGAAGATAATAATAGATTAAATAGACCCATAACTCTAGAAGAAGTTAGATTGGCCCTCTTTAGTATGCACCCAGACAAATCACCCGGGCCTGATGGATTTCAGGCCTTTTTCTATCAAAAATGCTAGGACATCATCAGAACAGACCTATGGAAAGCTATCGAAGCCACAAGAAATGGAGGCTCTATTCTAACTGAAATTAATTCGACCTTTCTGACCTTAATACCCAAAATGGGAAATCCAGAAAAGCCAGGAGACTATAGGCCAATAGTTTTATGTAATACCATATACAAAATTCTTTCCAAAATTTTATCCAACCGCTTAAAACCCTTATTGCCCAAACTCATCTTAGAAGAACAAACGGGGTTTGTCCCAGAACGTTCTATCCTAGATGGCATTCTGATTATTCAAGAAACAATTCATTCAGTAATTAAGAATCACACACCAAGTATGTTCATCAAATTGGACATACAAAAAGCATATGATATGGTGGACTGGAGATTCTTATGTAAAACATTAGAAGCTTTTGGCTTTTCTATTCAATGGATCAATCTCATATACCAATGTATCTCAACCATAAGATTCTTTGTTCTTATCAATGGAACCCCCGAAGGGTTTTTCAAAACATCAAGAGGCTTAAGAAAGGGAGACCCCCTATCCCCCTTCCTTTTTATCATTATGGCTGAGGCCTTCGAGAGAACCCTATCCAAAGCAAATGAGATAGGGAAGATAAAAGGAATCACGATCACCGACAATGTCCCCAATATTACCCATTAGCAATATGCAGATGATATGATTCTCCCCGGTGAAAGTTCAGTTGAGGAAGCTTAGAACATTAAATCCATCATACTACAATATTCAGAAGCTTCAGGTCAAATAATTAATGCTTCCAAATCTAAAATATTTTTCATTAATACAAACCCCAATTTAGAAAATCAGATTTGTAATATAACTAGCTTTAAGAAAGGTACTTTCCCTTGTAAATATTTAGGAATTGATCTAGAAAAAGGCTCAAAACATAATAAAATTTGGACACAGATCTTTGATAAACTAGATTCTAAAATTGGTGGATGGAAGGATAAGTGGTTAACAAAACCCGGGAAGGCAACAAAAATCAGAGCTATACTTTCAGCCCTCCCCATCTACCCCTTATCCTGCCTCCCCCTTCCCAAACTTATTAACAAGAAGCTAGAAACTAAATTTAAGAATTTCCTATGGAAAGACTGTGAGAATGATAAAAAGATAGCTCTGGTCAAATGGGATAACATCTGTAAACCCAAAGAGGTAGGCGGTTTAGGTATAAAGAATCTAAACTGGCAAAATGAAGCTTTAGGTGCCAAACTTACATGGAGACTTTTCAAGGAAAACAATCATAAATGGGCAAAAATTATGTATAATAAATATCTCAATGCAAATGACCCTCTCTCCATCTTCCATATGAAATCCCTCCCAAAAGGATTGGAAAGCTGGAATTTTATAGCTAAGAGCAGACAGCTTATAACTAAATATCTAACTTGGGATATAGGTAGCGGTTAGGAAGCCTTTTTTTGGGAAGATTCTTGGGATGGACACCCTCCTTTAGTTAATCAAGGGTGATTTGGAAAAAGTCAAGATATACTCTCCAATCTCTGGGGAACTAAAGTTTGTGACTACAAAACACAAATTATGACAGAGGAAGGCTTAAAATGGGTTTGGAAACAAGTGGATAACTTGGAAATAGACCCATCGGAAAAAAAAGCTTTCAAGGAGATCATGCAATCTAGGAGAATTAAACAAATAGATAGAGTAGACAAATTGATTTGGGTAGCCTCCAAAGAGGGTAACTACAATGTCAAGGAAGGTTACAAAGCCATTATTAACTCACAAAAATGGGATGAAGTTAAGATCCCACTGAATCTATGTTGGGACACCTCTTCCCTCCCTAAGGCAAGCTTTTTCCTATGGTTAGCTCTTCAAAATAGGATCCTTACTATAGATAGACTCCAAAAACAAGGGATTCAAGGTCCTTCTAGATGTGTACTTTGTAAACAGGATAACGAAGATGCAAACCACCTTTTGTATAACTGTCATTTCTCTCGACTTTGTTGGGAATGGCTAAAACAAATGATGAATTGGACCGCTCCTTTGCCCAAATCCTTTAAGGAACTAACATCTGGATGGCCAATAAATCATCAACAAGGTATTTATAGTAAATTATGGAATATCAACCCTTCTATTCTTACCTGGGAAATCTGGAAGGAAAGAAATAGAAGAATATTTAAAAACAAAGAGTTCCAGGTAGTAGAGCTTCTAAAGAAAGTTGAGGTCAGTATAGTGGAAACCATTAATTCACACATCAGAAAATCTTCATTTGAAGAAGGAAGCTTTTCAAATTGGGATGGAACTATAAAAAAAAGATGGGTCACCATCATTAATCCCCTGTAGTTTTATAAAGCCAAGAACAAAGAGGCAAGAATCAATTGCAAATGGAGTCCCCCACCAGTGGGATGGGTTAAACTCAACTTTGATGGGGCTTCTTGAGGTAACCCTGGCCCTGTAGGCATTGGTTGTATTATCAATAACGAATAGGGTAACTGGATTGTCAAGAGGGCCAAAGCTTTATGCCCCACGACCAATAACTTAGCTGAGTTAGAAGCCCTACAAGAAGGAATTCAACTTTGCATCAAACTAGGTTTCCCCAAAGTCATCATTGAAGGGGACTCGCAGATAGTTATCAATGCCCTCAGAAATAGATCTACACCTAATTGGGTTTTAAATTCTAGGCTAGAAGAAGTCATTAGTGTCCTAGACCAACTTCAAGAATATCAGTTAAAACATATTTTCAGAGAAGGCAATTCTAAGGCAGATTTTTTAGCTAATAAAGGGGCAGATGGATCAAATAGCCTTTTAATAAATGAACATTTAAACAATAATAAAATCTAAAAGCACATTTTAATAACCAAACTTCACAAAATTTTCTAAAAATTACTAAACCCTCATAAAAAACTTATGAGGGTGTATACCTCTCATTCACTTAAGCTCCCCTAGATCCCGGAATATACACTTCCCCTCACTTATAGTTGGACTAATCCAGGACTTTATTAAAAATATCTTATAATATTGAATGGTTTATAAACTAGTTTTTATAGGGCATTTCCCGAAATCTTATACGATGGAAATCATAGGAGGAGCTTATAAAGTAATCGCACATTGGCAATAGTAATTTCGAGAATTGTTATGGGATTCCAACTCTAAATAAAAATTTATACATTAACATTTAAAATTAACATAGTAATTATAAATTCTAATTAAAAATTAATACATTAATATTTACAAGAACCCTTACAAAAATTCTCGAACACTATGTATCTCAGGACATATAAATATATATTTATATAAGGCTTATATATATAGATATATCAATAAAATTATATTTATATATAGAAGGCTGTATGAAAATATAAATATGGCCTAAAATACATAGATCCCCTCACCCCTGTATACTAAACCCCAGTCTATGAACTAATCCATGTCCGCTAAAATAACATCATTAAATGGAAAGAAACTGCTCATTGTATTTACATTTTGCATCTCCACAGTACTAGATAAGCAAGTAACAAATTTTGGGTAGAATTAGTTGTACAATGAAACTTTAAAGCACAAAGGCTACTAGAATTTTGGTTTCAATATATGAATCTTTTGTATCTAAACACTTAATTAGTCTATTTGATCAATCCTTTGAGATTGCTAAACTCAGTATGACAAGCTGTTCTTTTTACATGAATTCATCCGGCCAATTTGTGCATTTCCGATCCAACTCGTTGACCAACCTTGTTCACTAGTTCCTTTCCCACCCTATTTAGCTGTAGGATGTATCTACGGTTAGAATCACCATGACTATTTAATCTCCTTCATAGCCTATCTAAACTCCTCCTTGTCTTCATCCCTGTTCCCCATTAAATTATGCAGCATATCATCTTTGCTTGATTTTGTATTCTAAGTTTAACAATAGACAGGAACAAGTAATGAATTTTTAGTTTATAAAGAGTGGTACATATATATAAGTATATATATAAGTATGTAAGGCATTGATATATACATGGTTGTTGTCTAAGAGTATACATGTATGTGTGAATGTTAGCATAGGTAGATATATGCTCTGTTCTATATAGGTTGTGCTGTGGTACACTTATATATGTTAGTATAGGTAGACAAGCTGCTCTTACATAAATTCATCCGGCCAATTTATGCATATCCAATCCAATTCGCTGACCATCCTTGTTTCCTTCGATGGTTCCTTCCTGTCCTGTTTAGCTGTAGGATGTATCTGCGGTTAGAATCACACTGTTTGTTTAAACTTTTTTTATAGCTTATCTAAACCCCTCCTTGACATCATTTATGTTTCCCATTCAAGTCTGCAGCAGGTAGTCTTTGCTTGATTTTGCATTCTAAGTTTAACAAATGACAGGGACAGTGTAATGAATTTGCAACCTATAAAGAGTGGTACACATATATAGGTATGTAAGGCATTGATATATACATGGTTGCTGACTAAGAGTACACATGTATGTGTGAATGTTAGCATAGGTAGATATATGTCCTACTCTATATAGGTTGTGCAGTGGTACACATATATATGTATGTAAGGCTTTGATATCTAAGAGCACACATATATGTGTGAATGTTGCATCAGTAGATATATGTCCTGCTCTTTATAGGCTGTGCAGTTGCCAATATATTTGGACACTAGTTAGCACCTTTTCCAATTCTTAGTTTCAGTTCATCTAAAAAGATCTATATCTTAGTTTAACTGGTTAACCATTTCAATCAAATCTAATCAACAGAAACTATTTATTTATTTAATGTGTGAGGCAATAAAAGGACACCAGGATGGACCAAAGGAAATAGTATATTGTTACACTAACAATACTTACAAATTTTCTATGAAAGTGTCTTTTGTTCTATTTTTCATTGATGCATACAGGCAAAGAAAATTGCCAAAGCAAGAAGAGCAACACCAGTTGAAGATTTCCTGACCGATACTGTATTTTGTAAAATGATTTAAGATATCTAGAATTGTAAAATGTTCAATATCCTTGAGAAGGATTAAATTATTATGTAATTTGTTGGGGTATGCCCCTAAGACACATGTAAAATAAGGACATAGTCCCGGGTAAGACTGGAGGTTTTCTTCCCCGTTCTTTCCTACCAGTGCCTGTTTGAACAGTGGATCTGTAAAAATTTAAAAAAAATATTAATAAAATATAATCAAGGCTCTTGCCGTTTACCGATTGAAAAAAAATTTAAGTGGTAGTATTAATCTAATTAATTAAATATTCAAAATATTCAATTAATCAAAATTTAGGATAAATAGGATTCATCGCCAAATAATAATTAAATTAAAGATAATTAGAATAAATAGGAATATTGCTAGGAATATTCCCCGATGCAGAATTTATGATAAAATCAATTAGGATTTTGATAATGTGTAGATGTGCCTTAGGTTAGGACTTTGATGTCAATTTCATTCGAATTGAAGATTTAGGATGTTAATGAACCTATAGCCCATTTTTGGGGTATTACATTTTGCCCCTCTTTGAATCACTGTGCAAAGCGTAGTGGTTCAAAGAATAGTCTGTGTTTTGATATACGTATGAAACTTATTTTAAAGATTAAAGATTGAAAGATATTGACCCAAGCCCAGAATGACCAGGAATTGAGATGATGCTAGCTTTATCAACAATGAACCGGTGATTACGAAAAAGTACCAAAACACCTGATTCTGAACCTTATGATTGCGAAGAAGTGAGTGACCGATTCCAGACCTCAATGTCCTTGTATGAATCATATTGGTATCACATCTTGAACCCATCAGTTATGAAGAACCAAGGAAATAACACTAATGAACTGATAGTTACGAAAAGTTGATACAGTTTACAAGATAGATTTGGATACTAGATGAATCTGGTATGCCCCAAGAGATGATAGATTTTCCCCAAGCGATGAGGACTTTAGATGAATCAGCAACTAGACGTGGTTGTTGTCTTGATTACTGAGGAAAGATTGATTGACAGAATTGAGTTACAAACTTTGAATGATGTGCAATGCCATGCCCCCTTCAGGATTAAAATTAAAATCTGACAAGAAAAGTCAGCGTTTATAGTTTAGAAGCATGTTAATTGATTTGAGAAGTGGTTATACACATCTGGGAACATGTTCTGCATTGTTTAGAGGTCCTAGAGACCAAGTTTGACTAGGTTTGACCATGAGTTGACCATAGTTGACCAAGTTGAAATTTTGATAGTTTGATGTAAGATAATCAGTTGAATTCTAGATTTCTATGATGATTGAAGGTTGATTATGCAAGTAGTGAATAATATAAATGATCTCAGATTTTGATTTTGATCCCGAAAAAGGATTCTACTTGATGTTTTGTTGGAAGAACCTTCGTGTGAGATTGATCTCTTGTGTCATTTTCAGCATTTTCAATTTTGAAGAATCATTTAAGTGTTCAAGCAATTTGTGAGATCATGCAAAGTGCAAAATGAAATGCAGAATGAGATACAAACCTAAGACCTAGGACCTAGTCATTGATCATGTGTTGGTCATTTGTCATCATTGAGTTTTTTTTAGGTAACTGGATAAATCAATACAATGCCCACTAGTTTATAAAAACCATAGATATATGAATACTGATTTGTATGCACAAGAATCAATACAATGCCCACTGGTCAGGCAACCATGGACATATGAATATTGATTGTATTTTCAGAATGTCGGATTAGATATAAGCATCAAGGCATAAACGCCAGGATGACCTAAATATCATGTCCATTTTAATATAGCAATTTGTAGAAGCATCAAAACATAAATGTCATGATTACTTGAATACGCCTTGCGGAAACAAACACATCAAATAGTCAAGAGATCATCCTAAGTCCAGTGTGAATTACCCATAGTGACCCTTTATCATTCACATCCTTAGGTAAGATCATGTTTCACAGTAGGAGAAAGAGCTCATTCAAAAGATAATAGTTATATCAAACTTCCTTGAATTTTTTGGGTATCAATGGTTGAGGTACTCATGGCCATCCAATTTGAGATAGAGGCTCTTACAAACGGACACCATTTTAATCTAGAATTTTCAAAGTTGTTAGATTTTCACATTCAAGTAGAAAATAAAGAAAAGATTATGTCCCCAGTCATCACTCCCTAAATCCTATAAGGGACATCATCGAAGAGCTCGGAGGGACACAATATGAAAAAATTTCAATGAATCAGTATGCATACAAGGAAATAAAAGCATGTAAAAGCATAGATTGTTTTCAGTTTGATGTTTGATTGCGTTGTTGTAGATACAAAATCCTTTTTGGAGATGAGACAGACTGAATGACTCAAACGAAGCTTCAAAGGAATTTGACTAGATAGGATATGTATAAGATACATTGGAGGCCATAGGATATGACTTTGATTGCCCCCAAGTGTTAAGAATTGATAGGATATAGATGCTTGAGCTGATTGGTGTGTAGGCTGACTTTATTGAAAATAGGAAAGCAAAAACAAACCAGGAGATATGTAAAAATTAAAGCAAAATTGAAAGCTGGGAAAGACCAAGATTGCACAGATAGATGGAGCATTTTGAAACAAGTGACACCTATTTTTTGAGTTTTCACCATCTTGGCAAAGATTCTATTTTTTCTACCAAGACGCCTATTTCCAGGTTTTCACCAAGGCACTTTTTCTTTTTCTTATTTTTTTGTATTTTTTTTTTTCCCAATTTTTTTTGTACTTTTGATATTTTTTACTTTTTTTGTGAATCATCAAGGTGCCTGTTGCTAGGTTTTCACCAAGATGTTCATTTTTTCAGGACTTTTTCCAATTTTTAAGATTTTTTCAGGACATTTTACCATAGATTGAATGCCTTTGGCGTAGAATTTCCTCAGATGGAGAACGTTGATTGGTTCTCAGGGCTATTCTCCTTTAGTTGTTGAGAGTTGATAGGCACCAAAGCCAAAAGTAGCAGTGATAACAAAGGGACCCAGCCAGTTGGGTTCAAACTTCCCCTTGTGTTCTCTATATGATTGATTTTTAGGATTCTCTCTCAAGACTAGATCGCCAACCTAAAATTCTCTATGTCTGACTTTCTTGTTGTAACCTCTAGACATTCTCTTCTGATATATTCTAAGATGATCATACGTTGCTTGTATGTGCTCATCTAGTAGTTCAAGTTCTTGCAACCTAGATACTTTGTAGTCATCATCAATTACTAGACCATGCATTTTGATTCTTAGTGATGGGATTTCGACCTCAATAGGCAATACCACTTCAGACCCATAAACTAAAGCAAAAGGTATAGCCCAATAGGCATTCTGATACTTTTTTTGTAGGCCCAGAGAGCTGGATTGATCATGAGATGCTAGTCTCTTCCTATTTTATTAACTGTTCGGTGTAATATTTTCAAAAGATTCTTGTTAGAAGCCTCTGCTTGTCCATTCCCTTGAGGATAGTAGATAGAAGACCAATGTTGTGTAATCTTGAATTTGGCAAATAGATAATCTAAGTCTTTATTCTTGAATTGTCCACCATTATTTGTGATTATGGAATGAGGGATCCCATATCTACATATGATATAGTTCAAGATGAACATAGATATTTGTTTCCTAGTTGCTTGAGTTAGAGGAACTGCTTCTACCCATTTTATAAAATAGTCTGTACCTGTTATGATATGGGTGTGTCTATTAGAAGAATGAGGATGTATGGATCCTATAAGATTAAATGCCCATTGATGAAATGGCCATTGAGTAGTGAAGGGAATTAGATCTCTCCCTGGAGCATGAATTAAGTTTCCATACACTTGGCACTTTTGAGAGTTCTTAGCAAACTTGATAGACTCTTTCTCCATTTCTAGCCAATAGTACCTAGCCCTAATAATTTTTCAACCTAGTGTTAAACTGTTTGAGTGTGACCCCCAAATACCATCATGGACTTCCTCTAACACACGTTGAGACTCTTCCCATTCTAAATGTCTAAGTAGTGTACCATCTAGACCTTGTTTGTATAGATCATGACCAATGATAACATATCGGGAGGCATTACAGATAAGATATCTCTTTTCATGACAGTTAAAGGTATCAGGAATGATTTGGTCTTTGAGATAGGAGAATAGGTTTTTATATCTAGATGAATCATGACCTACAACAGTGCAGATCATATGGGTATCAGTAGAATCATATGCAGGATAAGATAGTGCTTCCACTAGGAACTCGTAGCGTAGCACATGTTTAGGCTGCTATAATAAAGTAGATAATGTTGCCATTGCATAGGCAATCTTATTCTCTATTCTAGGTATTTTCTCAAATGTGATAGATATGAAATACTTCTTTAGATCATCTACCATTCTCTTGTATGGAACAAGCTTTTCATCTTTAGTTTGGTACACATCATTGACTTGATGGATTACAAGTTGTGAGTCTCCATGAATGTGTAATTCTATTACTCTCCACTCAATTTCCATTTTCATGCCATTAAGAAGGGATTCATATTCAGCAATATTGTTTGTGCAAGGAAACTTGATTCTAAATGCTTTTGGGATTGAGTATCCTTGAGGAGTTATGAACAATATGCCTGCTCCAGATCCATTCTATGTATAGGAGCCACCAAAGAACAATTTCCATTCTCTAGAAGAAAGATTCATGATAGAGGAATCTGGAAATTCCATTTACATTGGTGTATCATCAAATAAAGGTGCATCTACTAATTGATCAGCAATAACTTGTCCTTTAATAGCTTTTCTTTCAACATATTCAATGTCAAATTCACTTAAGATCATGACCCATTTGGCTAATCTACCCATGAGGGCTGCTTTGCTTAGTAGGTACTTTAGTGGATCAATCTTATATACTAAATGTGTAGTATAAGCCAACATATAATGTCTCAATAACTGTGATGCAAAGACCATAGCTAGAAAAGCTTTCTCAATCATTGAATAGTTCTTTTCATATGCCACCAATGTTCTACTGATATAGTATATAGCTCTTTCCTTCTTGTTCTCATCATGTTGTATAAGCAATGCCCCCGGTGATGTATCTGTAGTGGAGACATATAAGATCAAACGCTTCCCTCTAATGGGAAGCATCAAGATAGGAGGATTTGATAGATATTTCTTCATATGATTAAAGTTTTTTTCAAATTCCTCGATCCATGCAAAGGTCACACCTTTATGTAATGTCTTTGTAAAAGGTTGTGATATGTCTGCTAGCTGAGATATGAAGTGTCTGATAGATTAAACTCTACCTTGCAATGTCCTCATTTGACTAATGTTCTTGGGAGGTTGCATCTCCATTATAGCCTTTACTTTAGCTGTATCAACTTCAATGCCCTTCTTTGAAACTATGTATCCTAAGAGATTTCTAGAAGTGACACCAAAAGCACACTTCTAAGGATTTAGTTTGAGACTAAATTTTTCCATTTTGTCTAGTATCTTGCTCAAGTCATTTAGATGTTCAGCTCTAATCATAAATTTTTCTAAAGTATCATCAACATAATCCTCCATAGTCTGATGCATCATGTCATGAAAAATAGAAGTCATAGCTCTTTGATATGTAGCATCGGCATTCTTAAGCCCAAATGGCATGACATTCTAGCAAAAGGTACCCCATGCACATGTAAAAGCAATTTTCTCTTGATCCTCTAGAGGAATTTTTATTTGATTATATCCAGAAAAACCATCGATTAAAGAATACATCTCAAAGCCTGCAGTCATGTCTACTATCATATCAATGTTAGGTAATGGAAAATCATCCTTAGGGCATGCTTTGTTTACATCTCTGAAATCGGTGCACACTCTTATAGATTTTTCTAGTTTAGACATAGGTACAATATTAGAGATCCATTCCACATAATCAATAACTCAGATAAATCCAACTTTTAGTAGCTTCTCTAATTCAGCTTTTACCAAGAGTGCAACATGTGGATGCATCTTTCTCAATTTATGCTTAATAGGTTTGACGTATGGAGCTATAGATAAATGGTGCATTATAAGATCAGGATCCAACCCTGGCATATCTGAATATTTCCATGCAAAGTTGATCTTCTTCTTTGTTAGGAATGTTGTAAATTTTTGCTTTTCTTCCTCTGATAAAGATTGTGCTACATGGATCAATTGTGGTTCTTCTGTTGTTCCCAAATTGATAGATTGAGTGGGCTCAATTAGAACTATAGATATGTCCTATAAATGACTCAGAAGGACATCAAATATCTCATCCTTAGGTGCCTCACAGAGGTTTTCACCTTTGGATACATCTTTTATTTTTACTTTTGTAGGTTCTGAGACTGCCACAAAGTGGTTTTCACCCTCAGAACTCCTTTTCTTTTTATTCTTATTCTTATTTTTTTGACTAAGATACTTGATGTTCGACTCCATCATGCTAATGCTCAGTTCACTAATGGAAGTCCTCATAGGCTCAACTGCATTTAGGTAGCAAGCAAGGGCATAGTCATTTGGAAAGGTATAAATACCCTGGTTCAAGTTGGTGGATGTTATGTCAAGAAGGTCAGGGCATTGGATAGTCAAAGTGGTGAAAGATTGGGAAAGAGTGTTTATGGATATGGATCTATCATCATTGGTCCTAACCCGATGCTCAAGTTCAAAGGTGATATTACAACTTAAGACATTCAATTCTTGAATAGGCTCAATGTCATTGTGGAAACATACTTCATCCATCGGTGGATCAGACTCGACAAGCTCATTATTTCTCTCTAGAATTACATTAGGTTGAGGTGCATATTGGTGAATAACATCAACATGATTTTTTGTAACAAGTTCATCTAGTTCTCGAATGACTCCCCATTCATAGTCATTTGATTCATCTTTTGTTTCTTCATCTAAACCTCTAGGAAATCTAAGAACATGAGTAAAGTCAGGATGAATACCCCAAGAAGGATTTCCCTTAGATTCTGATTTGAATTCATACTCATGGGAATCTATCTCAGAATAAATACCACCTTCCTCTTTTTGATTGCCTTCGAGATTAGTTGGTTCTTGTGTTGCAACTATCTCTTTCTCTATAGTAGGTTCTTGTGTTTCTACTACATTAATTCTTTTTATTGGATCATCTTCAGCTTCAAGGAGGTCTTTTATTTCTTTAGGAAAACACTCATAAGGAATGAGCTCATCAGTGGTGTCTAAATCATCACTATCAGATTGTTCAGTTATTTCCCCCTTTAGTTGATTTGCTATGGAAGGCCCAATTTGTTATAGAACATGTGGGGAGTTCTTGCTAAGATAGAAAGGCTTCTTCGTGTATCCTAGACCTATTGTATTCTTGTTTTCTCAGCCATGATGATCAAGAGGTGACAAAAGACCTTTACCATGTAGTCCTAGAGGTCCTTTTCCTTTATATCCCATCTTTGTAATCAATTTATCCCCTGGGCCATATGACTTAGACGGGATATTTGGTATTTTAGCATCACATTTTTGGACAGCTTGAGATTTAGGTTCATCTTTGTATAGCCATGCAAGCACAGCTTCAACCTCTTCAAACTCCTATTTAGATACTTGTTTTGCAACAAATTTCCTTTATATGCTTCAAGAGGTTCTTTAAATTCGAGCTTGGATTGTTTTAGAGTTTGTCCATAAGACTTAGGATAGATAGGGAGAGATGTCAAAGATAAGACTGGCTCTATATTATATTCTCCCATACCATTTTCTTTTATTTTAACCTCTTTAGCAATGTCTTCCATTTTGGAGGTTGAAGAAACATCTAGCTGCTTAGTGGAAGATTCTCTATTATTGGGAACAAGTTTATCTACACTCTCTTTCAAGGTATTGCAAGTTGTATACAGATCAGTTGGAATCATCACCTCAACTCCTTCATAAGGAAACTTCAAACATTGATGGAATGTAGAGGGAATGGCTTTCATGTCATGTATCCAGGGTCTTCCTAGGAGGATATTGTAAGCCAAAGGTAGATCAAGAACTTGACATATAGTATCTTTGATGACAGGACCTGCTCTGATAGGTAGGACAATAGTTCCCTTAGAAGATCTTTCTTGCTCATCATATGCTTTGATAGTTATCTTCTTCCTGGGATCAATGGCCATTTTTGAAAATCTCAATTATGTAATCAAGCTGAAAGAACAAATGTTTAGGCCAGCGTCTCCATCTATCAACACACGTTTGACATGATGGTTTTGGATCTAGACTTCAATATGCAAAGGCTGGTTATGCGAATGACTCAAGGAGTTATCATCTTCCTCTAAAAAGGAAATTTACTATGGAGACATAAGATGACCAACCATAGTCTGGAATCTGTCTAAATCAAGGTCATCAGGAACATTGGATCCGAGCAGAGCTTTGTCTAGAATGGCTCTATGAGCTGGAGATATTTGAAGCAACTCAAACATGGAGATTTTAGCATTTGTGTGCTGGAGTTGTTGGACAATACTATATGAAGTAGGCCTCGTGTCTTTAGGATTTGAAGATTTAGATGTAGCCTTCTGTTTAGAAGTAGATGAAATATTGAAAGGCACCTTAGGGACATTTGATGAATCTGGTATTTATCCTTGTAGGTGTGCCTGAGCTTGTGATTGAGTAATTGCATTAGTTGATTGATTATCTCTATCTCTTCTTACAATTGTGATGACATTGCAACACTCAGATAGGCATGGTTCAACCATATTGATAACAACATTGTTTCCTGAGTAGGCATAATTGACTTTAGCACCCATATTAGGTTGAGAACAAGAATCTTCTTTACCATGTTTAGGAAATGGTTCTGTGAATGTTGTATGATTGTTATTGCTCTTATGATTGTCAATCATGATGTTTCCATTATCAATTTTGTCTTGTATAATGTGCTTCAAGTGAATACAGTTATTAGTCTTATGACCTTTATTGTGATGAAATTCATAGAAATCATTCTCTCTCCACCATTTCAGTTTAGGTTTTGGATCAAAGACTTTCATCTTAGGCAAGTAGATGATTTTATTTTCCAATAAAGTTTTCATGGCAAATTCCAAGGATTCTCCAAGAGGAGTGAATTGTTTATTAGGATCTGTAGCCCAAGGTTTGTAATCATATGAATTTTTGTTGGACTCTATGGCTTTGGCTTCAGAAGCTTTGATGGCTTGGGTACCAATAGTAAGATTGAAAGTAGGTGCCTTAGATGGGGCACAGATATTATCAACAACATCATCTGTGACAATGCCTTTATTCTTGTTCCAATTTTTGTTCTTGTCCTTAGAACTAGACCTAGATGCATACTTGTCTTTTTGAAGTGATATGTCTCCTTTTTGCACAAGTACTTTCTCAATTTTGATCGCATTATCTACCATCTTGTCAAAAGATGTATGATTTTGCATTTGTAAAGGGTAGTTGATTTCTAGAACAAGATTGTTGATGAAGATTTTCAGCTTCTCAATTTCTGGAATAGGTCTAGCATATAGAGAAAATTTCTTCCTCCACCTCTTGAGAAATGTCAGGAATGGTTCTCCTGGATATTGTTTCAAATTGTAGATGTCGATCATGGTGACCAGATGTTGAATATTGTAGGAGTATTGTTGATAGAATAGTTTGATTAACTCCTCAAAAATTTTGATAGTAGGGGGCATTCTAGAGAACCAATGAATGGATGCTCCTCCCAGAGATCGAGGGAAAAGATGCATTAAGTAGGTTGGTTCATGCATAAACTCCATAGATTGAGTACAGAATTCTCTGACATGATCTTGAGGGTCAAATTTTCCATCATACTTATCATATTTAAGCATCTCCACTCTTTTAGGGAATGGCGGCATGTACAAGTCTTTATCAAATGGAAAAGGACATAGAGCCTCCATGGAGAACTCTTTAGGTTCCTTTTCTTTCTCAAGTTTGTTAAGTTTAACTTGCATGGCATGCATCTGTTTCATCATAGCCATGATAGGATTTTCTTCCTCATGTGTAATGACTTCCACATTAAAGTTTGGAGGAATTTTAGCTCCTTGATGAGCTAACTCTAGAAAGTATGCTTCTCCATCTTCCTTCAAGAAACGTTTCATCATTCTTTTGAAGTCATCATCATTTTGATATCGAACAATTTCAGAAGGTGTAGGTTCTCGATCCATACTGTGTTGAGATTGGTGTCCTTGAGACCCATGATGTGTCCCTCCATGAGACATGTTAGGATTTTTAGGGCTCCCTGGATTAGATTGAGGTGGGATTTTTTTATTACCTCTGTGAGTTGATGGAGGGGGTATGTAACCAGTTTTCAATCGAAAATTGCCAAGACCGTCATCTTTGTAAAGACCAAAATTGTAGAGTTGTTTAAGAGTTGGGGCCTAGAAAGTATTCAAAGGTATTGTATGGGATACCTCTCTAGATTTCTTGTGTGACGAAACTCTGGTTTCCACCATTAACCTTGGGTGAAGCCAAAGAATAAGATGAAGACAACTGAAGAATGAATTGATTCTAGAAGATCAAATGACGCAACCTTGTCAAGATTGAAGTGATTAAAGAATAGATCGAATGTAAATGAAGGATACTGTGCCATAGTAGTGTGGGTAGATGCCTAACAGATGGCAAGCACGGGCTCACAACACTTAGCTGTTTAGTAAAAAGATTGAATTTTGAAGATAATTTTGACAAGGTTTTGTCACAAGATGAAAAAGACTCAAATCGATAAATCAAAAGGCTAAATCAGACTCAAGTGACTACTTTAGGAAAATGAATGTATTCATTATAGGTTCTGCTCTATTCCTGACACAATGATTTGTTTGACAGATTCTGGAAATAGGCTATAAAATTGGATTTCTAACAAATTTGACCAATCTCTGACAACTTTGACTTTGGCTTTGATACGAGTTTTGAAATTTTAGGATGACTTTTGACACTAGAAAGGATTTCTGCTTCAGATTTGCAATTTTTCAATTTTTAGTACTAGTTTGTTTGCAAATTTTTCTGTCCAGTTTTTGAAGATCTGTGTAAAAAATTTTCTCAAGTAACCAAGAAGATATCAAGCACGCAAAATAGCAAGCAAGGGAAGCAAGCAATCATCTAAAAATAATGAACAAGGGCAAAAGCAACCTTGCACATGAACAAGCAATAGTGACTTATTGTGCTAATCCCTAGAAGTGCTAATTGTGTATGTTCCAAAAAAAATTTCAATAGCTCACATATTCCTAGAAAAATTTAAAAAATTAGCCTCACTAGGGTTTGTAGTAATGGTTTGACTCTGCAAATTTTGTGATCTCAAGAGGGTAAACTCCAATCCAAGCGCACCGGGGTTTTGACATGGTTTGATAAATTAATCAATTAGGAGCTGCTAGGGAGATCTGACAGCCCAACAAGAGACCACACCTGTGAAGATTTTCTCCACAAGGACATTTATATAGCGATTGTTGCTACCATGGTGAAAATGGCTATTACCGCTTGAGGTTTCATCCATGTGGTTGACCCAATTAAGGGAATGTCCAATATGGTTAACCCTCTCTAAAGGTGACTCGCAAAAGATACCACATGGAGACTGGTTCCAGATTCAAGGATCTGAGTTTCTGATACTACCCAAAAAGGGAGTAGAGCATAGTCCTCTAGCCTTTTCACTTTTAACCAAAAAAAAGTAGACAAATTAATCCAACATGCTAAGACCAAGATTATCTCACAAATATCTATGACGTCAACCACTTATGATCTATCAACCCCTCCAGAGAGAGAATGTATCAATCAAAAGTTGAAGACACACAAATCTAGTAGAACGTGAGACGCTCTCAGTAACCTTCCCTACCTACAAGGGGATCCTTCGTCAAGAGGAGCTTTGCATGAATAAACAAGCGAAAGAAGCTCAATCTCTCAAGATCATTTGCAAATAGTGTTCATAGGACCTATTTACTATGTGTAACAGATATGCAGAAAGCAAATCTATGTTCGTTTTATAGCCCAAAATGAAGTATGTGATATGAAAGCAAGAAAAGTCACACAAGCTTGACACATGAGAGTTTATTTTAATCCAAATCAAAATATTATTAGCTTGAGAAGGATACCTTAGGTCCAACGCTCTACAATCTAGAATTTAGCACACATCCAAAAGTACAAAATCAAGACCAATCAACAGCAAACAATGAGCGTTAGAAATCAATAATCTGAAAGTACAAATCTGAAAATTTTGTGTGTCTATAGTAAAATCTCGTGCGAGTTAGGATATGGTCCCACATGAGGAAGTATGGTCTCGCGCAACGAAAGATAAAATCTCACACGAGGAAGTGCTGAAACTAGCAAAACTTTACGTGGCGCGATGAAAAATCTCATGTGAGAATCCGTGCAGAGATGTACGAAAGTATGGACAAAAAATTAAAAATCGCAGTTTCGATAGAAAAAGTGCTAAAAAAAAAGAAATTCTTTTTTGCAAGAAAAAAAGAAACAAAAAATAACATCCTATAGAGAATACCATATCTAAAAAAAAACTTGAAACCCTTAATCTCAAAAACACCAGAACAGGTAGCAGCAAGGAAGTTTTGATAGAGAAATGATAGAAGATTGATAGAATAGAAGGGAGACCCATTTCAGGGCCCCACGGTTGCCGCCAAAAATGTGTGTGTGAGTTTTGTACCTAGCTGTAGACACAACACTTCAGTAAAACATTAGAGGTTAGAAAAAATCAAAATATGCAAATAAGAACAATATAGCTAACCAGGCGATTTACTACTTTCTAGTAGGTGCGAGTATGGTATTCTCAGATTAGACCGAGATCAGTGACAATGCAACACCTAAATGAAGGATTTAAATGATGAAAGCAATAAAATATGAATGCAAATTAATCTATTTTTTTAATTTTTGATGCAATAAGATGAGAAAAACTGATAATAAATTAATCTAAATGGATTGAAATGATATGCAAATTAAGCTAACAATGATATGAAATATGAAACTAGAATGAATTGAAAACAAGATTGATCTCACAAAATGCTAATTTGCAAGAAGCTTGATGATTCCTCTGATGTCAATTCGCCAGAGTAAGTATGCAAATTTTGTGGTATTTGTAAAGAGTTGAGCCTTGATTTTATAGAAATCCAGGGCTTGAGGGTGCATGGAAAAAGTCATAAATCACTCTTGATGAACTTAGGTTGATTTTTGAGTTAACAAGAAATTAGAAATAGATAACTCATAAAATCGTGCAAAATCATGCAAGAACAACTTTTTAACTCAAATCAAAAGTTTAGATCAACTTTGAACTCAAAATAGATGTTGAGTTTCGAAAAGATAACAACTTGAATTGATTTTCTGATTTAAAGTTTAACTGGTCTTTGAATGTGGACAAATAATCATGAATTAATTAAATAAATAAAGTGATTTATCTTCAACTTAACTGATTTTAAATTTAATAATAACTGATTTGTGGGTTAATCAATTATTTTAATCAAACATTTATTCAAAACTATATTATTAAATATTGACAACTTGGATTTAATCAATTAAATAAATATTTAATCAATTATTCGTAGGAGATTTGATTTATTGTCAAAATTAAATAATATAATTAGGAATAAACAGAATTAAATCTAGGGGAACACCCCACAACGCAACGGTAAGTTGCGAGCCTCTCAATTGGGAGGTCTTGGGTTCAACTCTTCTTGAGCCCCTTGTTGATCTTGGCTTCGGCCTATTACCTATCAAAAAAAAAAAAAGAATTAAATCTAATTAAATAATTAAGTGGCAGAATTAAATTAATTAATTAAATATTCATCATATTCAATTAATCAACTTTAGGATAAATATGATTTATCGCCAAATAATATTTAAAATAACTGATTTATGGGTTAATCAATTATTTTAATCAAATTTTATTCCAAAACTATATTATTAAATTTGACAATTTAATTTAATCAATTAAATAAGAATTCAACTGATTATTTTTAGCAAATTTGATTTATTGTCAAATAAAACAATATTAATTAGGAATAATTTAATTAAATTTAATTAAATAATTAAGTGGCAGTATTAAATCTAATTAATTAAATATTCAGAATATTCAATTAATCAAACTTTAGGATAAATAGAATTTATCGCCAAATAATTATTAAATTAAGAATAATTAGGATAAATAGGAATATTTCTAGGAATATTCCCCGATGCAGAATTTATGTTAAAATCAATTAGGATTTCGATAATGTGAAGATGTGCCTTAGGTTAAGACTTCGATGTCGATTTCATTTGAATTGAAGATGTAGGAGGTTAATGAACCTATAGCCTATTTTTGGGGTATTACACCTGTACCAGAGAAGCCATGAGAGGATATCAGTATGTACTTTATTTTTGGTTTACCAAGGACTCAGTGGGGACATGATTCAATTTTTGTGGTGGTTGAAAGATTTTCAAAGATGACAAATTTCATTCCCTACAAGAAGACTAATGATGGTGTTCATGTAGCAGAATTTTTTTACAAAGAAGTGGTGAGACTACATGGTTTGCCAAAGAGCATAGTTTCAGATTGGGAAGCTAAGTTTGTTGGATATTTTTGGCACACATTGTGGAAGAAGTTAAAGACATATTTGAAGATAAGTTCATCACACCATCCATAGATTGATGGATAGACAAAGGTGGTGAATAGGAGTTTGGAGAATTTGCTAAGATGTTTGGTTGGAGATAAGCCAACAGGATGGGATTTGATTTTACCACAAGTAGAATTTTCATACAATAATTTTTTCAACAGGAGCACTGGTAAATCACCATTGTAGATTGTATATGGAAGTAGTCTCAGAAATGCATCTGAGTTGAGAAAGATAGACAAAGGAGATCTATAAGTAGTGCGGAAGCTAGGGATTTTGTAGAACATTTGAAGAACATCCATGAGGAGGTGAGGAAGCACATTACCAAGATGAATGTGCAGTATAAGGCTAAGGCATATGAGAAAAGGAGGCATAAGGAATTTCATGTTGGGGATGAAGTCATGGTTCATTTGCAGAGGGAGTGATTTTTAGTAGGTACATATAACAAGTTGAAAATGAAGAAGTTTGGGCCATGTAAGATACTGAAGAAGCATGATTCGGGAAATGCATATGAGGTAGAATTGTCTACTGAGCTAAATATTTTACCAGTATTTAACATTTCAGATCTGATAGAGTATCATGAAGGGGGTGTTGAAGATGAGATCACAGAAGCACAGTGGAGTATTCCAGCAACTAGTTCGGCTACCAAGGAGATTGAGGATATACTAGATAGTCGTGTTGGCAGAAGCACAAGGAACAGGACATATGAAGAATATCTAGTCAAATGGAAAGGATGACCTGTAGAAGATTTATCATGGCTAGCAAGAGAGGAGGTTAACCATCTTGGTTTTCCTTTGCACACCTGAGACATGGTAGAGTCACTTCTCAAATTACCTCGGGTATCTGATGCAGGAGAATCTTGGGTGTAAGGGAAATCTTGCATCACCCAAAAATATTTATGGTTTCTTTTCAATAAGGGCTATCTTGTTTAGAGCTGTTATTTATGGGAGCTTACTATTTTTAGTAAGTTGCTCATACGAGCTTGGAATGTTCTGATTTCACAGGCGGAGGTTCATCTTAGTCATATCAGCCTACCAGTTGAGTTTCATTACCATATCATATGTATTGGTGAATTTATTGAGGTTTTTGGGTATGAAATCTTTGAGCTCAATTTTGAAGGCCTTAGAGGCTCCAAATCATCATTGACCCCCTGCTAATTAGAGTTAGGCACTGTAGATCAGGTCCTGTCATTTCTGAAAAGTGGTTATAATAGCCAAACGGAGCTACGGTTAAAACATTATGGCCTTCGAAAGTTGGGCTACCGAGAAATAAAATTTGTAATTATTTTGAGCTGACCCTAATGTAAAAATTAAAATAAAATAAAATAATTCTAAGGGCAGTTGGCCTTAATGGCTAAATTTCTGGAACCTTCTCGAACTATGGAAAATTGCCTATATAAGAAAGGTCTGTAGTGTTGTCTAGACAATTCAGAGTAGTTTTGGGTAATAATTTGAGGCTTTTCCTATAGAATATTGTAAGGAGAATGCCCATGTGGCTTTACATATTGTAATTCTGAAATTTATAATTCCACACTTATGGAGATAATAAGAAGCCCATTATTTGTTCTTGCAAATTATTGTTGTTTCTCTATTTCTATTATGTGTTTGTGGTATTAAGGGGAGCACCCTTAATCAAAGATTCTTGAGGGATCTAACTAAAGTGAATGCTAGACCACATTTCAATTTTCTAGACCATAATGGTAAACTTGATGCTGATGAATTTCTTGATTGGATCACAGAGATGGAAAACTATTTTGAATATGAGAACATTAATGCAGACAAGAAGGTGAAGATTGCTAGCACTAAGTTGAAAGGTCATGCATTTTTATGGTGGGAACATTTGCAGATAGATAAACAAAGGAGAGAAAAGGAAAATATAAAGTCTTGGGATAAGATGGTAAACAAGTTGAAGGGTAAATTCCTACCTCGTGATTATCAAATCAGTTTGTTGAAGAAATTACAAAATCTAAAGCAGAAGGAATCTATATTGAAGGAATGTACTGAAGAATTATATAGGTTGTGTTTGAGTAAAGTATTAATTATATTAATTAACTTTACTCCCTTCTTAAGATGTCAACTCTTTTGTTTTAGTTGTTTATATTTAAACACACATGCACTAGTTGATTTAAACTTATGCACTAGTTGTTTTAAATATAAACTTGCATGCATTAGTCTTGTAATAACTTAACTAATTATTACATGCACTAGGGTTTTCCTTTCAAGGCTTTTGATCTCCTTTATAAGGATGATCCATTGTACATTTAATTCATTCATTATTTGAGGATATTTTCTTCTTCATATTTTTGAGTCAAACCCTTGCCCTCTTCTTGTCTCTACTTCCTCGTAACAGGTTTTTGTATGCAAGTGATCTTCAAGTTTTGTGGATTTGTATTGCTCAAATCCTACATGGTATCAGAGCCTAATCTTCTATAGCTTTTTTATGTTTGAAGGATTCAGAGATTAGAAAATCATCTCTTTCAGATTTTTATTTTTATTTTTTGCCAGCAACGGCCATTTGGCCGTCAAATTTAAGCCAGCGAATGCAGTTTTAGCCCCTGGTCATATGGCGACCAGGGGCCCAAAATTTTAGCCCTAGGGCCCTTGTATGCTTTGATAGCCATTTGGCTATCAATTTTAAGCCCATGAAGTGATGAAGTCAGCACATTTTGACACCATTTTGGGCCCTCCGGAGCACTTGGTGGTTTTTTGCTCATAACTTGAGCATACGGTGTCGAAATCAAGCAAACAAGATATCATCAAAAAGCTGGTTCAAAGCTCTATCTAGATATGGAGGTTTGAATTTCTATTTTTTTTTTTGATATTTTTTTTACTGTCAAAGCCAGATGTTCATTTTTGCACTCTGGAAGCTCTATATTGTGCATCCAGACTCCATTTTGGGAAAGTGAGATATCGTTGGAAAGCTTGTTCTGATAGCTTTCTAGTGTTATGATTCATTTTTACAGATTCTTCTCTAGGTATATTTTATTTAATTTTTTGCATTTTTGTACTTTGGTGGATATCTTGGATGTTACAAGTCCTCGAATCTCTTCCCTTTAGGGGATGGCTCTTCTTAGGCTATTCTTTTGTTTCAACAGCCTTCTCTCTTATTTGAGCAGTGTATAATTCACTTTTGTAGCATTCTTTTATGCACATGCACTGAGATAAAGTGTCATTCTATTGCATGCTTGGAATCTTGAACATGTTTGTGCTATTTGTACTTGCACTCTATTATAAAGTGTCATGGGGGGGTTTGATGTTTGCCTTTGTTTGCCATCTACCTTTTTCAAGTGACTGTTCCTTCCACGACATTATCCTCAGGGTTCTTTATTTATGTTTGTGCTTTCTCTGCACCTTCGATGTTCCTGGTTCTTCATGATGTAGTTCTCATTGGCACTCTTTTTAGTGTACCTGTCACCTCTCCCTTGTCAGCATTATGGGGGGGTTTCTACTGATCATTCTTTTTCTTCCTTGGTTCGATAGTGTGAACTATGTATTCAGTATTTGTTCCTATGTACTAGGCGGATGTAGTGGTTGGGTACCTATGCATTTCAGTGAGATGGATCATTTACCATATAGACACTCTTTCTTTCCTATTTTTAGAGGCACTCTTCCATATTTGATTGATCAGCTCTTCAGGCTTTGGTGTTTTATACCATCTGCATCTTCGAGTTCAGTTGTTTGCCTTTGTTTGCCTCCTGATTCGAGTAGTGTCATTTGAGGGCACTCATACAGATTACAGTCTTCTCTAACTGGTCATGCTCTATTTCAGTGGAGGATCTTCAAATCAATAGTTACTTCTTGACAGAGTTTGCATCTTCTTTCTTCAGTGATGTTCTACATGTTCATTCATTTTCCTATTTTCTGGAACATTCTTAGTTTTGGAGGCTTCTTCAGTCCTTTAGATTAGTCTTTGTCTCCTTTTGGAGTAGATTTTTTCCCATGTGGTTTTCTCTATTTCTCTTCTTTATAGAGACTCTCTTTTGTACTTGGGTACCTCATCAAGCCATATTGTCGGGACCCATTTTTTGCTTTCAGCACTGTAGTTTCCTTTGCTTTCTTTTTGCATTGTTTGTAGCTACATTATTGCTCATCTTAAGGGGGGGTGTTAGAGTAAAGTATTAATTATATTAATTAACTGTACTCCCTTCTTAAGATGTCAACTCTTTTGTTTTAGTTGTTTATATTTAAACACACATGCACTAGTTGATTTAAACTTATGCACTAGTTGTTTTAAATATAAACTTGCATGCATTAGTCTTGTAATAATTTAACTAATTATTACATGCACTAGGGTTTGCCTTTCAAGGCTTTCAATCTCTTTTATAAGGATGATCCATTGTACATTTAATTCATTCATTATTTGAGGATATTTTCTTCTTCATATTTTTGAGTCAAACCCTTGCCCTCTTCTTGTCTCTACTTCCTTGTAATAGGTTTTTGTATGTAGGTGATCTTTTTGGTTTTGTGGATTTGTACTGCTCAAATCCTATAGGTTGGATATCAGATCTAGACATACAGAGGATAAATTTTAAATAATCACAAGATACTTGAATGTCTTGAGGACATCTATTCAGGATGAAATTAGTCTAGTTAAAATAGATAGTATTGAGGAAGCTTATATGTTTTCCCTAAAGGAAGAGGAAAAGTTGAATAAGAGGCATGAACATAGATAGAGAGGAAGAGGCAATAGATTTTAGAGAGGTGGAGATAGATCATTTGTATGAGGTAGATATTATTCCGGTTAAGATAAAGGCAAGTATGAATGGAAAGAAGAAATTTCATACTAAGGAAGAGGAGGAGCTTACCCTAGGGGTAATAGTCACAAAAGATAGGACATGAACTAGTTTAAGGGAACTTGTTTCAAATGTGGAGGTCATAGAGATTCTGAATGTACGCATGGAAACTCAAGAAAGAGGATTGGTAGTATTAGCATAAATGCACTCATGAAGGAAGAGTCGCCTAAATCCATGAATAAAATGTTAATAGTTTGTTCAAGACAAGATTTAAAGCTGTAGGAAAATGTTGTAAGTTCATCACTAACAGTGGGAGTTTAGATAACCTAGCATTAGAGGAGTTGGTTACCAAGTTTCAATTTCCAAGATAGAAGCACCCTAATCTATATCAGATCACATGGGTTAAGGATGAACATAAGGTTATAGTAAGTGAATAGTGTCTTGTGAAATTTAAGACTAGATCTTACCATGATGAAGTTCTTTGTGATATTATGTTGATGGATTATTGTCATATCTTGTTAAGTAGACCTTGGCAGTATGATAGATAAGAAATACATGATGGTAGAATAAATAGGTATACTATAATAGAAAATGGGATGAAGAAAGTTTTTTTTCCTTTAGTAGAAGATCCTAAGAGTGATAATTGTACTCTCGTAAGGGTTTTATTGGTTGAAGGAAGGGAATTATTGGATGGCTTAAAGAGGGAAAGTATGTGTTATGCATTAATTCCTAGGAAACCTAGTTTGGGAATAGTGGATGAACAACCATAAAAGGTAAGGGATTTATTGGTAGAATTTGAAGGCATCATTTCAGATAAGGTACCTGATGGATTACCACCTGTTAGGAGTATCAATCATTGTATGGATTTGATTCTGGGAGTTATTTTACTAAATAAAGAACCAAATAGAATGACATGAGAAAAAAATGAGGAGTTAAATAGACAAGTGTAAGAATTATTACAGAAGGGTTTGATCAGAGAAAGTTTGAGTCATGGTGTAGTACTTACAGTATTGGCACTTAAGAAGAATGGAGAATGACAAACGTGTACTGCTTCCAAATACATTAATAAGATAGCAATAAAATACAAATTTCATTTTTCTAGAATAGATGACATAATTGATTGTTTGAGTGGAGCAAAGTATTTTACTAACATTGACTTGAAGAGTGGGTATCATCATATTAGAATCAGAGAAGGGGATGAATGGAAGAATTATTTTAAGACTAATGAGGGTTTGTATGAATGGTTAGTTATACCATTTTCTTTAGCTAATGCACCTAGTACCTTCATGGGGCTAATGAATGAGGTATTTATTAAATTCTTACATAAATTTGTAATTATGTACATAGATGATACTCTAGTTTTCAATAAGGGAAAGGAAGAACCTTTGTTGCATTTGAGACAAGTACTGTAGAGATTAAGGAAGATTAGTTGACGATTAACATCATAAAATGTACTTTTATGAAAGAGGAGATAGTGTATCTTGGATTTGTGATTTCAACCGAAGGATTGAAGATGGATCAAGAGAAGGTTAAGGAAATTTTAGAATGGCCTATGCCATAGAGTGTTGGTGAAGTTAGATATTTTCATGGACTGACTAGTTTTTATCAAAAAATTATTATGAATTTCAGTTCAATTTGTAATCCTATGATAAAAACTATGAGAGGGGTCAGAAGGATTTCAAACAAACACATGGAGCAGATAATAGTTTTGACTTATTAAAGAATAAAGCTACTAAACAATCAGTATTGGATTTACCTAATTTCACAAGGTATTTCAAGTTGATTGTGAGGCAAGTGGGAATGTAATTGGAGCTTTATTGAGTCAAGAAGGTAGACTTGTTTCTTTTTATAGTGAGAAGTTGAATGATACTAAGAAGAGATATTTAGTTTATGATAAGGAGTTCTATGTCATATTTCAAGATTTGAAGAAGTGAAGACATTACTTGATGTCAAAGAAATTTGTGTTGTATATTAATCATAAAGCATTACAATATTTGAGTAGTTAAGGTAAGTTAAATCAAAGACATATGAGGTGGGTTGAGTTCTTGCAAAATTATACATTTTTGCTAAAACATAGGAGTGGAAATTCAAATAAGGTTGCTAATGCAGTGAGTAGAAGAAGGAATTTTCTGATAGAGATGAGAGTGGAAGTGTTGGGATTTGATGAATTGAAGACCTTGTCTGAGATAGATCCTGATTTTGCAGAACCATGTAAGACTTGTAAGGAACTTGTTGTAGTTGACCGAAAAAAGTGGTTGGATTATTTTATTCAGGAGGATATTTTGTTTAAAGGAATTCAATTGTGCATACCTAGAGGATCAATTAGAAATAATCCAATTAAGGAGAAGCATAGTGGAGGACTTGGAGGAAATTTTGGAATTGATAAGAGAGTGAGTTTGTTGAGTGAAAGGTATTTTTGGCCACAAATTCATAAGGATGTTCAGAGGTTTTTTCAGAGTTGTAGCATTTGTCAAGTTTCTAAGGGATTTATTCAGAATGTTGGATTGTATACACCTTTACTTGTACCTAGTAGACCTTGGGAAGATATTAGTATGGATTTTTTTGGGGGATTTCCTAAGACAAAAAGAGGTAATGATTCTATATTTGTGGTAGTTGATAGATTTTCTAAGATGACACATTTCATTCCTTGTAAGAAAAAATCATATGTTGTGCATGTTGATGACTTATTCTTTAGGGAGATTGTGAGATTACATGGGTTACCGAAGAGTATAGTTTCAGATAGGGATAGTAAGTTTGTTGGTTATTTTTGGAGGGCAATTTAGTAGAAGTTGAACACTGATTTGAAATTTAGTTATACTTTTCACTCATAGAATGATAGACAAACAGAGGTTGTAAACATGAGTTTGGGTAATGGACATGTCATTTCTTGTATTTCCTTTATTAAGGAAATTAGTTTATCCTCCTTAAGAGGATGTTGCCACTTTGCACAAACCTCTTATGAATGTTGG
>BSBK01005041.1:0-125000 GCA_027943335.1 Chamaecyparis obtusa | reverse complement strand
TTCCACCCTTCTAAACTCATCTAGCTGGCAAGAGTTTATACCTATGTCCTGAGTATGGATGTGGGTCCTTAGGTCTTTTTGATTCATTGGTTTGTGGTGTTTGATGTGAATTCTATTTTTAGATCATTCTATTTTTAGCTGTGGCATAGTATTTAAATGGTAATTAAATAAATGTATTTATTTTAGTTTAATTATTATTTATATTATATAGTTGATGCATTAATTAATTAGGAATTAATTATATGCTATTTTGAGTGTGGTTGAAATATTTAATTAATGTGAATTAATTAAATATCCTCACTTTTGAAATATTTAAATCATGAAATTAACCTTTGTTTAATTAAAATAAATTGAGGGTTATTTTGGCATGTGGCATTTATGTTAACTAAATGTTCTTATTATTAATTATTTAAATGCATTATGTTGCACATTCATAATTGAATAAAATTGAATTGAGGATTCAAGTGAAGTTTGGTTATGTGCTTTCAACAAAAGTCAAAGTGAAGAGGAGACTTCAGTTCAACTGAGACTGAACTGTGAACTAAAGTTCATCTTCATGAAAAGCCCTCTTGGAGTTGAGTTTGAATTTATGCATGAGAGAGGAAGTTTCTTTAAGTATTGGGAGTTTTGGCCATTATTCGGGACACAGGTTTTGGAGCAGGAATTTTGGAGACAGATTTGGGATAGATTTGGGAGAATTCTTTGAAAAGCTTGGATTCTATTTTCTTCATTTTGGACATCATCGAATCTGTATAATTTTGGTTTGAGGTAGGTTTTGATTTTATCATGGTTATTCTGTTTAGAATCTTTATAGGAAATTGTAGAAAGTGTCTTCCTCGTGCTTGCTGGTTTTGATTGTTTGAGTAGCATAGCATTGTGGTTATCAGTTGCATGTTATTTAATGAAGATATATTCAGTTGCATGTTATTTATGAAAGATATATCCAGTTGCATGTTATTTAGAAAATATATTTTCAGTTGCATGTTATTTAATGAAGATATATTCAGTTGCATGTTATTTATGAAAGATATATTTAGTTGCATGTTATTTAGAAAAGATATTTTCAGTTGCATGTTATTTAATGAAGATATATTTAGTTGCATGTTATTTATGAAAGATATATTCAGTTGCATGTTATTTAGAAAAGATATTTTTAGTTGCATGTTATTTAAGGAAGATATATTCAGTTGCATGTTATTTAATGAAGATATATTCAGTTGCATGTTATTTATGAAAGATACATTCAGTTGCATGTTATTTATGAAAGATATATTCAGTTGCATGTTATTTAGAAAAGATATTTTCATTTGCATGTTATTTAATGAAGATATATTTAGTTGCATGTTATTTAATGAAGATATATTCAGTTGCATGTTATCTATGAAAGATATATTCAGTTGCATGTTATTTAGGAAAGATATATTTAGTGCATGTTATTTAAGGAAGATATATTCAGTTGCATGTTCAGTTGCATGTAGTGGTATTCTATATTTAGAAAATTCTATTTTTAGAAATAAATAAAATTCGTACATGAGAATTCTTTTAGAATAAGAAAAATAAGAAGAAGAATAATGCTATATAATTAAATATTATGAGAATTTCATAATGATGTGTTTATTATTGGAGTGTTTGGTTTCTTTTCATGATTACTGGTATGGGTAGCATTAATTTAGCTTTTAGGAGATGTAATCCCAGAGGTGGGGTTTTAGATGTTTAATCTATCTTGTTTGGTTGCCATGCATATTCTGTTGTGTCGGTGAACTTATTTTATTATGTATCTGGTTTTGCATGTTTATGGTCTTGCATGTGGAATCTAGTTGTAGAGATTCATGAGTTGTGATAACTCAGAGTTCTTAATGCTCATGTGAAACCCTAGAGTAGGTCATCTAAGTGTATATCAAGAAATGCCTTGTGAATTGGTGTCGAAGCTCGAAAGTGGCTACCAAGAGATCCCATTACAAGTAGTTTAATAAGTGATAATTAATAAACATTGGGATTCTAAAATGAACCTAATAAGATATTGTGTGCCTCACCCATGCCTGAGTTCCTGATTGAGTTTGACTAGGATGGGAGTTGAGATGATGCTTGCCGCCTATATAGACTAGATATGGCATAGGTAGTACCTTGTCTACACGAGAGGTTACTATAACCACATAGAGTCACTAGGGCGCCGGGGTCTGAAGGGACTACCAAGATAACCTTAGAGTTGACTTATGTGATGACACTTCTTGTATGTATCTTAGGTTTCCTATGTGTTTTGTATGACTCTGGTAGAGTATGTTATACCTTATTGTACTTTTTGGTATCCTTGAGTTAGAAGCTTTCAGGACCTCTTCCTTGGTTGTTGTTGTTTGTTATCCATGTGGGTTCTGATGTTATCTCCTCAGCATGGTGGGAGTGGACCATTTAGGTTCACGAGGTCGAGTGGTAGTGGTTCTTTTACCATTTGAGATTCTGACGTTCGTGCACTGAGGCTAGATGATCCATGTTGTAGTTGTTCTTTCTTGTTCTTCTCATTCTTGTGTTCTTGTATCATTGTATCAGATATTCAGAGTTATCATGTTGTTTTTTTCATTTCAATTATTGTAATCACATACCCTGCGACATGTGCAATGGATGCTTATTATTATGGTTACTATAAGGTACCAATTGTATTTATGTATTCATGCATATGATGTTGTATTTATCATTTAGATGTAATCTTGGAATTCATATCTTTATCATTTATTAATTAATTAACTCTTTCGTAATCTACGTCAAGGAACCCTTGAGAGTTGTAACCTATGTTAGTTGTTTATTGTTATGCTTTGCTTCCGCATTGTGAAACTTGATGTTGTTGATTGTTAACTTTAAAAAATATATATTCTGCAAACTTAGTCTCATGTTTTAGGTTAAGTTCTTCTGGGTTCCCTGGTGGGGCATTACAACAGCTCACGCTGCATGGGACATTTTGAAAAACACCTATAATAGTATGAATGAATCTAGAAAGATTCAACTCCAAGATCAATTGGGGGATCTCAAGGATACTGATTTCAAAACTATGGATGCATTTTTGTTAAATTTTGATTCCATTAAAAGTCAGTTGAATGGTTTAGGGGTTACTATTGTTGATATTCGTTTAATTCATATTATTTTAAATAAATGTCTTCCTAGGAAATTCCAATAGTTCATCACTAATATTCATTCTCAACTTGCTCTTCCTAGTTTGGCTACTCAATTAACTTATAGTATTTTTCAAAATTTATCGCATCAAGAGGAAGTAAAGTTGATTCAATTTGGTACTCTTAAATCTAATGAACATGCCTTTGTGTCTAAAAATCAAAATCATAACTTTAGATCTAATAATCATAGAAATAACAAATTTCATTCTAGGCCTCATTATAACAACAATAATAATTGCAATAATAATCATAATAATAATCTTTTTGCTCTCCTTATTTTGTTGATCCATTTGCCTTATGACAATCTATAAAACATGTATTGATGTAAATGAGGTAATTTATTAGTAGGGGTTCATGAACAAAATTGCTCCAATTTTGATTGTAACTAGCTTCAGCTAGTTGGGAGGCTTTTCTAGGTTTTGATACATTTACTTTGGATCTTATTTTTGTGAGCAATGACCAGAGTTTTTCTTTCTAGTTCTTTTCTCTGGGAGCTCTTTTTGAACTAGTGTAAAAATACAAAATTATAAATATAATATATATATATATATATATATATATATATATATATATATATATATATATATATATATATATATATATATATATATATATATATATATATATTAAAAAAAAATCATAATAATAATCAAAGTCATAATCATCAAAAGAATGATCCTAATAAAAAAAACCTCGTTGCACCTATTGTGGGAAAGATGGTCATGTAACTAACAATTTTTTAAAAAACCAAAATGATAAGAAGCCTATAAATAAAAATAATCAAAATAATCAAAAGTCTCATTATAAGAAGAATAATGGTAATTCATCCTGTCATGCTTTTACAGTTAGTTATAATGTTATTAACCCTTTAGAATGGATTATTGATAGTGGTGCATCTCAACATGTTACATCTCATAGAGAATTTTTTGATTCGTTACAACCCGATACTTCAAATATTCCTATTCAATTAGCTAATAATCATAGTTGTGAAGTTGAAGGTTTTGGCGATGTTTCTGTTCCTAATGGTAAACCGACTGATATTCTTTATGATCCTGAATTGAAAACTAATCTTCTTTCAATTGCTAAGTTATGTCAAGATTATAAGGTTAAATTTCATAAGGATATGTCCTATGTTATTGATCCTAAATCTAACCAAGGTTTTCTAATGCTAAATTGGATCATGACAGCTTATTTAAATTTTACGAGTTTACCACTTCAAGGTACTCATTCCATGCTAATGTTGACTTTAATATATGGCATGAAAGGCTTGGCCATTGGAATTCTGATTATATCTATTTGATGCAAAGATAAAATATGGTTGATGGATTTCCTAATCTTGTTTCTTCAAAAATTATATGCAATGGTTGCATGAGTGGTAAGATGCATATGAAAACCTTTCCACATGGTCAATCTTGGAGGGCACATCATAAGTTACACCTCATCCATAGTGACCTTTTGGGTCCCATGGAGAATAACTCCATCCAAGGTTCTAGGCATGCTCTTACCTTTGTTGATGATTTTTCCAGAAGAACTTGGATCTATTTCTTGCATAGTAAAGATCAAGTTCTTGATGTATTTGTTGAATTTAATATGTTTGTTTAAAGGAAATTAGGTTTTAAGCTTAAAATTCTTATAACCAACAATGGAAAAGAATATGTTAATAATTATTTTCATTCATACTTGAAATATTTTGGCATCAAACATGATCTTACCATTCCTTATACACCACAAAAAAATGGTGTGGCGAAAAGGAAGCATAAAAGTGTTGTTGAAATGGATAGATGTATGTTGCATGCTAAAAATATGGATTATAAGTTTTGGGCTAAAGCTATGGATTGTGCTACTTATCTTATTAATAGAACTCCTACTAAATCTTTAAAGGATAAAACTCCGAAGAAGCTTGGTCCTGTAGGAAGCCCAATTTGGCACATTTAAGAATTTTTCGTTCAATTACTTATGTTCGCACACCTAAACAAAATAGGCAAAAGTTAGATGCTAAATATTTTCCTTATATATTTTTTGGGTATGATGAACAAACTAAAGGATATAGATTTTATAATCCTATTAAGCTAACAAAGTGCTAGTTGCAAGAGATGTTTGTATTGCAGAAAATAGAGTCCACGATTACTTCAATCTTCAAGATTCTGAATTTAGTGGAAGCAAAATTGTGGTTGTGGAGGACCAAACTTCTTCTCTAAACCCTGCTCCTAATGAATCTATTTCTATTCCTTCTAGTGATAATGATTATGATACTAATATTTCTACTCATCATAGTGATGATTCGGTTACTTGTAAGAGAAATCCTAAATGGTTTAAAGATTTACTTTATGAAAGTGATGATTTCATAGCTAGAATGGGTGGACTTAAACCTAGAAGAATTAATTATGAAAATTATGCCTTTATGTCTTCTCTTATGAACTCTAATGATCCTCAATCTTTTGAAAAAGCTAAAATTCAACCACATTGGAAAAACACTATGCAAGAGGAATATGACACTTTAATTTCTAATCACACTTGGAATTTAGTTCCTTTGCCTCATGGTAAAAAATTGGTTTTGAATGCAACTGGCTATATAAAACTAAATTGAATTCCATTAATCAAATTAGTAAGTTTAAATCTAGGCTAGTAGCAAGAGGTTTTTCTCAAATTGAAGGTTTAGACTATAATGAGACCTTTTCTCATATTGCAAAAATGCCTACCATTAAACTAGTTCTTGCTTTAGCTTCTAAAATGAATTGGCCTATTCACAAAATGGATGTTAAAAGTGCATTTTTAAATGGATATTTACATGAATAAATATATATGGCTCAACCCCCTAGTTTTGTTAGAGAATGTGATGAGCACTTAGTTTGTAAATTGAAGAAATCTATCTATGGGTTAAAACAATCACCTAGGGAATGATATTCCAAAATCAATTCTTTCTTTATTTCTCAAGGTTTTATTAGAAGTAAAAATGATCCTAATCTCTATATTAAACATAATCAAGGTGATATTGTCATTGTTATCCTCGATGTGGATGATTTGATCCTTACTTCAAGTTAAAATTCTTAATTTTAGATATTAAGTTTTAACTTAATCAACAATTTCAAATGACCGATTTAAGAATTTTACATTATTTCTTAGGCATGCAAATTTGGAAAACCCTTAAGGGTATTTTTCTCTCACAAAGTAAATATTCTAAAGACATTCTAGAAAATTTTAAGATGAATGATGCTACTCATGTTTCAATTCCATGTGAGTTAGGAACTAAGTTAATGATAGATATGCAAACTCCTATGGATACTACAATTTATAGACAACTAGTAGGAAGTTTGAATTATCTAAATCTTACTAGACCTGATATAGCTTTTAGTGTTGGTTTAGTTTCAATATTTATGTCTAAACCACAAGAAACACATTTCAAAATTGCTAAAATAATATTGCGTTATTTATTTTTTTTTAAATAATATTGCGTTATATTAAAGGCACTATTAATGTAGGTTTATTTTATGATGCCAATGCTGATTTTTTATTAAAAGGATTTACTGATTCAGATCTAGGTGGAGATCCCCATGATGGAAAATCTACTTGTGGTTTTTGTTTCTTTGTTGGTTCAGGTGCTATTTCTTGGAAAAGTAAAAATAAGTTCTCTATTTCTCTATGTTCCACCAAAGATGAATATAAAAGATGTACTAATACCTCTAAAGAAGCTTAATGGATTACAAAATTACTTGAGGATTTGGGTCTAACTCAACAAGAGCCTACACCTTTGTATTGTGACAACCAAAGTGCCATTGCCTTGGCAAAGAATCCTATTTTTCATGCAAGGACAAAACATATTGCACTCCAACATCATTTCATTAGAGAACAAGTTAAAGATGAGCAAGTTTCACTCATTTATTGCAAGGGGGAAGATCAAGTATTTGATATTTTGACAAAGCCTCTCTCTAAAGAGAAATTTCAATATCATTGTAAACATTTGGGTTTCTACCCTTTGATGTAAACTCCCCAAGTAAATATTAAGGGGGGCTGTTAGAATATTTAATCTTTCCTTGTATTTATTTATTTAATTAGGAGATCCCTATGGAATCCCTACATGTATTTTGTCCTCTAGTCCAAGTGAGAGGACATATCATTTTGTGTATTTCCTTTATTAAGGAAATTAGTTTATCCTCCTTAAGAGGATGTTGCCACTTTATAGACACCTATTATGAATGTTGGCATTCATAGATTGGTGAGCTACTTAGTAACTCATATCCACATCTCTATTTAAGAGATGCTCTCCTCTCTCATTTATATTTTATGAGTTTATTGTAAATGAGCTTCTTGACCTATCTCTCTCTTTCATTAGACTTTGCCTCATTCATAATAACACAAGGGGTTTTTATTTTCTTTTCCCTTTTCAAGACTTCTTGTCTCCTTGTCTTGGCTCTTTGGGTGCTTGCTCCAAGTATTTGAATTATCATGGTAACATTCTTTCATCATCTAGCTCTCTTGAATTATTTTTATTTCCTTGCTCTTTTTATTTTTCCTTTCAATGCAATATCCTTTTATGATTTGTAATTTTTATTTTTTAATTAGATTATGTGTGTAGTATGTAGCTATAATGAAATTATTTATTATCTAATTTTTTGCTTTCTACTTTTGACACACATAGACACATACACATCAAGTTTATAACTAAAAGAAAATATAATAAAAATTCATTATTGTATATTCCTTTTGTAAAATTACTAAGAATTAATCTTATAGAATTAGACTTTGCATTTTCTTCTTCTTAGTTATATAATCTTACTTATTAAAGTTTATATTAATTTTTTTCTCTTTTAATTAGAGCTTCTATTTATTACTTTTAACTTTCTATTAGTTTTATTTAATCTATCAAATTGTGCGTTCTTTAGTCTTTGGTTATTTTTCAGTTATTATTTTTCCTTGGAGTTAATTTTGGGTTATTTGCATTTTTATACTTTATTTTTCATTTTTCTTTTTCTTTTATTTTTTATTGTTTTCTACCTCTTTTCCTTACCTCTTTCCTTTTTCTCCTTTATAACTAGATCTATAAATCTATTATTCACTTTCCATAACAATGTGATGGACCACCAACCGTGTACTTGAAATGTTGGAAAAAAAGAAAAAGAAAAACATATACGATGTAAACCAAAAGCTTTCAAATCTCAATCATATGGATTGTAGAAAATTAATGCCAACAATAAATTTTACTCCCAAACAAATACGAATCACTACATAACACTTATTTATCTCCAAAAATGTTATAGAGAATCTCTTATTACTTTTTGCAACAATAACAAATACTAAGATGTTACTTGTCCACAATAAATCATTTTACTCTCTTATTGTCTTTTTTGTGTTTCTTGATGATGGACCATGGAGTTTGATCTGAAATGTCAAACAAAATAATGCACACAATCAGTTCCAAAAGCTTCACATTTCAACATTATGAATTGTGGAAACCATATATCTACACTTTGATGACAATCAAATGATCTAGAATAAATTACTATGATTTTAAAAAAATAAAAAATTGTAATGAACACAACACCCAAAAAAAATAAACCACTATATGATACACAAATAATACTCCAAACCAAATACTAATTACTCCATAACACTTATTTATCTTTAAAAATTTTATGAAAGAACTCTCTTATCACTTTAGACAACAATAAAAAATACTAAGATCTTACTTTTCTAAAATAAATCATTAAGAAAAAAATCAAATCGTCCAAAATAAGTCACTATGATAACAATCAAATTTGAAATGAACACAACGCATAAAAAAATTAACTACTATACGACACACAAGTTATACCTCAAAGCAAATACTAATCACTGCATAACACTTATTTATCTTTAATTTTTTTGTATCAAGAATCATATTATTACTTTGGAGGACAATGACAAATACTAAGATGTTACTTGTCCAAAATAAATCATTATGATAGAAATTAAATAATTCAAAAAAAAAATCACTACAATAAAAATCAAATTCAAAATGAACACAACACATAAAAAATAAAAATTAACCACTATACAAAAAACAATTATACTTCAAACCAAATACTAATCACTACATAATTCTTATTTATCTTTAAAAAATCACTATGATAAATAATTAAATTTGAAATGAACAAAACATGTAAAAATAAAAACTAACCACTATACGATACACAATTATAATTAAAACCGAATACTAATTACTACATAACACTTTTTTTTTCCTTAAAACAAAATTCTCTTATTACTTTGGACAACAATAATGACGACTTCTATAATCATTCAAGCTTAGTATTTGTTATTTGACTTCTATAACTTGTCATATTCATATGAACACAACACAAAAAGTTATTAACATAAATTTTACTCTCAAACAAATAGTAATCACTGCATAACACTTATTTATCTTTAGAAAGGATTTCTCTTATTACTTTGGGAAACAATAATGATGATTTTCTTAATCGTTCAACCATATTGTTTGTCATTTGACTTATATAACTAGTCATATTCATAGTGAACACAACACATAAAAAGATATTAACATAAATGTTACTCCCAAATAAATATTAATCACTACATAACACTTATTTTTCTTCAAAATATTTTTGAGAGAATTTACTTATTACTTTGGACAAAAGTAATAAATACTAAAATGTTACTTGTCCAAAATAAATCACTATGATAAAAATCAAATTTGAAATGAACAAAAAAAACACTATATGGCACACAAGTTATACTACTATATTGCTATCAAGATTCAACTATGTAATTTTCGAGTCAAACTCATTGACCGGGTTTCATGAATCTTGTGGTTCACAAGAACTCGTCTCTCATGAGAATAAATGGAACACTTAGCACTCTTTGCATCTAGGTGATGCTCACATGGGTGAAATATTGGGCCTTACCGAAAGGTCACCCATCTCTATATTGCTCCAACTCAAGTGCACTTAACCATGGAGCTTCTTCTAAGGTTAAACCCACTTGGCTCTCAACTCCATGGAGTTTCCTGCAAGGTTAACTCCTTATGGAGTTTGCTATGGTGATAACACATGTTTAAGTCTTTGAACACTAGTTTACAAACTCCATAGTCTACACTCAAGGACCTCAAACATACAGTGTAACATACTAGTTGCCGCCCTCTATGTGCTTCTATGCAAACAAATGGGTTTGCTTCAACAACTTTAGTTTATTATGTTTCTTGTGCTTTGAAACCAAGAACCTTCCATGAAAATGCATTGGAACTTATTTAGTATTTGAATTGTAGTGTACTTTGTGGGTAATAGATTTGGACTTTGAATACTTAAGCTAAAACTTGACCAAAAAAGATGAGTGTACCATGGATGACTCAAGACTTTGAAATATTGATTTTAGACAATTTAAATGGTGTAGTTGATGTTGCCAAATTTAAATGTATTGGTGAATTGGGTTTAACATGACTTTTGTATGACCTCTCGGAAGGTCCCATGTTTCACCTTTGCGAGTATCACCTAGATGCAATGAGTGCTAAGTATATACTTCATTCTCATGGGAGATGGGTTCTTCTAAATCACGACTCACAAAAAATGGGTCATTGAATTTGCTTCAAAAGCTACATAATTGAATCCTAATAGCATTACGACAATTTGATTTGTTGTAGAAAATACCTCCTACTTATCACACAAATTATACTTCCAACCAAATACTAATCACTACATAACAATTTTTTTTTTATAAAGTACATTCTTATTACTTTGGGTGAATATTACCTAGATGCAATGAGTGCTAAGTGTTCCATTCATTCTCATGACAGAGGGGTTCTTGTGAACCACCCACACTTAGACGCCTTCACCGTCAAACCCTTATCAATAAAGCAGTAGTAGTTAATTAAAGAAACATAAGGATGCCCTGCGATTCTATGGTGGTCCCTAGTGAAGGGGTTGATAGGTTCCCTGGGAAAGGGCTAACTATGGTGAAGTGTCCATTGGAAAAGCTTTTATTTCTATACTCACGAAACATAAGTCAATGAGTTAGACTTGAAAACAACATAATCGAGTCTTGATAACAATGTTACAATATAACTCGTATCGTATAATCCATTCATTCTCATAAAGATGGATTCTCATGAAACACGAGTCACTAAGTTTGACTCAAAACCCACATAGCAATTTTCTAATTTAACATGATGTCAAAAATACCTCATACTTATCACACAAATTATATTCAAACCAAATACAAATCACTACATAACACACAATTTTTTTTAAATTACATTCCTATTACTTTGGGCGACAATAATAATGAGTGGGCCACTTACACAAGTGTTGATCTCCCGGCGACCAAAATCAGAAAGGCAGCGACAGATTCAACTAAAAACATTATAAAACCTTGATCAACAATTTTATTTTATTTTAAAAGCATTATAAAAACGCAATCCAAATTTCTGTCAAATCCTGTACATTCCTCTGTTTAAGAAAAATATATGGAAAATTTATGTCAAATCCTGTACATTCCTGCGTATCCAGTTAAAAGAATGTGTGAAAAAGGGAGGAACAAAGTTTTGGAAAAATGAGAAGATAAGGAAGGAAGGGAAAAAAGATAAAGTAAGTGGAAGTGGGAAATTCTTAAAAGTTGCGCAAAATTTAAAAAAAATTAAAAATTAAAAACGGCCGACAGAGGAAATTATATTTTATTATATTTATTTTTATTTTACTTTTACTTCCGTGGAATAAAAGCAATTATGCATCCATTATTATTAGCATGGCATGTCATGGCATGTATGATATTTATGGGTTTCATGGAAGGTGGTCGGGCCCACACGGTTTCTAGGATCCATCGCTTTCAGATGGAATTTGGGTGTGGTGGGGAAGTTGGGGTCCACCACTACTGCCCACCCAACCCTCTTTTCGTTGGTAAAGGAGAGATAGAAGTTGGGGGTGGTAACACATCTACTTTTGTCTAGTCATGAATGGTGGAATAGGTTTCATACATGTGAAAAGTGGTAGGGAAGAAGATATGGCTAACTTTTTAGTCTAAATCAAAGGAGTTTGATTGTTGGTGAAACAAAATAGTGTTTGATATGCTTTGTATTGAAATTTAGGAGTTTGATTGTTGGTGAAACAATTAGTGTTTGATATGCTTTGTATTGAAATATAGTCACATGTCTTTGATATGGTTAGAATTCAAGATGGTTTTGTATGGTATATGTTGTTCATAAGTGCAGTTGCGTTGTGGGTTATAAAAGTACCTTTTCTTTTATTTTCATTGTGAATGTATTCTTCTATTTCTATCATCAAACACAGTGTTATTTAGAGACATTAGATTTCTATATTCAGATGTCTTTGATATGGTTAGAAAATAAGATGGTTTTGTACGGTATATGTTGTTCATAAGCGCAGTTGCATTGTGGGCTATAAAAGCACCTTTCCTTTTATTTTCATTGTGAATATACCCTTTTATCTCTATTATCAAACAGTGTTATTTAGAGACATTAGATTTCTATAGTCAGATGTCTTTGATATGGTTAGAATATAAGATGGTTTTGTATGGTTTATGTTGTTCATAAGCACAATTGCATCGTGGGTTATAAATGCACTTTTTCTTTTATTTTCATTGTGAATGTATCCTTCGATCTCTATCATCAAACATAGTGTTATTTAGAGACATTAGATTTCTATAGTCAAATGTCTTTGATATGGTTAGAATATAAGATGGTTTTGTATGGTATATGTTGTTCATAAGCACAATTGTATTGTGGGCTATAAAAGCATGTTTCCTTTTATTTTCATTGTGAATGTATCCTTCTATCTCTATCATCAACCATAGTGTTATTTAGAGACATTAGATTTCTATAGTCTATTAGCATGTCTTGTTTCTCACATAAGATTTGGATTCACAATCTATGGTATTATGTTTAGACCATACTATAAATGCTTTTGATGTATTGAAAGTTCTTTTAGTAAATATTTCTTCAATTATTGATGCATCTTTTATCCTCATCTTCAAACATAGTGTTATTTAGAGATATACGATTTTCATAGTCTATTAGCACGTCTTGTTTCTCACGTAAAATTTGGATCCACAATCCACAGTGTTATGTTTAGATCATATTATAAAAACTCTTGATGTATTGAAATGAAAGATCCCCAATCCCGGTGACCTTGGAATTTACAGTATGTTTCAAAATTTGAATCTTTGACTAACGTTTGGTATCTCTGAATGGTCTTAGCTGAATTATGATTTATTTGCTTTTTACTCGTGTTTTTTTCTACTTTTTGGAGTTTTTCAAAAATAAAACAATTGCATAACAAATGGAAAATAAATAGCATTTAAGAAATGTAAATCCTATTGCAATTCTTATTATTGCTGAATTCCGAAATAGTACATACCTGAATCCTTCAGAAATCTGATATATTAGCTTCAAGAAAAGATCAAAACACACATACAATATTGTCCATCACACGAATAAATGCCAGCTACATGGGAATGCTTGATGTGTGCCCCAAATCTGAAGATGCTATAAATAATCCACCAAAGCGTCAATGAATGCTAAACCACCCAGTAATAAGTAAAGGGCTTTCTCTAAACCCCACGTGAGCTGCTGGAATGAAACGCCTGCAGGCAATAAGCTGGCCGCCAAGCTAAAAGTAATTCTCTTCCCCCAATTGCAATGCCAATACCAAATCAATCACTTCCTCTATCAATTTGAATGCAATGAAATACCAATCCAATCACCAGAGACTTGCTGAAGTTTGCATCCCAACAGTCCAGACTTGAGGATTTCGTCCCAAACCACAAATCACTCTCTATAGCAATTTCGCAATTCAAGAGTTTCGAAAATGTCAAAAAAGGTAATGAGAAAATGAGCTTTCATCTCTTTATAACTTCTCTCAAGGGCAATTCGAACCCTAAAGGAGAAATACACTTAGCACTTTATAATAAAATAATATTTTCCCAATTAAAGGTGTCCATGCTATAGAAAAATAATACTTTATTAAAAAAGTTATAACTCAAGGCACCAAAAGGTCTCCGAATAGTGAAAATGTTTTATAATAATTCAAGACCTTTCAAACGAGCTATCACATGAAGGAATCCTTGACCAAATGAAGCAATTATTCCCTTATTACTCTAAAATGGCTATTAAAATAGCCTTATTATAAATTATTTAATCACTGACTTAGGAAATATTTAAATATATTAAAATATTTCCCTTTTTGCCTCTTATAGCCCAAACCAACCAAATAAACATGAGTTTGACCATGTCACCTTTCTATGACTGATGTCGAACGAGATGGGTTAACTGGCAGTCCCATCCCTAAAATCTAGGGATGCTCCTAAAAGTTAGAAAACCAATCCTGTCGCACTAAAACTGACACCAACTGAAGGGTCATGAATAACCTCATGACTGACAACTGTCACAACCTCCTAAAATTTAGGGATATCCCCTAAAACCTAGGAACTACTCCAAACTTCTTGTAAAGCCAAAATCTGGTCACTGTATGCACTGAATGTGTCCCTATCCATCTCTGCTAGCCTACGAGACTCCAATGATAGGCCAACTCCTCCGTCTCTGATGTCCACTCTAGAAAGGGGACATGACATGAAATTTCTTTTGGTTAATTTTTCTTCAATTATTGAAAATTGTACTCATAATGATTTGTTCTATTTGTTTTATGTCATTCCTTTAATTTAACCGGCTTGTTTTTAGTAATATGTCTTCCTTAATCTACCCCCCTCAGATCCATAACTGGTAATCATGTAACTGTGACATAGCCAACTACTTATCATCACCAGCTATGCGATCACTAACAACCAACTCGGGTGATACCATGTCTCCCTATTGAACAATCAAAGGAGTAGTGTCATGAACTGAAACACTGATCACTGACGGGTCAACTACACTACCCACAACATCTTGTACTATATCACCTGACACAATGTTACCAACTGGAGTATCCATCCCAACTAGAATATCCACTCCAATGTCAGGCACACTGCAACCCTCTACTGAAGTGCCTAACTCAACTACATAGGTATCTAATGGAAGTGAACCTGTACCTCCAACACTAGAATCAAGGGTGGATGTATCCCTAACTCCATCACATCCAACAACCACAATTGTGGACATCACCAAATCACCAGACACCACAATATGTAATTGTATTGGATCTAGTGTTAGTGTAGACTGAAGCTGCACCAATTCCACAGTCACCTCTGCTAACTAAACTTGTGACTCCTGGAGAGCCAATTGAGTGCTCTCTAAAACCTCAAAAGTCATCATGAGCTCTTGAGTAAGCTCACTCACCTCATCCTCTCTATCTACGAGTGCCTCATATGTTGTACTTCCCCACTCTACTAGGTGATCTTAGTCGGCTACCAACCAAAAATAATCTTGTCTCAAAATTCTAACAGCCTCCCATAAGGCATGAATGTTTGTCAGGGTCAGGTAACAACTACCATGGTCATCATCCATAGGAGCACCCCATCCATGAATAGCTAGCAACTACCGAGCAGCATCAAAATGCTCGAATGCAGTAACAATATCATACTTGCTGACTCTCAACTAACTAGACACATGATGACTCTAAATAATAGGCCTCTTATGCATCACCCCTGGCACAATGTCTGTACTGTGAATAGAAGTGCTACCCAACATACTCCTCTCAGAAACACTATCCCCCAGTGTGTTGCCATCTGAGCTCTGAGAACTAACAACTGAACTCACATCCTCAAATGAAGTACTAGTCGCTAACACATATCCATCAAACTCCCCTGTACCCGAGGAAGCTGCTATAGAATCTACCTCCTCAACACTCTCAGCTGCCTCATCCTCTGTAACCTATGAATAATCCAGATCCTGGGACCAATATACACTCTCCAACAACTCGGAGTCCTCTCCCAAGGTCTGATATAGATATGACTCACCACTGATGGGGTCATCCTCATGGGTCACATAGGAAGTACCGGTAGCAACTCAAGATGCTAACAAGGGCTCTACCTCCTCTGGTGACCCAAACTGAACCTCATCTGACTTGTTGGGTATATTCTTAGTTTTCTGAGGTTTCTATTCAAATTTTGGTTTAATCTCCCTGCAAATGTTTTTGTCTAGTCAAGGGTTCTTAAAATTCATCAAAATTGCTTTAACCAAGTTTGAAAATCCTTGCCCTAGGTCTTGTCCTTTTAGAAAATCTTGCTCATTCGTATAAACCCTTAAGTTGGCCCTAGTTTCTTATGTTTCGCCGTTACTTTTTCGCTACTTAGATGTTTAGACAATGCACATGCTCATTTCTATCAAGTGTTCATTGAATCGTATAGTCTTTGTTTCATACTAGTAAGTTATTCGGCGAACTGGCGAATGTGTTAAACCAATGTTTAATGTCACCTTAGTTGCCAAGTCTCCAAGTCTTCCAGTAGTTACTTCAACCTTTGCATGAATCAGCGAGTGTGTTGTCTCATGTTCGCTTAATATCTAGCAGTCTCATGTAAACTCTCAGCGACCTAGCGTGGCAGTGTTCGCTTATTCTAAGAATCGGGTGCCTAAGGATTGTATCACATAGCGATTTGGCGAACACCGTTGATTATCTATAAGATCGGCGGTCATGTTTCAATCTCAAAATGTTTGGGTCTTACATAAAGTGTTTTGGCGATTCGGCGACTGGGCTGCAAGCATCAATGTCCTCTAAATTTGGCGGCTCTGACAGTTTGGCATGATGAATTTAGCAAAGATGGTTTTCCCTTTTGTTCGCATATTCTCATAATAAGTTGGCAAGGTTCCTAATGTTCTGGCGATTGGCCAAACGAAGTAGTCACAAGTTCTCTTAAAAGAATGGTTAACGCTACAAGCATTTGGTGAATGAGAAAAACAAGTAATTAGGGAAAGTATTAAGCCTTCAATCACTTAGTCGCATGATGGAATGGTCAGTGTTTAAAGTTTTGGGCGATTCAGCAAACCCTCTATTCGCTGAGTCTCATAATCAAAAAGTGATTGTCTTATTGACTCAGCAAATTCATGAGGATTGTTGATTATGTCTATGATAAACAGTTGAATCAAAGTCGCAGTTTAATATGGGCAGTCAAGAAAGAATTCAATGATTCAGAGAGGAAAGTTTATTCGCTAGTTTGCACATTAAACATGCAATTAAGTTTCCCTTTCAACAAATAAGAGAAGCTGTCGGTCACCAAGTCTCAAAATAAATTGGCAGTTAACTAGGACATTCAGCGAATAAGATATAGCCTTTGTCGCTAATTCTCCGAATAAGTGATTGTGGTCAGTTTTAGGCTATGTTCACTGGTTCGTTGAATGGGGCTTGAGTTAAGAGATTCATTTTGTGAATGAGTGAAGTCGTTGATCGCTAGTTCTCTGAATGTGAGCTAGGGTTAACTTTTCATTCAGCAATCATGAGAACCTTCAGTCCCTGGTTCGCTGAATGGGCTCAGTTGGAGAAAAATAATAAAAGAAAGTTAGAGACCGTTGCTACATGGATAAAGTACACTATCAAGCTAGAGAGAAATCAATTAGCCATCCAATCATTTTTAAAGGAGGGTTTTGTGATGTAAACAAGGAGTTAAAGTACAGAGCTGTAATCATTGCCTTTTTGCCTTGTTTTTTAATTTTTAAATGTATATGTCAGCATCCCGGCATCGGCTAGCTCTAATTTGAAAATTGGTGATATGTGAAATTGAATGCATATTTAATTAAGGATGGATTTGCATCGATAAATAAGCTAACTCATTGTTTTATGTGCTCGACATCAGTTGAAGAGAATTGTGTTTTCTGGAGCAATCTTTGAGCGCCAAGCAAATCAAGTTTGCAAAAGTTGAGGGCAATTGTGCAAAAGAAATGAGTCAACCAGAGCCAAGTATGACTTCTTCCAGTGATGAAGCCAAAGCCAAGGGTGGTGAAGACAAAAGCAAGCCAAATTATTTAGACGAGTTCATGAAGTTGTTACCTAGTTCCAGCCAGAACAAGAGAGCTCCCGATGATGTCTTTGAAGATGTTATAGGTCATTGCAGAGATCCTGTCATACCAAATAGCTCAGGTTATACTATTTTGAATTTCTTTTATGGAAATAGAGGTAAGCATGTTCCTGTTTGTAATGGTTGGGCTTTGGGTTTGGGGAAACTATTTTTCCCTGATGTATTCTTAGATGTAGGTTTAATTGTTTCTTTAGCTCAGTGTTATGACCCTATCTCCAAAACAATTAGGAAAGAGGACCAGTCATCTTTGGTTACTCTTGACAGGGGTTCCTTCATGAAAGCCTTTAGTTTTTATACATCTTCCTCTACTGAAATTGACTTGAGCTAAGAAAGAGAGAGGTACAAAAATAATATAGGGTCAATAAAGGACTAGATGGTGAGGCAAATCCCAAAACAAGATAAATATATAGCTTCCCTCCCTACTAGCATGAATGCCCCTTACCAGTTTAAATTCCTCCATCACTACATGAGGCAGACTTGCTATGGGTTGTGTAGAGTTTTGGGAATAGATGGGGATGCATAACTCTTGCCAATTGATCTTTTGATGATGATCTTAGATATCCAAAATCCCCTAGTGAATACAGATTATGATTGCATCCAGTATATAATTGATAGAATGCATGAAGGGTTGATATTCATTAAAGAAAGTAAGAATCCCATTAAGTTCATACATTATTCAATGTTGATGCACTTAATTTTTTTTTTCAACATCAATAGATTTGATTTGAAAATGATGAAACCAAGGTTCACTTTCGAAGGCCAACATAATCCAGTGCAACTGTGGGTGAGGAAATGGAATTCTACTTCAAATGAGGGTGACTTCTGTGTTTTTCATAATTTCATTTTTTTTCCAATTATGAAGATGCTAGGCATCAATGTTACAAGGATATCACCGAGGATCCTTAAACTCCTAAGACCTAAGCAGTTTGAAAACAAATGGGAGGGAAACAATAATTGGGGTGACTTCTACTTTGGGGAGAATTCTACAATTTTAAGAGTCTATGGTTGTCCCCAACCCCCACATTTGTTACCAAAATTTGTGCCACCAAGAGTTACATCTTTCGAATTCATCTGCCAATTGATGTGGATAGATAGAGAACTTTTGGCCCCTCATAAGAAGGGTACTTTCACATCGAGGTGGTTCAAAATTGGTGATTTCTTGATTGGCAAGAGGGCCTTCCCAAGAATTATTGCCTGGCTAAATCAATTCAAGATCGTATATGGTGCTTGTAGACATGTGGACCCTGAGGGTTTCATTAAGACTGCAAGGTTGACCCTAATCCCTAATATTGGTGTCATTAAGGAACATGAAGGCCTCGATGAAGAGGATGTGATAAAAAATGTTGTGGAGAAGGATGAGGTCACTAGGAGATGGAATAGATTGTTTGATTTGAAAGATCTATCAAATCAGGTGAAAGTAGCCCAAATTCCTTTTGATGGTTTCTTCCCTGACCTTCCTTACTTGAAAATAATTGATAGGATGATAGAGATGTATGACACTCTGTCAAATTAGTTGGAGAAATTGATTGATCAAAAGCAGCCAAAGAAAAGGAAGGATTACTGATCCTTTGATCCTAAGGAGTTTTCTAATGAATCTCAAGAAGGAAATAGCCCACCAAAAGTTGGGGATTTACAAGTCGTTGATCCTATTCAAGACCAGCCATAGGCATATAACCTTCCAAAGCCACCATTGAAGAAACAAAGACTTGAGGAGGGAGAGCCTTCTAAGAAAAGCAAGCAGAAAAAGGGGATTGATAGAGCATCAACTCTTGTACCAGGTGATAGGGCTTACCATCACCAATTAAGGAAAACAATTAGAGCCAGCAAGAGGGTGGCCACTAAAGAGGAAAGTGAAGAGCAATCCCTGTGGGTAGGATAGGATATCAGAGAGGTGTATCAAGAGGAGTTTTTGAGTGATGACTAATTCATTAAGAGTGATGAATTTAAGAGTTTCCTTATTTGGAGGAAACATGAAGAAGTAAAGAAAGCCCTGCCTGAAGGTATGGAACCAAGTGAAGACACTTTGAGGGTTTTAGCATCTTATGATCCTAGCCTTGATCCTATAACTATAGATGAAGCTAGAGAAATGGTTAGATCAAGTGGAATGCTTCTGACTCCAGGATGGAATTTAACCTCTTCTTTTATTATTGATCAGATAAGAAAGCAACCACAGGGTAGTCTATCCTATGAGGTTCATATTGGTGACATGATTATAGGAAGTGGCTATGACCCTAAATCCCAGGCTGTTGCAATGTGGTCTCTTTCCCCTAAGACTCAAAAGCCATCTTTATTGAGTATAGAGAATCAGATGGAAGGGAATAAGATCATATGGACTGTGAAAAATATAACTGATCTTGAGATTTCTAAGGAAGTGACTCATTAGGCTAACTTGAACGAAGCAAAGACAGTTCAGTTATCTAAGAGATATTCAAAATTTTTTGAGAGTTCAAGCATGGTGGCCAAAGATAGAGACCTAAAAATGATGAAGATCAAGCAATTGGAAGATGAGTTGACAGAATTGAAGGTTAGGCTTGAAGAAGCCTCAAAGATAGTTCCTCCCATCCCATTGCAGATTGAGGCCCCTATTTAGATTGATGTAGAAGTACCTAATGAGCCTGTTGAAGATTTAGAAAAGATGAGATTGGATGCATATTTGGACACTTTGGCAAAGATTGTGCAATATAGGCAGGGTAAGATAAAAGAAAGGATGGAGTCAGTCCATAAATCAGTCAGCCTATTGCACCAGGCCAATGGAAAAGTGAATGAATCTTTGATCACTTTGGAGCCACTCTATAGTACATGGTCAAGAAGGAGCTCATTGTTTGATAAACTAGATGATTTGCAAGAATACAAGTCTGATATTCCTAAGGTAGTAACTGAAGTTTATGAAAAGATTGGTTTGGTAAGTGTTGTATCCAGTTTCTTTAAAGGTAAATCTAACCAAATAGCATCCAAGTTGGTTATGTTTGATGGGAATTACAGTAAATACTTGTCTTCTATGTATGATGATAGTGGAAGTGTGATCAGCTTAAAATAATTAAAAACATCAATGGATCAATTGATAATTAAACAAGATGCTTTCCTTGGTAGTGACAATGCCTTAGATTTGGAAAGGTGCAACAGTATAATTGATAGTTTATTTAAGATTGAAAGTGATTGCATAAGATTTGCAGTGGAGGCTAAGAATATAATTGATTCCATGTGGGATTAGTAGATTAGATCACTACAGGAGTTGCAAGCTTACAATCGGCCATTTGATGATGATGTGGCAGTATGGGACAAACTAACAAAGAAGAAGAAGAAGAAGCTAGCTGCCCAAATGATAGAAGAGGAAGAAGAATAGAGTGCACATGGCACCTGATCCAAAATTCAAGGGAGAACATGTTTCAAATAGAGGATGATGTAGGTTAGCCTATAATGGCAGTCATCATTCATGCAACAAATTTAGCAACTACTCTGAAATATCTTTAGACGAACGTGCCACCTGCAAAATTGTTAAGTAGTTGAGAACTACATTTTGTTGTCATAATCAAATATCTTTCAGTTTGTATTATTTTTTTAGTGCAAGATCTTTTCCCAGCCATCTGAAGCTTGTTGCATCCTTTCAAGGATTCCAAGATGGTTGTGGGTATATATAGCAAGTTTTTGCTCGTTTGTAGAGATACAATTTTGGAAAGAAGGTTCTGAATATAGAGCTTTATTTTCTGCTAAGTTTGAAAAACTGTACTGAAACTTTTGAAATACTAATACAAAATACTGGAACTACTTTCTTATTATTTGTTGTCTTCATATGTGGATGTTTTGATTTTCTTATGCATTTAACAGCAAGGCTTTTCAATGCATTGTTTACTAGGTAAATATAGGGGTTGAGCTCAAGTATCTTTCAAGGAAAGAACAAATCTTAGGGGAGGTCTCTGGGAATTAATTGTCTAAATATGAATTTGATGATAGATAGGGGAATTGAAAAAGTGAAATGTCAGGCATTTCATTTTGGTTTTAGTATACTTGTTTCAGTATGATTCAGTGGATGTAGGGTTTGACTCTATTGCCCAATAAATAAGGCACTCGTTTAAACTATATTTATATTTGTATCACCAAGAAATACAACAACTGATCAATTTTACTTTTATTGCATAGTTTATATCTAAAATCATTCTATGACAAGTTCATCGATGTAAGGTTATCCTTGAGTTCATGGATGTTTATCGATGTAAGTTCATGGATGTTTATTGTAAGGTTTTAAAGAAGCCCTTAAAAGAGGTTATCCTTGAGTTTAACTCAGAAAAAGAAGAAGGATGAATGTCCTTGTGCCATTGCCCTATGCTATTTCATCCATAATTTTTATCATAATATCATGTATCAAGATAATTTGTGGAGCACTAAGAGTAGTGATAAATTATTGAAATAATCCTAGAATAAGATAGCATAGCAATGAAGGAGCTAATTCACAATCCAAGGCTCATTTGTATAGGTAAACCCACCTACATTTATACTCAAAGTGAAGAAGGCTTGAATCCTTAATACCTTAGTGCTTGCATTTTGTTAGATGCATCTATTGGGACTATTGGAGTTATGGTTTTATCAAGAGTTTGTGAATTATAAATCATCTACAAATCTGAGCACTAACAAAAATGGTGACTCTACTGGGGACACTCGGAATGCAAACATACAATAGGTTGGTACAATACTATTCATTGTGTGTTTGCAAGCCAATATAATAATTTGATTTCTTCTTGTTAGTGGGTGGTGGCTCTAATAATCTATGTTTACCAATCACTGGTAGCTATAAGTTTTGATATATTTTGTGTGACATACCATGATTCGGCCGAGGTTCACTAGGTCATATGTCATGGACCACCCTAACAATAATATGGGTGATGAGCTTCATACACCTGGTAGAAAGCAATGGTCTAGGAGAAATCACATCAATACTAATTCCCAAGGACCTTCAAGAGATAGAGTACCTACACCACATCCCCATGAAACTTTATCTTCTTCTGATGACCTCGAACATGTCAAGAATGTCATGCCTAGTGTACACTTTGTTCGAGAAGAAGAAATCACTGAAGTAGGTTATTTCCCTGTGAGAGAAACCCTAGAACAACTAGGAGAAACTTATGCCACTGAGATGGCCTCATATGATTCTAAAAAATTGAGGGAAGAGGTGGTTGCTTTAAGAAAGAAGGAGTGTGAACAACTGGCTAAGATTGTTGAGATTGCTAATAGAGTGAAAATAATGGAACAACAAATTTATGAATTTCTCATGGAGAGGCAAGAACTTATCATCAAAACTAGAAGAAATGAAGCCCAGGCTAGGGATCTAAGCCAAAATGTTCAGGGTTTAGACAAAGAATTGTTTGGTGATATGGAGGTTTTGAGCAAACAGGATCAGGATACCAAGCTTAACAAAAATGAGTTTGAAGGAACGGGCCATGTTCTCAAGCAATTGCACCCCTCTAAAATCCAGAGAAATGAGGATATTAAAAATGCTCCCAAAGAAGTCCCTGATAAGGGAAAACAAAAAATGGTGAGTGTGAATATTAATAAGCCTAAGAAAATTGTTGTTGTTCCTAGTGTACCTTCTCAAACAAGTGTAGATTTGGAAAAAGCTAGAAAAGCTAAAGAGGATTTAGCTATTCAACTTGAGAAACTAGAATTGGAAGCTATTGCAAATGAGATGAAGAGGAAGATTGCTTTCTTGCACGCCAATATAAACACATCTACTAGTAGCTCTGTCCCTATTATCTCAGGAATGATCCCACCCAATTAGCCTAATACTTCACTTCCAAATCCTCAAGCCCTTCATCTTGGACAAAGTACACTTGGATCAAATCTGAATACAAGTCAAGTTCCCCTTGCAGCTAGTGGTCCGATGGGGACTGTACCTTGTCAAAATATTGCAGCAACCCCTCCAATCCAGCCAAACTTCCAAAGGAGACCAGTCCATTTGGATAGGTATAGGCCTTTATTCTTTGATGGTATTCCTAGTCAACCCAATGCTGTCCCAAATGAAATCAGAAAGAAAATTCCATTGTTCACTAGAAATAATGTAATTACCTGTGAAGAACACTTGAAATTTTTCACAGATAAAGTTAATCACTATGAGATTGAGCATGAGGATGTTATAATGAAGCTTTTTGTTCAATCATTAGTTGAAGATGCTCGAGATTGGTATAGAGGCTTGCCAGAGAATAGTATTGCATCATGGGAGGAATTTGTTAGATGTTTTAAAGAACAATATGCAGAACATGTAAATTCAAGCTACATGCTCAATGAGTTCAACAATATCAAGAAGCATTACAATGAGAACATGTCAGAGTTTAATAGAAGATTCCAAAAGGCTATGTATAAATTGTTCCAAGTATTAAGATTAGATGATGCAGTTTGCCTAACCACATATTTCAATTCTATGGATGGTAAAATGTCTTATCTATTAAGAGATAAGAATCCCTATACCCTTAGGGATGCATTTAAATTGGCCATAAATATTGAAAGCAACCGCAAGGCATCTAGTCAAATGTACAAGAGGGATGAGGGTAGATTGTGGAAGGAAACCGGGACACAACTTGCAAGGCCATCCAAAGATGAGGATAAAATAGAAAAAGGGGCTGGTATTAACAAAGACTTCCCAACAAAGTTTGATAAGGGTGGTATAAATTTTCAAGATACTAAACCACCTTATCAGAGGCAGGATAGAATCTCCAACTTAAGAGATATGCCCTACAAGACAAATTGGAAAGATGGGAGGCCTGTTCCTAACAACAATGAGCCCCAAAAGGGAAGAGATACACTAGATCCCTTGAAGAAAAGTACAACACATAATGTGGAAAATACCCCTTGGTGTGTGGCTTGTAATATGCCTCATTCACCATTCCAATGTGTTGTGGCTCAGGCCTTGGGAGAGGAGGCCAATGATTCATATGTAGGAGATTATGAAGGATCTAAAAAGCTTGCTATTAACATGTTCACAACTGAAATAATAGGGGACCTTGTATCCTCAGATGATGAAGAGATTTTTCCTGATGTTGATCATAAGAGAATGATTTTCTTAGATTATGAACAACAAATATTTACTCAATCTAATCATGATGAGTCTGATAATGATAATTGTAAAGCTCATATGGTAGAATCAGGATCAGATGAGAAGCAATGGAGAAGGCCCAATGAAGAAGAGATCAGAACTCTAACTGTGGCTGCTATAACTCAAGCCAAATCCTCATACAATTTGAGGAACAGAAAAGTGGAAACTAATCAAGGAGTCCCTAGGTCAGTATTTGTTAAGATATCCCTCAAAATAAAGACTCTCCGGAGTCTAATGTTGTAAATAATAAGGATGAGGGGCTTGTATTTGAAAAGAAAAGGGGAGTGGAAATTATTGCTGACAAGAATAAAAGGAAAATTGGTAGGCCTAAGGATTACCCTATTTTTTCTTTTGATCCCCCTACCTTTGACATAAGACAAGCTTTGTCCTAGATGAAAGTTTCAATCACTTTGCTTGAAATGATGAAAATTGAGGAGCATAAGACAATAGCCCTGGCTCTCATAAGTGAACAAGGGATAGCTCCTGCAATGCAAGAAAAGGGGAATTTAGCAGAAGAGCCTATTTCAATTGATAACATTTCTAATGTATGTGTTGGAACTATTGTAACACAAGAGCCTTCCTCCATTGACCCTTTCTATGTGACACTGATTGTAAATAATTTTTTGCTAAAGAATTGTATGATTGACTCTAGTGCTACTACAACTATAATGCCATATCATGTCATGAAAGAATTAGGACTACAAGTTGACACATCTAATGGGAGGTGCTATGCTATGGACAATAGGGTAGTACCTATTGTAGGAACTCTGATTGGAATTGAAGTAAAGATTGTTATATTCCTAGAGGCCACATGCAAAATGGATGTGGTTGTTGTTGACACAAAGCCCCATTATGGCATGTTATTGTCAAGACAATGGGCTGTAGCAGTGGGTGGAAAATTGAAATTAGATTTATCATATGCTACTATCCCAGTCAATGGGACTAAGGTAAAGTTGTATAGGGAGCCCCATTCCTTAGTTATGATTGAAATGGTTGCACCGAAAGATTTGAACTGCTTTATAGATATTGACATGAATAATTTCATGGTTGAAGAGATAGTACCTCAGATGAAGAACACAGATCCAATTGTGGATGAGCTAATATTGCAGCAAGATGGGCTTTGGAAAATGTTTTTTGATGGTGGATACTCCAAGGAAGGATCAGGAGCTGGTGTAGTGTTCATTTCCCCCTCAGGTATTACATTTAAATACTCCTTTTTGTTGACTTTTGAATGTACCAATAATACTGCTGAGTATGAGGCTTTAATATTGGGACTAGATGTAGCCATAAAGCATGGTATCAAATATTTAAAGGTTCATGGTGACTCTCAATTAATTATAGCCCAAGTAAGATATCAATATGCTGCCAAGGATGAAAGACTAAAATTGTATAAACATGTTGTCTGGGACAGAGTAGAGTTTTTTTATGCTTTCAATCTACTTTGGGTAGAAAGATCCAATAATATCATGGCAGATTTTCTTGCTAATGTTGCCCTTAAGAGTGATGATATTACCCTCACTAGTGTGTCTATGCTAGAGGTCAAAAGTAGGCCTGTAGTGCCTGACAATGTATATAATTGGAAAGTTTTTTAGGATGATTTTGATATCCTTAGATTTATTCAGGGCCTTGATCAGTATGATGGCCAACAAATAGATTTCAATGAAGCACAATAGTGTGTTGAGGGAAAGGAGTGTATCATGGGAAATGAGATAATATAATTACCCTCAAATCATATACCTAAAGGGTTAGTGGAGCTGGAGGGAATGTTCAAAATAAATGATGGTTATCTGTCTCAAAAGTCTAACACTAAAATGGAGGACGTAGAGGGAATAAACTTAGGATCTGAAACCTCCCCACAAATGGTGTACATTGGAAAGAAATTAAGCAGAGAGGTCAGAGGAAATTTGATAAGACTTTTGAAGAGATAGAAGCATGTATTTGCTTGGTCTTATGATGATCTCAAGGCATATAGGGCTGATCTATTTCAGCATGAGATCCCTCTAAAAGAAGAGACTAAACCATTCAGACAGAAACAAAGACCTATTAACCCTTTGCCAGTTACAAAGATGCAGGTTGAATTGACAAAATTAAGAGAACCAATTAGGCATTCTACATGGGTTTCCAATCTTGTGCCAGTCAGGAAAAAGAATGGTGACATAAGACTTTGTGTTGATTTTAGGAACCTAAATGTGGCTTCATTAAAAGATAATTATGGATTGCCTAATATGGAAGCCATGTTGCATAGGGTAACTGGTTGTGAGCTCTTGTCAATGATGGATGGTTTCTCGGGTTACAATCAAGTGCTGGTCAAAGAATCAAAGCATTTTAAGACAGCATTTACAACCCCATGGGGAACATATGTATATATTCGCATGCCTTTTGGTTTAAAAAATGTTGGAGCAACTTTTCAGAGAGCAATGGATGTTGCATTCAAGGAACTGATCAATGTCTTGATGGTTGTATACCAGGATGATCTTACTACTTATTCTAAAAAGGTTGAGGACCATTGTTGTCACTTGGGAAAGGTCATTGTCAAGGCCTTAGAATTTTGTGTTTCCTTAAATCCAAAAAAATGTCAATTTTCTATGACAGAGGGGAGGTTAGTTGGACATATAGTATCAAAAGAAGGAGTCAAGATTGATCCTGAAAGAGTAGAGGCAATCAAGAAGGTCCTTCCACCAAAAAATGTAAAGGGTGTGCAATCTTTCTTAGGGCAAATTAATTTTGTCAGGAGATTTATTGCTAATTTTGTAGAGTTGGTGAAGCCTATAGTCAAACTTTTGAAAAAAGATGCAAAATTTGATTGGAATTCTAAGGCTCAGCAGGCCTTTGAGAAAATTAAACAAGAAATCTAGGAAGCCCCTATTTTGGTGTCACCTAATTATTCAAAGCCATTTTCTCTATTCTCCTTTGCATCTTTTCACACAATTGCGGCCATCCTGTTGCAAAAGGATCAAGAAGGTTTTGAACATCCTATAGCCTTTTTCAGTAAGTCATTACAGTCGACTGAATTAAATTATGAATTAATGGAAAAGTAGGCATATGCACTAGTAAAGGTTGTTAAAGCTTTTAGACCCTATCTTGTCTGTCCAAAGATTAATGCATATGTACCTCATGCAGAAGTGAAAGATATTTTGGTGCAAAGTGAGGTCACAGGAAAAAGATGCAAGTGGATCAATAGGATTCAAGAGTTTGATATTGAACTCCACATTGCCAAATTGGTAAGAGGTTTGGGACTTGCAAAATTAATGACTGAGGAGAACATGGATCTCGTACAAGTGAATGGTGTTGATGTCAAGGAGACTACAATCACTAGTATTGAAATACAACCATGGTACAAGGATGTTATTTATTTTATCAAAAATGCTAACTATCCACAAGATTTGAATGATAATCAAAGGAGAAGTTTTAGACTACAAGCCCAAAGGTAGGTACTAATCCAGGGTGATTTGTATTGGAAAGATAATGATGGAATTCTATTGTTTTGTCTAGACAAACACCAATCAGAAAAGCTACTAAAAGAAATGCACTCAGGGTTGTGTGGAGGACATCATTCTGCCCAGTCCATAGTTCATAAGATTTTGAGGGTCGGATATTATTGGCCTATGTTATTTAAAGATACTCATTCTTTTGTTAGAAAGTGTGAGCCATGTCAAATATTTTCTAAGAAACTAAAATTCTCAGGGGCATTATTGTTGAACCCTATTGTTGCAGAAGCTCCTTTTGCAATGTGGGGTATGGACTTTATTGGAGAATTTTCTAAAAAATCTAGTGGGGGACATAGTCATATTCTGGTGTCTACTGATTATTTTACCAAATGGATAGAGGCTATCCCAACCAAAAGGGCAACCAGTGCTATTGTAATTGAGTTCTTGATGAACAATGTAATCACTAGATTTGGTGTTCCCATCAAATTGGTTGTAGATAATGCTATGAGTTTCAGATCTTAGGAGATCACTAATTTTTGTTTAGAGATGGGAATCATTTTGTCTTATTCATCTCCTTACCATCCATAAGCAAATGGGCAGGCAGAATCCAGTAATAAGAGTATCCTGCAAATTTTGAAGAAAACCCTGGAAAAGGATAAAAGGAGTTGGCATACAAAATTGAAACTAGCATTATGGGTTGATAGGATTGCTGAGAAAAGAGCTACAAGGAAATCCCCTTTTGAAATGGTATATGGTTTAAAGTCTAGGCTCCCAGTAAACAATTTCTTACCAATTTACAAATCCATGCAAGAAGAAGGCATGGAAATCAGTGATCCATTGCAAGACAGAATGATTCAGTTGGTGGAATTGGATGAGATCAGAAGAGAAGGACAAAAAGAAAATGTGAAGTTGCAACAAAAAATGAAATATCTTTTTGATAAAAGAGCAACTGTGAGAAAATTCCAACCTAGTAACATGGTTCTTTAGTGGAATGCCAAAGCTGAAGACAAGGGGAAACACAAAAAATTTGAGTCTTTGTGGATGGGACCTTTTATTGTTCATCAAACTCATGGCAAGGATTCATATTTTTTGCAAAATTTGGATGGTAGAGAATAGGAATTGCTAGTGCATGGACAATTCTTGAAATGTTTCTTCAATTGAGTTCTTTTCCTTTTCCATGCATAGTAGGTATGTATATATGTATAGGTGTGTATGTTTCTATTGTGTGTTGTTTCTTGATTTAGGTTAAGGTTTTATGGTCTGCCTCCCAGAGATTCATAAATTATTGCTATGATCTTGTGTTCAAGCATCCTCAGATAGAGCCATTGTTGGGTATATTCTTAGTTTTCTAAGGTTTCTGTTCAAATTTTGGTTTAATCTCCCTGCAAATGTTTTTGTCTAGTCAAGGGTTCTTAAAATTCATCAAAATTTCGTTAACCAAGCTCGAAAATCCTTGCCCTAGGTCTTGTCCTTTTAGAAAATCTTGCTCATTTGAATAAACCCTTAAGTTGGCCCTAGTTTCTTATGTTTCATCATTACTTTTTTGCCACTTAGATGTTTAGGCGTGGCGGTGTTCGCTTATTCTCAGAATCAGGTAGCTAAGGATTGTATCACTCAGCGATTTGGTGAACACTGTTGATTATTTGTACGATCGGTGGTCATGTTTCAATCTCAAAATGTTTGGGTCTTACATAAAGTGTTTTGGTGATTCGGCAAATGGGATGTAAGCACCAGTGTCCTCTAAATTTGGTGGCTTCGATGGTTTCGCATGATGAATTTAGAAAAGATGGTTTTCCCTTTTGTTCACATATTCTTGTAATAAGTTGGCAGGGTTTGTAATGTTCTGGCGATTGGGCGAACGAAGTAGTCCCGAGTTATCTTAAAAGATTGGTTAAGGCTACAAGCATTTGGTGAATGAGAGAAACAAGTAATTAGGGAAAGTATTAACCCTTCAGTCGCTTAGTCACATGATGGAATGGTCAGTGTTTAAAGTTTTGGGCGATTCAGCGAACCCTCTATTCACTGAGTCTCGTAATCAAAAAGTGATTTTCTTATTGACTCAACAAATTAAAGAGTATTGTTGATTATGTCTATGATCAACGGTTGAATCAAAGTCACAGTTTAATACGGGCAGTCAGGAAAGAATTCAGCGATTCAGAGAGGAAAGTTTATTCGCTAGTTCGCACATTAAACATGCAGTTAAGTTTCCCTTTAAGTGAATAAGAGAAGCTGTTGGTCACCAAGTCTCAGAATAAATTGGTAGTTAACCAGGACATTTAGCGAATAAGAGATAGCCTTTGTCGCTAATTCTCTGAATAAGTGACTGTGGTCAGTTTTTTAGGCTATGTTCACTGGTTCGTTGAATGAGGCTTGAGTTAAGAGATTCATTTCATGAATGAGCGAAGTCGTTGATCACTAGTTCTCTGAATGTGAGCTAGGGTTAACTTTCCATTCAATGATCACGAGAACCTTCAATCATTGGTTCACTGAATGGGATCAGTTGGAGAAAAATAATAAAAGAAAGTTAGAGACCATTGCTACGTGGATAAAGTACACTATCAAGTTGGAGAGAAAGCAATTAGCCATCCAATCAATTTTAAAGGAGGGTTTTGTGATGTAAACAGGGAGTTAAAGTAAAGAGCTGTAATCACTACCTTTTTGCCTTGTTTTTGAATTTTTAAATGTATCTGTTAGCATCCTGACATTGGCTAGCTCTGATTTGAAAATTGGTGATATGTGAAATTGAATACAGATGTAATTAAGGATGGATTTGCAATGATTTTGGTAGCTGTACGCATCCGATTTGCATCGATAAATAACCTAACTCATTGTTTTATGTGCTTGACATCAGTTGAAGACAATTATGTTTTTTGGAGCAATCTTTGAGCGCCAAGCAAATAAAGTTTGCAGAAGTTGAGGGCAATTGTGTAGAAGAAATGAGTTAACCAAAGCTGAGTATGACTGCTTCCAGTGGTGACCCCAAAGCCAAGGGTGGTGAAGACAAAAGAAAGCCAAATTATTTAGACGAGTTCATGAAGTTGTTACCTGGTTCTAGCCAGAACAAGAGAGCTCTTGATGATGTCTTTGAAGATGTTCTAGGTCATTGCAGAGATCCTGTCATACCAAATAGCTCAGGTTATACTATTTTGAATTTCTTTTACGGAAATAGAGGTAAGCATGTTCCTGTTTGTAATGGTTGAGCTTTGGGTTTGGGGAAACTGGTTGTCCTTGATGTATTCTTAGATGTAGATTTAATTGTTGCTTTAGCTCGGTGTTATGACCCTATATCTAAAACAATTAGGAAAGAGGACTAGTCACCTTTCGCTACTCTTGATAGGGGTTCTTTCATGAAAGCCTTTAGTTTTTATACGTCTTCCTCTACTGAAATTGACTTGAGCCAAGAAAGAGAGAGGTACAAAAATAATATAGGGTTAGTAAAGGACCAGATGGTGAGGCATATCCCAAAACAAGATAAATATATAGCTTCCCTCCCTACTAGCATGAATGCCCCTTACTAGTTTAAATCCCTCCATCACTACATGAGGCAGACTTGCTATGGGTTGTGTAGAGTTTTGGGAATAGATGGGGATGCAAAACTCTTGCCAGCTGATCTTTTGATGATGATCTTAGATATCCAGAATCCCCTAGTGAATACAAATTATGATTGCATCTAGTATATAATTGATAGAATGCATGAAGGATTGATATTCGTTAAAGAAAGTAAGAATCCCATTAAGTTCATACATTATTCAATGTTGATGCACTTAATATTTTTTTTCAACATCAATAGATTTGATTTGAAAATGTTGAAACAAAGGTTCACTTTCGAAGGCCAGCATAATCCAGTGCAACTGTGGGTGAGGAAATGGAATTCTACTTCAAATGAGGGTGACTTCTGTGTTTTTTAGAATTTCATTATTTTTCCAATTATAAAGATGATAGGCATCAATGTTACATGGATATCACCGAGGATCCTTAAACTCCTAAGACCTAAGCAGTTTGAAAACAAATGGGAGGGAAACCATAATTTGGGTGACTTCTACTTTGGGGAGAATTCTACAATTTTAAGAGTCTATGGTTTTCCCCAACCCCCACATTTGTTACCAAAATTTTTGGCACCAAGAGTTACCTCTTTCGAATTCATTTGGAAGTTGATGTGGATAGATAGAGAACTTTTGGCCCCTCATAAGAAGGGTACTTTCACACCGAGGCAGTTCAAAATTGGTGATTTCTTGATTGGCAAGAGGGCCTTCCCAAAAATTACTGCCTGGCTAAATCAATTGAAGATGGTATCTGGTGCTTGTAGACATGTGGACCCTAAAGGTTTCATTAGGATTGCAAGGTTGACCCTAATCCCTAATATTGGTGTCATTAAGGAACATGAAGGCCTCGATGAAGAGGATGTGATAAAAAATGTTGTGGAGAAGGATGAGGTCACTAGGAGATGGAATAGATTCTTTGATTTGAAAGATCTATCAAATTAGGTGAAAGCAGCCCAAATTCCTTTTGATGGTTTCTTCTCTGACCTTCCTTACTTGAAAAGAATTGATAGGTTGATAGAGATGTACGACACTCTATCAAATCAGTTAGAGATATTGATTGATCAAAAGCAGCCAAAGAAAAGGAAGGATTACTCATCCTCTAATCCTAAGGAGTTTTCTAATGAATCTCAAGAAGGAAATAGACCACGACATGTTTGGGATTTACAATTCATTGATCCTACTCAAGACTAGCCATAGGCAGATAACCTTCCAGAGCCACCATTGAAGAAACAAAGACTTGAGGAGGGAGAACCTTCTAAGCAAAGCAAGCAGAAAAAGGGGATTGATAGACCATCTTCTCTTGTACCAGGTGATAGGGCTTACCATCACCAATTGAGGAAAATAATTAGAGCCAGCAAGAGGGTGGCCACTAAAGAGGAAAGTGAAGAGCAATCCCTGTGGGTAGGACAAGATATCAGAGAGGTGTATCAAGAGGAGTTTTTGAGTGATGACTAATTCATTTAGAGTGATGAATTTAAGAGTTTCCTTATTTGGAGGAAACATGAAGAAGTAAAGAAAGCCCTGCCTAAAGGTATGGAACCAAGTGAAGACACTTTGAGGGCTTTAGCATCTTATGATCCTAGCCTTGATCCTATAACTATAGATGAAGCTAGAGAAATGGTTAGATCAAGTGGAATGCTTCTGACTCCAAGATGGGATTTAACCTTTGCTTTTATTATTGATTAGATAAGAAAGAAACCATAGGGTAGTCTATCCTATGAGGTTCATATTGGTGACATGATTAGAGGAAGTGCCTATGACCCTAAATCCTAGACTGTTGCAATGTGGTCTCTTGCCCCTAAGACTCAAAAGCCATCTTTATTGAGTATAGAGAATCAGATGGAAGGGAATAAGATCATATGGACTATGCAAAATACAACTGATCTTGAGATTTCTAAGGCAATGACTCATTGGGCTAACTTGAATGAAGCAAAGAAAGTTCAATTATCTGAGAGATATTCAAAATTGTTTGAGAGTTCAAGCATGGTGGCCAAAGATAGAGACCTAAAAATGATGAAGATCAAGCAATTGGAAGATGAGTTGGCAGAATTGAAGGTTAGGCTTGAAGAAGCCTCAAAGATAGTTCCTCCCCTCCCATTATAGATTGAGGCCCCTATTTAGATTGATGTAGAAGTACCTGATGAGCCTATTGAAGATTTAGAAAAGGTGGGATTGGATGCATCTTTGGACACTATGGAAAAGATTATGCAATATAGGCAGGGTAAGATAAAAGAAAGGATGGAGTCAGTCCATAAATCAGTCAGCCTATTTCACCAAGCTAATGGAAAAGTGAATGAATCTTTGATCACTTTGGAGCCACTTTATAGTACATGGTCAGGAAGGAGCTCATTGTTTGATAAGCTAGATGACTTGCAAGAATATAGGTCTGATATTCCTAAGGTAGTAACTAAATTTTATGAAAAGATTGGTTTGGTAAGTGTTGTATCCAGTTTCTTTAAAGGTAAATCTAACCAAATAGCATCCAAGTTGGTTATGTTTGATGGGAATTACAGTAAATACTTGCCTTCTATGTATGATGATAGTGGAAGTGTGATCAACTTAAAAGAATGGAAAACATCAATGGATCAGTTGATAATTAAACAAGATGCTTTGCTTGGTAGTGGCAATGCCTTAGATTTGGAAAGGTGCAACAGTATAATTGATAGTTTATTTAAGATTGCAAGTGATTGCATAAGATTTGTAGCGGAGGCTAAGAATATAACTTATTCCATGTGGGATCAGTAGATTAGATCACTACAAGAGTTGTAGGCTTACAATTGGCCATTTGATGATGATGTAGCAGCATGGGACAAACTGACAAAGAAGAAGAAGAAGAAGCCAACTACCCAAATGACAGAAGAGGAAGAAGAATAGAGTGCACATGGCACCTGATCCAGAATTCGAGGGAGAGCATGTTTCAAATAGAGGATGATGTAGGTTAGCCTGTAATGGTGGTCATCATTCATGCAACAAATTTAGCAACTGCTCTAATATATCTTTAGATGAAGGTGTCACCTGCAAAATTGTTAAGTAGTTGAGAACTACATTTTGTTGTCATAATCAAATATCTTTTAGTTTGTACTTTTGTTTTTTGTGCAAGATCTTTTCCCAGCCATTCGAAGCTTGTTGCATCCTTTCAAGGATTCCAAGATGGTTGTGGGTATATATAGCAAGTTTTTCCTTGTTTGTAGAGATACAATTTTGTAAAGAAGGTTCTGAATATAGAGCTTTATTTTCTGCTAAGTTTGAAAAACTGTACTGAAACTTTTGAAATACTAATACAAAATACTGGAACTAATTTCTTATTATTTATTGTCTTCATATGTGGATGTTTTAATTTTCTTATGCATTTAATAGAAAGGCTTTTCAATGCATTGTTTACTAGGTAAATATAGGGGTTGAGCTCAAGTATCTTTCAAGGAAAGAACAAATCTTAGGGGAGGTCTCTGGGAATTAATTGTCTAAATATGAATTTGATGATAGATAGGGGAATTGAAAAAGTGAAATGTCAAGCATTTCATTTTGGTTTTAGTATACTTGTTTTAGTATGATTCAGTGGATGTAGGGTTTGACTCTATTGCCCAATAAATAACGCACTCGTTTAAACTGTATTTACATTTGTATTACCAAGAAATACAAAAACTGATCAATTTTACTTTTATTGCATATTGTATATCTAGAATCATTCTATGACAAGTCCATGAATGTTTATTGTAAGGTTTTAAAGAGGCCCTTAAAAGAGGTTATCCTTCCTTGAGTTCAACTCAGAAAAAGAAGAAGAATGAATTTCCTTGTGCCATTGTCCTATGCTATTTCATCCATAATTTTTATCATAATATCATGTATCAGGATAATTTGGGGAGCACTAAGAGTAGTGATGTTTTATTGAAATAATCCTAGTATAAGATAACATAGCAGTGAAGGAGCTAATTCACAATCCAAGGCTCATTTGTATAAGTAAACCCACCTGAGTTTATACTCAAAGTGAAGAAGGCTTGAAGCCTTAATACCTTAGTGCTTGCATTTTGTCAGATGCATCTATTGGGACTATTGGAGTTATGGTTTTATCAAGAGTTTTTGAATTATAAATCATCTACAGATCTAAGCACTAACACGACTCCCTACTAACAAGTGAATATGAGTCATGCTGGCATGAGTCCATGTCTACTATCTCAAACTCTAAAATGGTATCATCACATGAGGACTCCATGCTAAAATCCTCAACACAAGAGAATGTTGGCATCTCCTGCAGTAACCCCATCTCAGGATTGCAGCTATCCAAATCTGTACTATCTAACTCCATCTCCTCAAGGTAGTCCTCAAAAGTGGTATCCTCCTCCTCTGGCGATCCATAGTCCACCATCATCCTCCAATACTATAGCACTCCCACTATTAGCAACTCCCTCAACATTGACCATAGGACTATCTTCCTGACAAACTGAACTGGAGTCACTGGTTGTCTCTATAATACAATATGGTATAGCACGAACATCAACTACAGGTGTCAACTCCTATTGTATCACCAGACCATCAACTGAGTCTTGAGTCTCCATGCATTTTTTAGCTAATGTAACTGTCATGTGCTCATGCACTGAGATAGGTAATGACCCTACAATAAAAGTGTGGGGTAACTCAACTGGAGAGGCACTGAGCTCTAGAACTAATGTGCTAGGCCCATGTGCAGCTTTGAAATCATCTTGTAGGTCTCTCCTAACCTCCCTCACCATGTCAACCTATCTCATTTCTTGTGTCCTACGAGAAGAAGATCTACTCAAGAGTCAAACCATGTATCTAGCCACCTTGTCAATAGTAGTCAAATCTGATAACTGTTCACTAAGCCTATTCTGAATATCCCAACCATGATCTAACTATCTAACTAAGGCATCAATTTTTCTTTTAAATTTAGACAAACTATCTGATGGTTTCTTCTATCTACTGCTATACGATTTCACCTGTCTACTGGTATAAGTTCCCCTCCACCTATCCATTCAATTTCAATAGAGTGTTGATCACTCACTCATTTTTTTACAAATTCCCACAGGCTGGCAAGAAGAAGGCTCTGATACCACTAAAAGATCCCCAATCCTGATGACCCTGGAATTTACTGTATGTTTCATAATTTGAATCTTTGACTAGCGTTTGGTATCTCTGAATGGTCTTGGTTGAATTCTGATTTCTTTGCTTTTTACTTGTGTTTTTTTCTAGTTTTTGGAGTTTTTAAAAAATAAAACAATTGCATAACAAATGGAAAATAAATAGTATTTAAGAAATGTAAATCCTGCTGCAATTCTTATTATTGTTGAATTCTAAAATAGTGCATACTTGAATCCTTCAGAAATCTAATATATTAGCTTCAAGAAAAGATCAAAACACATATACAATATTGTCCATCACATGAATAAATGCCAGCTACATGGGAATGCTTGATGTGTGCCCCAAATCTAAAGAAGATGCTGTAAATAATCTACCAAAGTGTCAATGAATGCTAAACCACCTAGTAATGAGTAAAGGGCTTTCTCTAAACCCCACGTGAGCTGTTGGAATGAAATGTTTGCAGGCAATAAGATGGCCGCCAAGATGAAAGTAATTCTCTTCCCCCAATTTTAATGACAATACCAAATCAATCACTTCCTCTGTCAATCCGAATGCAATGAAATACCAATCCAATCACTAGAGACTTGCTGAGGTTTGTGTCCCAACAGTCCAAACTTGAGGATTTCATCCCAAGCCACAAATCGCTCTCCAGAGCAATTTCACAATTCAAGAGTTTCAAAAATGTCAAAAAAGGTAATCAAAAAATGAGCTTTCATCTCTTTATAACTTCTCTCAAGGGAAATTCAAACCCTAAAGGAGAAATACACTTAGCACTTTATAATAAAATAATATTTTCCCAATTAAAGGTGTCCATGCTATAGGAAAACAATACTTTATTAAAAAAGTTATAACTCAAGGCACAAAAAGGTCTCTGGATAGTGAAAATGTTTTATAATAATTCGAGACCTTTCAAATGAGCTATCACATGAAGGAATCCCTGACCAAATGAAGCAATTATTCCCTTATTACTCCAAAATGGCTATTAAAATAGCCTTATTATAAATTATTTAATCAATGACTTGGGAAATATTTAAATATATTAAAATGTTTCCCTTTTTGCCTCTTATAGCCCAAACCAACCAAATAAACATGACTCTAGCCATGTCACATGTCTGTGACTGATGTTGAATAAGATGGGTCAACTGGCAGTCCCATCCCTAAAATATAGGGATGCTCCTAGAACTTAGGAAACCAATCTTGTCGCATTGAAATTGACACCAACTGAAGGGTCATGAATAACCTCACAAATGGAAACTATCACAACCTCCTAAAATTTAGGGATATCCCCTAAAACCTAGGAGCTTCTCCAAACTTCTTGTAAAGCCAAAATTCGGTCATTGTATGCACTGAATGAGTCCCTATCCATCTCTACAAGCCTATGAGACTCCATTGATAGGCCAACTCCTCCATCTCTGATGTCCATTCTAGAAAGAGGTCATAGCATGAAATTTCTTTTGGTTAATTTTTCTTCAATTATTGAAAATTGTACTCATAGTGATTTGTTCTGTTTGTTTTATGTCATTCCTTTAATTTAACCGGTTTGTTTTGAGTAATATGTCTTCCTTCAACTTATGCATTTGTTGTTGGAGCTTATAAATAAATTGATTTAACTTCATGTTGATAGATGAGCTACAACATTATGATGTTTTGTATTATATGTATCAAAAAGAAAATATTTCATCATCAATGGTGCATAAACTCATTGGTAAGGCAACATACCAAAATAACCCACCCCACGATTTGTTCAATTTTTCCATGGGTTGACAAAACCAACCAAATGAGATGTAATTGCAGAGGTTATATACCACTATATTCACTCATACTATCCCTTAGCTTTCCTTTCTTCTTCTTGAACTAATCTGGAGAAGTCCTCCATCTAGTTGACATCATATTTTAGCTTCAAATTGATAAGTAGGAGATATTTCCTACAATAAGTCAAACTATGATATTGTTATTAGGATTTGATTGTGTAGTTTTCAAGTCAAACTCATTGACCACTGTTTCATGGTAAGTGGTTCACAAGAACCCATCTCTCATGAGAACAAATAGAACACTTACCACTCATTGCATGTAGGTGATGCCAATTCCCTATCAAATGTTAAAGCCACCACTTTTCACACCTTTAAGTTGAGAAAATAAACAACAAACCAAAAAATTGTGTTGATTTTGTATTAGTCCAAAGACCCCATTAAAAAAACCACAACCGTGTTGATAGCCACCATGATCAAGTTTTTTGGTGCCAAAAACACCACCTTCAATCTCTGCTCTGTAGTTTGGAGATATGTTGCTATGGGAAAGTGAAGCCTAATCGATGTATCTAGCTTCACCATTCTTATTCTCCAATGATGTATCTTTTTGAAATGCCATTCATTATTTAGGCCAAAGGACTTGAAGCCTTTCAGATTCTTCATAATACAAACTAAAGCATCTCGAGACTGAAGGTAAAAATATGAGAATTGATAGTAATCTACCTTAGAAACTTCTCCTAAGTTGTGTTTGTGTGTGATGACTATAAAATGATTGTTGTAACAACCCTCCACTCATTCTCATCTATGAGTTAATCATCCCAATGTGTGAGCCTATAGATCTTTTATGAAGTAGTGAAAGGAATAAAAATCATACATAGTTTAATCTAGAAATACTAGAATCTAATTAACTGGATCTAATCACATCATGGCACAATAGTTCATGAATAACTAAAGTCCCAAAATTTTAATCTCCAACCACGTTGGCTTCATCCAATAACTTGTTTAGGAACCCGTTTAAAGGAGTTCCAAGGAAACCTCAAATAATGCAATAAGTTACCAACTCAAAATTGTTTGTTTGCATAATGCATTAACAACCACCTGTGAGTCCCCTTCAATCTCCAATTTATCAATTTTGACTTTCCTAGCCAATCGTAGACCCCAAAGAAGAACCTAAAACTTAATGGTGTTGTTAATCCCCCATGGAAAAGGTATTGAAAGGAGTTCAATTTCATGTCCAGTTGAATTTTGAATGTTGCAACCAGTATTTGATTGTCTGAGGTTCCCTTTGGTAGCCCCCATCAAAATTTAGTTTGTGCCACCTATTTTGTGGTGGCTATCATTTTGTATTTTCTCTTTCCCACTAGGCCTCAATGCTAGAGACCCCATTAATAGTAGAAGTTAACTCCATGTTAGCATGAAAGGATTCATGTGTAAAAGCCTAAATAATTAATATATTAGACTAAAACATTTAAGTTCTAATTTTTAGACTAGATTGATTATTAAACAAATAATATTATTAAAAACGTGCAAACAAGAGGCTTCCATGAAAGTTTTAGTTTGATCATTAAGCAAAATAACATTATAAGAAATGTGCAAAGAAGAAGCTTCCATTAAATTTTATGACCAAACATAATAAGGATGTCATTATGTCTAATAATCCCAATATGTTTGGAAATTGTAAATATCAATTTTCAAATCATTTTCAAATTGTATTGCTTGAATTCCTCAATTATGGGGCTATTAATATTGAAATGTGCATTTGATAGGTCATGTAATTAGTTATATGTGATGAGCATAGAAATCCCATTGTTTTTACCTATTCTTTTCCCTTTTTGCACTTGATATTTATTTGTCTTCCTATCACCAATTCTTGAACGAACTCTAATTTTTAATAAAAGTGAAAAGAAGATTAGGATTGTTAATAATATTGAAATCCATAGAAATATTGATTGTTTTATAGTCAAAATGGTAGGGGATGGTTAAAGAAGAGATGCATTTGTGTGCATGTGGAGTCTAGAAGACAAATGAAACAAGATTGTTATGAATCAAGTAATCAATCCTTTTGTTTTATTCTAATCTTGGAAGATGATATCGCGGTCTGCAACCCTAAGTTATTTTAGATACTTAGTTTATTTTAATCTATTAATGCATACTTTGTAAACAATTTTGATATAGTGTCATGCAGTCCTAATCGATTGTATTTAGTTCATTTTGTTAGCATAAGGATAACTTATATTATTTTCAAATATATGATAATATTAGTAGATAGTGTTGTATAAATATGCATATATGCATCAAATTGCTTATGTAATATGATCTATAATTTTGTCTCAAGAACATAAACTACTATTTTGTGAGAATTCTTTCTTTATGTGCATATCTTTTTAGTAGATTAGAATTAAGTAATTCATCACCAGAAAATTGAGGAGGTTGGGCTCACCCCAAAGCTACGTGGTGATATTTAATTTTTGTTGTGTGGTAAATGTATAGATTACTTTAATATTGTGGATTAAGTTAGTTCATTTTGTGAATAGTAATTTATGTCTTTGATATCAATATTAGAATGTGAGGTTGATGTGATCTATGTTATTTTCATTGATGTCAACATATCCATATTCCAACATCTTGGTGTAACAATTGTTGTGGAACCAACTGGTTTGCCATATCAGTTGATGTGCATCGATAGTCCATTTGTTTCAGTTGAGGTTGTCATTGACAGGTTTTAGTGAGTGTTCTTTGTTGGATATAGCATGTGGTTGATTGGATCGATCCTATTTGGATGTGTATCCTTTGTATTTTTTGGTCACATTTATGAATGTGTAACATGTTGATCATATCAGCTAGAATCAATAGTTTTGGAGATGGTGTGGTGTGTTTTAATGATTGAGGTGGTCCTCATTTCATTCCATACCACCATGGGAATGTCTTGGTTAGAACTATTTCTAATGTTTTGGCTGACCTAGTGGATCTCATCATGTTCTATAAGTAAAGCAAGGAGTTTCAGTTATTCACATGTATCTGATAAGGCTCATATGTGGTGATATGTGAAGTGATTGTGAATCTATTTGTAGGACATGCATGTTCATGTGTAGAAGCATGTTGATCTTAGTGGTGGATTCTATCTCTTTTCATATTTTATGATAGTGAGCCTCTATGTATCAGAAGTGAGACTTATTGTACTAGAAGTGACCTTGTGTATATCGGTAGTGAGCCTTTGTGTACCTGGTAGTGAGCCTTTGTAAAAAATCACCATATCAGTGTCACCTTAATAGGTAGTTTTACATTTCATGAGAATTATCTTCTATGTGGTTTTTACCATCTTGGGTTTCCACGTAAATCTTGGTGTTCTCTATATTGGTGTTTTTATGTTCTTAATGCTTACATTTTATGTGGATGTATGATGTGCTTAACCGACAAATATAAAGTTGTTAATATTGTTGATTATGAGTTGACTGATAGAAGAAAAGTTTTATAAGTTGTGTGGGAATAAATAATTCACCCCCTCTCAATTATTTGGCATGTTCAACAATTGGTAACAAATATTGGTTCCTCAGTAATAACTACTTGATGCAGATTTGATGGCACACAAATTCACTATCCCTTTGTTTAATGGAGTATATTATAGTCCATGGAGAGATAAAATGAAAGGATACTTGGCATCGATTGGTTATAAGACTTGGAAGCATGTCGAGACAAAGTATGTACTTCCTTAGAATGCGCTTAACACTCCAGCCAAAATCAAGGCTTATGAGGAAAATAAAAAAGAAAGGTATGCTATTACTAGTGCTTTATCAAAGAATGAATTAGAAAAGGTTATTTCTTTGAAGACTTCTTATAAAGTTTTGGAAAAGTTAAAAGAGATCTATGAGGGGAATGACAAAGTTAAGTTATCTAAGAGGCTAATAACTAATAGACATTATGAGAATAGATTAGAATGGACGATGGTGAAGATATCAAAAGTTACTTTCAGAGAGTTGAGAATGCAATGAATGAAGTCAAGAATTAAGGAGGAACTATTACCGATGAAGACTTTGTGGATAATATATTGATGACATTAATAGAAATCTACAGTGATAAGATCTTGGCAATTGAAGAGGTGTTTGATCCAAAGAAGTTTACCAAATAACAGTTGTTTGGTACCCTGATAGCATTTGAGCTAAGAAAGTTTGGAAGAGACAAGAGAAAATCTGAAATGACATTCAAAGAAACAAAATCAGATGATGATCCTAATGGAGATGATGAAGAATAGTTTGAAGAAAAAATTTCAAGGAGATTGAAGAAAGGTACTGATAAGTATAAAGGTATGTTACCTCTAAAAAAAATTTGATGTGGTAAAATTGGTCATTTGGCTACTAGATGTCCAGAGAAGGGTCCTAGGTAGAAATTTAAGAAGTTCAATAAGAAATATCACCATGTGAATGAAGATGCTAGTATTTCAAATCATGAATCATAGATATAAGATTATTTGTTTTATGTTGAAGAGGATGAGAAACAAAAAATTCATAATACTAACATCTATGCTAAATTTAATGATGATGTTGAAACTGCTTTGTATATTAGAAGAAAGAAAAATGAATGATTGATTGATGGTGGTTGTTCTCATCATATGACCAAAGATAAAAGTAAATTTGTGTCATTTAGAAAATATGATGGTGGTCCTATTAAATTTGGTGATGACAAAGAATCTTACATTGTTGGTAAAGTCTCTGTTACTTTTTATGGAAAGAATATTTATTTCCTAACAATTTTTATTATGTGAAGGGTTTGTATCACAATTTGTCGAGTTTTGGATAGATGTGTGAAAATAGATATGATGTCATTTTCAAGAATGAAGGATGTGAAATTAGGAAAGGGTCAAGAGACATAATTGCAATCGGGAAAAGAATAGGAATAAATGTGTACAAGATAGAAGGAGCATCAGAAGGATGTCATTTATTATCCCATACTTATGACAATTTTCTTTGGCATTAAAGGATGTGTCACATAAAATTTGATAACTTGGTGAGAATAATCTCATCTCATGTAGTGAGAGATCTACCTAGACTGCATAAACTAGAAAACATTATCTATAAGGGTTGTTAATAAGGGAAAAAGAGAAGAGAATAATTCAAGGAAAAAGACTATTTATCTACCACTATACTAGAGATTATGCACACCGATCTCTATGGTCCTACCAGAACAAGGAGTTTTCAAGGTGAAAGGTACTTTATATTTTTTATTGATGAATATTCAAGGGTGGCATGGGTTTCTTTTCTTAGAGATAAATCTGAGGCTTTTGAGAAGTTCAAGATATTAAAGGCTAGAGTTGATATTGAGTGTGGTAGACAGATTATATGTTTGAGGTCTAACAAAGGAGGAGAGTTTACATATGATTTTTTTGAAAATTTTTATGAAAAGTATAGTGTTAAGAGATAGTTTTCAGCAGCTAGAACACCCCAATAGAATGGTGTTGTGGAAAAGAATGAATCAGACTATTCAGGAAGCAACAAGAACTATGTTGAAGGAGGCAAGTCTACTGGAAATCTATTAGAGAGAAGTAGTACATATTGATCTGTATATGCTTTAAAAAGTTTTGTATCAGAAGAAATATGCGAAGAATTCATATCAGTTATGGTATGGAAGTAAACCTATAGTTAAGTAATTCAAAATATTTGGTAGCAAGTGTTATATATACGGAAAGATGAAGACAATCTTGGAAAGTTTAATAGAAGATATGATGAAGTAATATTTATAGGATATTTTACAAGAAGAAAAGTGCATCGGTGCTACAACAAGAGAATGAACAAAATTGTGATGAGTATGAATGTGAATATTGATGAATAATTTTAGGTCCTTGAGTGACACATTGAGTATGAATCTAACACAGAGGAAAAAATAAAGGAGAAAAGAAACAAGAAGAGGATACTCAACTTCCAATGACATCTACAACTAAGAAACCAAGGTATGTGTAGAAGAATCATTCAGAGAATCAAATCATCAGAGATGGGAATAGAGGAGTTTTTACTAGAAGTAGAGAAACACATGATCATGCTTTTTTGTGTCTAGTTTTAGAAGTTCAACCTAAATATGTAGAAGAAGCATGCAATGATCCAAATTGGGTAAATGTTTTGAAGGAAGAACTTGATCGAATTGAGAAGAATCAGACCTAGGAATTAGTGCCCAAGATAATAGGCAAGAATGTGATAGGTATAAAGTGGGTTCATTAGAATAAGCTAGATGAGAATGGAAAGGTTGTGAGGAACAAGGTGAGACTAATATGCAAGGGCTACTCACAAATTGAAGGTATTGAATTTGAAGAAAATTATGCCCTTGTTTCTCAGATGGAGGCTATTAGGATTTTTTTGGCATTTTCAACATTTAAAAGATTCAAGGTTTATCAAATGGATGCCAAGTTTGCATTCCTAAATGGAGAATAGATAGAAGAAGTCTACATTTAGCAACCAGAAGGGTTCATATGAGAATCAAATCCTAAGGTAGTTTGGAGGTTGAAAAAGGCACTATATGGATTGAAGAAAGAACCTAGGGCCTGGTATGGAAAATTGGATAAATATCTAATTAGTCAAGGATTCAAGAAATTTTTGTAAGACAAAAATATGTACTTCAAGATAGTTTCAGACAAATTTTTTATTTTTGTTGTGTATGTTGATGATATCATTTTTTGAGGAAAAGAACTTTTGAGTATTTCAGGGGGAAACTACGAATTTTTCCCCTTCCTAGTGATCACTAGATGCACCAGTGGGTGCATTGGTCTAGTGCTTTGAATTTCTATCCTTTCTGGATCAATGCTTCAAGGATTCTTTATAGGGGGAGAAGAGTTTGTTAGCAAGGGGGAGCTTGCTAGGTCATTTGCCATTTTTGTCAAAGGGGGAGAAAGTTGGAGATAAGTTGAAGCTTGTTTCTATGCTTTGTTATTGATGAATTTTTCCATCAATGATAAAGGGGGAGAATGTTAGATTATGAGGTTTATGTAATCTATTGTTTTTCCATTAATTTTTTCATTGATGTTAACATATCCTTATTCCAGTCTCTTGGTGTATTGGTTATTGTGGAACCGACTGGTTTGACAAATCGGTTGATGTGCACTGATAGTTCATTTTTTTGGTTGAGATTATCACCGATAGGTTTCAATGAGTGTTCTTCATTAGATGTAACATGTGGTTAATTTGATTGATCATATTTGGATGTGTATCCTTTGTAGTTTTTGGTCCTAGCTATGTATGTGTAACATTTTGATCATATGTGTTGGAATTGATGGCTTTGGAGATGGTGTGACATGATTTAATGATCGAGGTGATACTCATTTCATTCCTTATCACTATGGTAATGTCTTGGTGTGACCTATTTCTAATGGTTTGGCCAACCTTTTTGATCTCATCATAGTGTATAAGTAGATAAATGAGTTTAGTTGTTCACATGTATTGATGAGACTCATATGTGGTAATATGACAAGTGATTGTAAATATATTTATAGGATATCTATGTTTGTGTATAGCAGTGTGTTAATCTCAGTGGTGGATTCTATCTCTTTTCATATTTTATGGCAATGAGCCTCTATGTATTGGCAGTGAGCCTTTGTATATTCGTAGCGATCCTTTGTATACTTGGTAGTGAGCCTTTGTGTACCTGGTAGTGAGCTTTTGTACAAAATCACCATACCAGTGTCACATTAACATGTGTTTTTACATTTCATGAGGTGAAAATATCCCTTAGATGAGTTGCAAGTATCTCAATTGGTAATGGCTCCTTAGCACTGAGGCCGGTATAATACTTTGCATCTCCAAAACCCTTTAACTAAGTTTGAAGTAGTTTGCCCCTAACAAAATCCCTAGTGGTTTTATATTTTTTCCCAGTTGCTCCCAAATCAACTTCCTTGAAGAATACAAAAGGCTTATATAAGTCAAAAACTTCTTGAAATTCTTCCCTACAGATTCTCAACAAGGGTTCACCACTATTATCTTTTACAACTCTAGCCATAGGGTCATACCTATTTTCAATTGCCATCATTAAGTCTACATTCATGAACACATTAGGCACTCTCAATTCCCAAAGATCATATTATCACACATTGGATTCTAGATTTACTAAATGTAATTGCCCATACCAGATTCTCAACTTACTTAAACCCTTTATCGACACTTTAGCATCTGATATGAGCAGAATTGTCATATAATCACACATCAACTATAGGTCCACCCACCAATTTTTGTCCTATGGGTCATCCATTTGTAGAGGGTTTCAACTATTCTAAGAAATCATCAAACAAATTTCTCTTTAGGTATTCAACTTGACCAGAATGAGCTCTTGAAGAAGGCACTTTAGAAACTAGGTCTTTAACAATAATTGTGCACATAAAATGAAACTAGGGCTTATCGATTATCTAAATAATTTGGAATTAAGAATATCCCTAACCTCAATTTAATTCTTAAAAAAATAATTCTTCATAATTGAGAAAAATTCTATATAAAATTTGGCACAAAACAACATAGAAAAATTTGAGCCCCACTTACAACTTTAAATCTTAGAAATACTTGTATTCTGATCAGTGAAATCACGTTCAACCCTACCTTGGATCCAGAATCAGATTCACTTCTTGAATTGATGCAGAAAACTGCTTTATTTTTATTCTCTACAACCACACTTCAAGTCATTTCATCCATTAATTTATACGAGTGAGGAAACGACTTGAAAGTCCTTCAAAACCCAAGTTGAATCTAAACTGTTGATCCAATCAAAAAATTGAATCCAATGGTGCAAATAAAATAGTTAATATTAGCTCAATAAATCCTCATAAAATGTTGATTGGATATGTGGAATGATCTCGTAATCCCATGATGATTAACTTCACTGTATCTTTGATCATGGGACTATGACAACCGTTAGATCTTGTCAAATTTTATTTATCCATTGGAGTATAGCAATCAACCTTGTGAACTTATCTGTCGAGAAAGTTTACTCAAACTTTACAACATCTTTTTCCATCTTAAACTCATGCAAAAATTTGCATCCTAAGTATCTCAATAATTACCTTACAAGCCATCCAAAAATCACAAAAATCAATTTCAATAGTAGAGATAATCGGCTAAGATTGGAAAGGTTTCATAATCTCATAATCTTGTGATAAATAACTACCTTGCGTCTCTGATTTTGGGATCATGGTAGCCATTGATTTCTTCCTTGCTTTATACCGGTCAAACTACATAGCACATTTTTTATTCATTAAACCTCACTTGCCTTTTCAACCCAAAATAGAACATCTTCAGCTATTTTCACCATGTGCTGAAAAGATGTCCTCTTAGTTGCTTGTCAGATAACCTTAATGATTTAAAATAATTAAAAGATTGAAACACTTTGTCACCCAGCTGAAATATTACATTATGCCATATTTCTCTGACTTGGTTGTACTTCCTTAGTCATCATCAATCTATGACACGCGGAAAGATCTCATGATCCCAGGATGAATAAATTCCTTTCATATTTGATTGTGGGATTGTGAAAACTATTGATTTCTTCCATACTTTATCCTCCATAAAAATCTCAAGCATAATATTTAGAAAATTAAATAATAACAAAGGCCAATGACAACATGAAACATGGCATACTCTTGCCACACCACAATCAGTTGGGACCATTACATGAGATTGCCATGAGATCGTAGACCAGTCATAAAATGCCACATTGCACAAACTCAAAAAATATAAAGGGACCCACACAACCCTTGAACAAACAACTTCAAACTTAGGACAAATGAATTAAGGCAAAATAAAAATTAAAAAGAGGCCGAAAAATTAATGTTATAAAATGTTAAGCCAAAAGTTAAGTAGTCCCCTTCGCATGATGAACCAACCCTTCCTTAAGTTAAAATAGGTAACAACAAAACATAACAAGAACCAATCCCAAAAATAGAAATAACCAACCAAGAGAAAAACCCTAAAACCTTAGGCCAACCTAGGGTACAAAACTAGGAAAAAAATTAGCAAGCCCTAGAAAAATTTATAGGCTCTACCATGCTCTACATTAATTAGAGAGTTCATAGAGAAAGTGATTTGTTCACATTATTATTACCATAATTACTATAATAAAGTATTTCCCTATTTTATAAGATGTAATTTTTTGGCTATGGCCTTGGAATGCTCTTCAATTGATTATTGAGCATTGGGAATCCTTTATGTGTTAGTAGATGTATTTGGGGTTGGAGTTTGGGTTTAATCCATACATACTAGAGGCTCAGGTTATTGAGATATTTCATCCTTTCATATTGATATCAATTCATAGTAATTTATTTTAAATGTCAATTTTTTGTTTACTTGTGGATTTTTATTATATGTATGATTTGGGCCTGATTGTGTAATTAAGGTTGCATGGGGGTCCGGGTTATGTTTCTTGGTATCTTATTGTTGGAATCAGTTTAATGTTGACTTGTTGATGAATTTGTTTCTCTTGATCTACTATGTTATTTGGTACCATTTTTTATTGTATTATGATTTATTAGTTCTCTTGGAGCCTAAATATGTATTTAATGGATCAAGGAGACCTTATGTATCCAATTTGTTAGAATGGATCCAAAAGAGGAATTATACATGGGCTGTGTTGTATCTAGATTATGGTTATATTTTGAAACCTAGAAAGTTCCAATGAGATTCTCATTATGGTGCATACATGATATTGGTTTATAGTTCCTCTTTGTTATGATGGCATTTGTGTATTCCATTTATCATCTTGAGTTTCTATGCTCCAAAGTCTATTTTTTTGTTCCTTGGATTTGATGAACCTTAAGGATTTTTTCGTTATTGTTATTTGGATTATTATTCTCTTTTGGTTTCATCTTGGAGCATGTAAGGGAGTGTTTTCTAAGAACATTATTGTGGGAGTGGCCGCAATGGGGTCAGGGCCCAAAGTGGCCAGTCTAGGGTAACCCATTGTGGATTTTTAATCAAGTCAAAATATAATTAAAATAAAATAGGATGGGCTACACATTAATCAAGATAATTAAGTTTCCTCTCCCATAGCCATGCATGATCCTTTGTGGACCATGGATGGGTTGGAGAAGGCCCAATATTCTATAGCATTGATTGGAAAATTGGCAATCCTTGTCCTCGTGAAAGATTGTCAGTTCTACATGAGCTCCACCTGGGGTTCAAGGTGTAGAGAGACTACCATGATAACTCAGGAGTGGGAGATATGTAATGACACTCTTTGGCATGTATCTTAGGATTCCCTCAGTCATACTTATGGTTTGACTCTAGTATAATGTGATGTCTTTTATTATCCCATGTGTGTCTTTGTGTTATGTCATTTATATTCTTTGGGCCTTTGTCATGTCTGTATGCACCCTAAAATGGTCGCCTAGACTTTGGGCCCCATTTATTCAATTTGTCAAATATCAATTTCCTAAATCAATGCTTTGCAATTTTCAAATCAATTCCTTGATCAAATCGCAATTAAATCAATAATTCAAATATTTCTAAGGTTTGATCATTTCATCAATAATTTTATTTAATTAAAAGAAATATTCTCTTTTAAATAAATAAAATAGGCTTATTTAATTAAAAGAAATATCTTAAATAAAATAATCTTATTTAATTAAAACCCCTTTTAATTGAATGATTTTATCTTATTTAATTAAATATTCCTCTTTTTATTAAATAAACTTATCTTGTTTATTTAAAAGATAATTCCTCTTTTAAATAAATAAAATCCCCACTTAAATCAAAATCTGTGATGGAAAAGGAAATAAATCAAATAAAAACAAAACAAAAATCCTTTTCCTGATTCTTTCAATAATTTTATTTAATTGAAAGAAATATTCCCTCTTAAATAAATAAAATAACTTTATTTAATTGAAAGAAATATCTTTTAAAATGAAATAAATTTATTTAATTAAAATCTTTTTTAATTAAATGATTTTATCTTATGATATCTCTCTTTTAATTAAATAATGTTATCTTATTTAATTAATAGAGAATCATTGTTTTAAATAAATAAAAAATCCTCTTAAAGCTCTTTGTGATGAAAAAAGGGAAACAAATAATTAAAAATAAATAAAATCCCTTTTCTCTCCACACTTTCTAAAAAATGAGCTTTATTTCCTCTTTTTGGATTTATCCCACATTGCTCTTGAGGATGCATTCTCTTCCACATTTTCCTATATAAGGAGCCCTCTCCTTCTCATTTCAGATCCCAGAATTTTCATGTTATTGTTATACTGCAGGTTTGGAGAGCAATCTTGGAAGAAGCTTTTGAGCACATTTGGAGCTCGGATATTTGAGACTTCTTTCTTCTTGTCTTCTTCTCTCATGCCTTATGGAAATCCATAGTTTAGATTAATATTGCATTCACATAATAGTTTAAATTCATGTTTCCTTTCATAGATTAACATTGTATAAGCATTCATTTCAATAGAATAGTTTATTTCTTGCATTGTTATCATCTAGACTAGTTTCATTTGCATGCAATAACTTGATGATCATGGAGATTAGCATGCTTTCTATTCATCTTTGAATCTCTCATTTCTTGGTGTACTTGCATGGGCATAACTAGGTCAATCTGAGGGCCTCATATACAAACCCCTGCACTCCACGAATAGAGAGCTGTGAATCGCTGTTTGAGACCTCATTCTTGAGTGTTCTTGAATGTAATGATTCAAAGAAGTGTGACTACTTTCTAGCACACATCTTTGGCACCCACCGTGGGGCAGAAAAGATTAATTTCTAGCCTCATTCTTAATTGGTTTTTCAATTTTAGTGTTGGTTCCAGGCTTTGTACGGCCATGTACAGACTAGAAACCTTATAATATAGTAATGGATGGATATAATGATGGATTCTCTTTCTCATGCTTTTGGTTTGGTTCATTTTTATAAAAAAATAAATAAGTTATGATCATTTTGGTGAAAGTGGGTATTTGCAGATTTGAGATTTTCTGAATACAGTCAGATTGAAACATCTGGTACAAAAAAATTATGAAGAATCAAGACATATAATAATATTTATTGGAAATATACATGAACTAACTTTCATTTCCTTTTTTTTTGAGTCATTTTTATGTAGATTTGTGAAAGTTATGGGCATTTGAGTGAAAACTAGTTTTTAACAATCTGCATTGGAGTTGCAGGCAATGATTTTCTCTTAGAAAATAATTTATGAATGGAAAAAATAAATGGCTTACATATTTGAAAACTAGATTCAATAATAGTTGTTTTGAAATTGTTTTGGTTTCATTTGGATTTTTTTTGAGAAAGATATGTGATTCTCTAGACAGGGTTTGGTGTTTTAAATCTGATTTATGACAGAAAAATTGCAGTCTGAAAAGGTTATTGGTTGAGGAACTAAATGGAATCATAAGATCTTATAATTTTGGGAAATGGTAGTTCTTGATGTTGGATAAAAACTTTATTCTTTCCAGAAATTTTAATATTGTGATTTTATAGGTCAAATAAATCAATCTTTAAAGACTATCTTGAAGACAACAATGTTGAATCAAACTCCTAACAATTGATTTTCACATCTAACCGTCTTAGGATTTTTTTTTCGGATGTGTGCTAAATGCTGGAGTGAAAATATTTGGACCTCAGGTGAGTTCTTAAAATCTCTATAACACTTGGTTTGGGCATAAAATCAATCTCTCATGTGTTTGGCTTGAGTGTTACATGCTTTCATAGAACACATTTTTGATGCTCTTAATGGGAAATGAATGAACATAGATTTGCTTTTATACAAGTTTGTGTTTAAGTGAATGCTTGTGTTTAAACATTAAGTAATTCTTGGTTTCAAATATCAAAACATCTCATTGAGTAATCTAGGGCATGGATTCATTCCTAGTTTACATGAAGAATTAAATGCACCACTTTGTGGACTCACTTCATATTTACTTGGAAAGTTAAATATTTCATGATTCAAACCCTCTTGCACTTATGAGTAGTATTGATTAGTAGTCTTAGATTACTTGTGATTGATCTAGATTGCTATCTTGGGTTATTGGACTTGCTAATCCGCCGGCCCCTCATTTTCACCGTGTGGTTGCAATCTCAGTGCCACATTAAAGGGGAGGGGTCTATAGGAAAGAAGCGTTAATTGTTCCACTAGGCAACCCTTTTGTGCTTTTTGGAACTCACTTGTTTTCTAGGTTGTGGACTCGTTTGTAGCTTATGTGGAGTGTTAAGTGTTCCACCTTGTGGACTCACCTCATATTTTCTTTAAGCATTAAGTGTTCCACCTTTAGTGCTTCTCAATACTTTTTGATAGAGAATTACTTACTTTTCATTTTTTTAGAAGGCCTACTTGGGGATTTCATCACCTTAAGGGATGACCTTAACTCCCATGTTCTGGCAGAGTATAAATATCAGGAGGTGAATCCAAAGACACCTCTCTTGGGAATGAGTTAGATTTCACTCTTGGCTAAGCCTCAAAGAATTTTATACCTTTGAGAAGTGAAGGAGGAGATTTGGGTTACCGTCTCCCCCCGGTTGTGTGATTTTTTATTCTTCTCATCTATGGATTTGGGCCTCACTTACCTTGCGTATATCGAGGACACCCTTTAGAAAAGCCATGTATATCCTTGTAGATAGCTTGCTAGGATGTTGTTGTGTTCTGAGTGCCTGCTAAAACATATCCAAGAACATACACAAGTAGAATCTTTAAGGAGTAGCATACAGTCACTATTCTTGTTCATGTGCAAGGTTGCTTTGCCCCTTGCTCATTGTTTGAAGACAACTGATTACTTGAACTCCTTGATTGCTATCTTATGTGCCTGACCAATGATAAAAATCTATTGATGTATTTGATCTTTTAAAATGAACACAAAAACTGAGTTCCTGAGTTGAAGCACCAACCATTTCACAGCTTGCTTGATTTTCTATCCTGTCATTAGAGACCTGTCTTTGTCCTCTAGGGATAGCATCATTTGGTTTACAAATTCACCTTGGAAATAATTGTCAAGTTGAAAGAAAATTCTTGGTGCGATTTTATCTCTAGAATTGTTAGCCACATTCTTGGAGAATTTTAGTACTCTTTTTGTCCAAATCATTTCCATCAAATTCAATTTCAATTATATTTTGGCCTAGTCCAACCTCTTGATTCAAAAGTGCAAGGGTAGTCACCCTTTGATTTGAAGCACCTCTTTGATAGTGTTGGTAATGCCTTTTGCAATTTCTATCTTACCATCTCCCTTTGGACATTAGAGAACTTTGATTATCCTAGTTTGGTGTTGACATTTTGTGAGGCCATCTTATCACCAAGCGTCTTCAATTCTCAGTCTTCCTTGGTCAGTCTAGGTTAGATCCTAGGTGTTGTTATGTTGCTTAACATCTCAATGAATGTTAATGGTATCAATTGCTCAAGATGACTTTTCCCATGTTTTTCTTCTAAAGTCTTCTATTCACATGGGAAATTCTTCTTGTCTTCCTAATTATTTTCCTCTTATTATCTAGTCTACTTCTTTCTATTCTTTTCCTCTATCATTCCTACGCTTGATTCATTTTCCTCTAGAACTATGAGTTTCAACTATCTTGCTGTGGAACCTCTCTTGAAAATGGATGATCTTGATCTCCTTGCTCAATTTGAAGAGCATTATTCCTCAAAAACTCTTATGGGTGAAAAATTTATGGCAAAAATAGAGGAAAAATCAATTAAATCAAGTGCCTTTGCTAGAATTATCAACATGATCCTATCACAACCTCCTTCTTCCAAAAGTCTTTCATCTTCTAAATCTTCCAAATCTTATCATGACTCTTCTAAACACTATTCACATTCTTCATCTTCCAAATCTTATCATGAATATTCTAAACATTATTCAAATTCCTCATTATCTAAGTCTTCTTCTTCCACTAGGTCTTCACCTTCCTCTTCTTCACGATCTCATTCCTCTTCTACTTCTCCCAAGAGTCTTAATTCTCTTCACGAGACATACCATGATGAGCAATATGATAGCCCTTGTGATACCTCTTCCATGAAGAGTGACATGCCCATCTTTGATGACTATGATGACTATGATGACTATGATGATGGACAATGTAACAATACCTATGAAACCCCTATTCCTAAGAGTCCTCCTCGTCGTGTGCTTGTGATTACTGGAAAAGGGTCGTCACATTGGATAGATTGTGATGGTGATCCATATGACTCTGATTTTGAAAGAGATTTTGATGATTTATGTGAACAATACATAGATGATACATCCACTTCACTTGAGGAAGAGAAAGCTCAACGCGTTGATTATAAATGTAAATACTATAAGAATGTATCCTCTAAGAACTCTCATGCTGAAAATAAAGATTATACTCTCAATAAAGATCATGTTAATGCTAGACCTTTGTCTTGTGATTGTTCCATTCCATCCCCTACTTCTTCCAATACTCCTACATCTCCTAAAGTCGCCAAGTCTTCCAAATCCTTCACAAATCCTATATCTGACATAAATCCTAATGTTTTCCATGTAGTTCCCTATAGTTATCCTCAAGGGCCATCTCTTAAAGATACTCAAGCTAACCTTCATTTGGCTACAAATACTTCTGATAATGCTAAATCTAAAGAGCCTAAGCCTTTATGCGCTATAATACCTACTTCAGCTATTCCTTCACCATCTCTACCAAAGTCTTCCATACAACTCCAACCTACTTCCTTGTCCTTAGAAGTGGCTTCATGTCAAGAGGACTCTAAAACTGATACAAAAAAGAATATAAAGAAAGATCAAGATCAAGAACCCTCCATGTTATCCACTCCTTTTCATGATGTTCTCTACCCATGTCATGGTTCTTTTGATCCTTTACGCCCTTTCTCATTTATTCCACCATGTCTTAAGTCTTCTCCGAAGCAAGATCAAGCTACTACCCACACCGTTGAGCTTATTGATAATAAAAATAACTTTACCATGCTTGCACTTTCCAAAGATGATACTTCCATTAAGGTTGGTAAAAATGGTGTTGTTACTTCCAATGTTAAGCCTATTGAAAATCAAGAGAAAAATGATGTGCATATACCATCCAAAGATCCTTGTCAAGATCAAAGTCTTCCATCTTCTTGTTCTACCATTCCATGTTCACTTCTGCTTTCTGCTCTTCCTAAGTCTTTGCAAGCTTCGAACGATCCTATCAAAAAAAATGCTCTTATTCAAGATGTCCAGGATCCTATTGAAAATTCTAATGCTCACTCTGAAGATGTTGATATCCTTGGTTGTCATATAGATGCTAATGAACTTATTGATTATCCTTTTGCATCTTCCACTTCCATCCTTGGACCTCTTCCACTACTACTAAGGACTTCACATCTGCCTTCCATATTGGGTCCTTATGTCCCTTTGCTTTCCCCTCCTAATTCCCCTAATTTGTTATCCATCTTGGGTCCTTACGTCCCTCCATCTCCTATCTTTCCTCAAGATCAACATAGATGCATACCTTTGAATCTTTTTCATCCATCCACTCATATAAACCAGTCATATTCTCCTTCTTCCACACGTCCCAAGTCTTTTGGAAGCAACTTGAATGTTCAATATAAGAAAAAGAAACAATACAAGAATCCATCAAAAAAAGAAGATCACCATGTCTCCTCTAATAGACATGGAAACATAAAGTCAAAAGAGATATCTAAGAAGAAAACTACAAGACAAGTATGGGTTCCAAAATCCATCATTCAAGATATTCTCTCTAAGTCATCAAAAGGAAATAAAAAGCCTAAGGCTATATGGATTCCAAAGTCTCTTGTAAGAGAGTCTCATGTTGAACAAAAAGTGAAGTTGACATTCAAACTTTCCAAGACTTCCACCTCATATTCTTCCAAAAACATTCTTCCATTCCATGCACCTAAACCGCAACCTCTACTAAACATTCACCATATTCTTTCACGTATTCCTTCATTCAAGTTTCCTCCATCCTCTCACCACCCTCCAAGGTGTGCATTGATGTTGATCTTGCCTTCCTTTCCATATACTCTTTCACAATCCTTCCATTCATTATTCTCTTGCCTTCTATCATTTTTCCTCATTTGCATACTCCTCCTATCTTCCAACTCCACTCACTTTACATAAAATTGTATCCTCCATTTTTCTCTTCCATCTTCCTTTCCCTATCAGCATCTTTGAGCATATAATTTTGAATCCTTGGCATCTTATGGTTTATCCTTTCAAGGAGCATTATCTAAAAGCTTGCCTTCTTCCAAAAATTATAAAATTCAAAAAAAAAAGAAAAAAGAGAAAAAATTGAAAATGTGCCTTGGTGAAAACCTGGAAACAGGCGCCTTGGTAGAAAAAGTAAAGAGAAATAAATTTGTCCTATGGTGAAAACCACTCCCTTGTGGCACCTTGGATAAGTACCATGATGAAAAGCTGGGTACCATGATGAAAACCTGGCAATCGGGCATCATGCGTAGTTCTTCTACACATCTCATCCATTCCATCTTCTCTCTTTGATCTTGACAAGGTTGATCTATACACAAACATTTGGCTATCTTGTGAGCTATCTTACGATGATCTTGCTTTCATTCCCTTCCTATTTAGCCTTCATTTTTATTTTCCTCCATTCATTCTAGCCTTTTTCTATCCTTTTCCCCTTCGGTCTTGATCTAATAAAAAAGAGTAAAACATGATGCTATGAAGCCTCTTGACCTATCTACTCCTTTGGACTGCATCCTTTCCTTCTTTTGCATTCCGCTTCTGTGACTTATCCTATGTTGAGCTTTCATTGCTTATCCAAATGCGCTTTAGATGATAATTTTTCCCTAGTTTGGGTACTCTTGAGGAGTTTGTCTTTGAGAATTTCTTCCCTTCATTCTCCTTCATTCTTTTGTCTTCTATCTCTTCCACCAGCTTGCTAATCCCTCTTGTCCTCCACCTTGCTAGATATTGGGACTGCACGATGTGATCTTGCTTGGGAGTGTGATGCCCATTCTATCTGGGGCCATCCTTTGTATATATTTATTGATCTTGAAAAAATACCAAAAAAATTCATATATGATGCTGAAAAAATTCTAAAAATCAGAAAATGTCCTGAAAAAATTATCATCTTAGTGAAAACCTAGCAATAGGAGCTTTGATGTATCTCAAAAAAATTATATATTCCAAAAATACCAAAAAAATCAAAAATTCAAAAAATTCAAAAAAAATAGAAAAGTGCCTTGGTGAAAACCTAGAAACAAGCGCCTTGGTAGCAAAAATATAAAAAAAATTATAAAAAGTCCTGAAAAAATTATTCGAAGTGGTGAAAACCTGGAAACGGGCACTACTTGAGGCCTTTGCACCCTTATTTCTTAGCATGCGTCCTCGACACTTAGCCTTTCTCCATCATACCTTGTCCTTGTTGCCTTGGTTTGGAATTGGTCTTTGTCTTTGTCTAGGGGGCATCACTGTGTTAGGTTTGGTCTCTTGGATATGCTTGTCTTTAGGACACCTCACAAATGGTGTTTTTCAACACCAACCCAACTGTGTTTTTCAAGACAACCCCCGACATCAAGTGTTTTTCAACACTTATCAGTTTGGTCTTATCCAGTTTGGTCATGTGATCTTACCTACTAGCAAGCATTCGATCCTTATCCTCGGAACTCAGTATCAGTTTACACAATTAAAATTTTTAAATGCAACACTTAATGCTTGAGATATGTCATGATTATTTTTTTTGTGTCCTAACTGTTATTGATTTTCATTGAATGTCCTTGTCTAATAAGTCTCTCCATGATGCATCACTAGAAGACTTGGGGCATGGGGCATGTTTTTATTTGCTTTCTGCTTGTGGGTGTTGTCTTGAACCTCTTATGTGTCTCTTGTTGTCTCCTTGACACACTTAGGAGATTTAAGGCATCATCCTTGATTGTTTTTGCACAACCATTCTCATGGTCATCCCGGCGTTTATGCCTTGATGCGAGCATGGTTTTGCTACATTAAATTGGGTAAGCTAACATTGCAGTCATCTTGACCTTTATGTCTTTGATGCTCATGTTAGAATCTTTCCACATTCCAATCTGATATAAATCAGATTCATATCTTCATAGTTGCATTTTTTACTAGTGTTGGTTGTGTGATTGTCTGATGTCCGGTAATAACGGCCCTATGATGAAAATAAGTTCTTTTACATTCTGTAATGAATGATGAACACAAAAATTCTATGTTACCCTATTGCAAGTACACCTTTGCATTTTCATGTAGCTTGCATTATTTAGACTTCATGTTAAATTTGCACTTTTAGGCTGCATTATGAGTTTGAGAGGGTTTCCTTCATCTTTCTTGTGGACTTTTAGTCAACTATGGTCACATTTTGATCTTCATTTCCTTACCTTCTTTCGTGATCTCAATCGAAATTCCCTATCTTAAACAGTTGATTGATTTTGGGGCATCTTCTTTCTGGAGGCAAATTCTCTTTCTTCTCTCCATTTCTTCCAAACTTCTATCTTTCATTCGCTTTCACCCCACTTCTTTTCTTCTAATTCAACCTTGGGGCATAATCTTTCTTGCTGATCTACCTTGGTTCTGTGATTTTTTATTTTTTATTTTATCTTTCATCTTATGTCAAGAACCTTATGTTTAGTTTGATTTGATCAAATTTATCAATTTACTATTTCTCTTTTATCTCATTTCGATTTCGATCACGAGGGGGCAGTACCTATCAGCTTTAATCTTTGATTCACCTTTATCATTCAGCTCAGCTCGAGATTCTTATTTTTAGACTTGATTATCACCTAGCAATGACGGTGGTGATTTCGTCTTTCAATTTTTATCTCCTATTTTTTAGACTTGATTATTGCCTAGTAGCGACGATGATAGTTTTGTCTAAAGCTTGATTTGCACCTAGCAACGACAGTGTTGGTCTTGTCTTTCAGCTTATGCTTGTCCTGATGTGTTCCCATCCGTCGAACACACATCTGGGTTGTTTTGTGATCCCAAATCGATCTCACACTTCAATTCCATTCTTTGACTGCATGTGATCCTGAGTCGACCCCACATTAGTCAAAGAGGGGCAAATGTATGCACCCTAAAATGGTCGCCTAGACTTTGGGCCCCATTTATTCAATTTGTCAAATATCAATTTCCTGAATCAATGCTTTGCAATTTTCAAATCAATTCCTTGATCAAATCGCAATTAAATCAATAATTCAAATGTTTCTAAGGTTTGATCATTTCATCAATAATTTTATTTAATTAAAAGAAATATTCTCTTTTAAATAAATAAAATAGGCTTATTTAATTAAAAGAAATATCTTAAATAAAATAATCTTATTTAATTAAAACCCCTTTTAATTGAATGATTTTATCTTATTTAATTAAATATTCCTCTTTTTATTAAATAAACTTATCTTATTTATTTAAAAGATAATTCCTCTTTTAAATAAATAAAATCCCCACTTAAAGCAAAATCTGTGATGGAAAAGGAAATAAATCAAATAAAAACAAAACAAAAATCATTTTCCTGATTCTTTCAATAATTTTATTTAATTGAAAGAAATATTCCCTCTTAAATAAATAAAATAACTTTATTTAATTGAAAGAAATATCTTTTAAAATGAAATAAATTTATTTAATTAAAATCTTTTTTAATTAAATGATTTTATCTTATGATATCTCTCTTTTAATTAAATAATGTTATCTTATTTAATTAATAGAGAATCATTGTTTTAAATAAATAAAAAATCCTCTTAAAGCTCTTTGTGATGAAAAAAGGGAAACAAATAATTAAAAATAAATAAAATCCCTTTTCTCTCCACACTTTCTAAAAAATGAGCTTTATTTCCTCTTTTTGGATTTATCCCACATTGCTCTTGAGGATGCATTCTCTTCCACATTTTCCTATATAAGGAGCCCTCTCCTTCTCATTTCAAATCCCAAAATTTTCATGTTATTGTTATACTGCAAGTTTGGAGAGCAATCTTGGAAGAAGCTTTTGAGCACATTTGGAGCTTAGATATTTGAGACTTCTTTCTTCTTGTCTTCTTCTCTCATGCCTTATGGCAATCCATAGTTTAGATTAATATTGCATTCACATAATAGTTTAAATTCATGTTTCCTTTCATAGATTAACATTGTATGAGCATTCATTTCAATAGAATAGTTTATTTCTTGCATTGTTATCATCTAGACTAGTTTCATTTGCATGCAATAACTTGATGATCATGGAGATTAGCATGCTTTCTATTCATCTTTGAATCTCTCGTTTCTTGGTGTACTTGCATGGGCATAACTAGGTCAATCTGAGGGCCTCATATACAAACCCCTGCACTCCACGAATAGAGAGTTGTGAATCACTGTTTGAGACCTCATTCTTGAGTGTTCTTGAATGTAATGATTCACAGAAGTGTGACTACTTTCTAGCACACAATGTCATGTTTTTTCTTATTATGTCTTCATATGTCACTATTTTTTGTGATTTCTAGAATTGTGTGGGGCCTTGTGTTATCTCCTAGCTCAAGGAAGTGGGCCTCAAATTTCCATGTGGTTGGGTGACATATATTTTTCCATCAAGGTCATTGCTTGGTTTGTGACTTTTTGGATAGACTATGTGACATTCTAGCATCTTCATCATACCTTCATACTAGCTTCTTAATGGATGATCATTATTGTAATCTATAGCATATGATATAAAATGGATTTTGGCATTCTACAATATACTCTTCTTAAATGATGGTAAATGTGTTGTACTTATGTAATGATGTTTCATTGAGATGTAATCTTAGATTTAGATTGATTGATTTTGTATTTGATTATCAGCATTATGTAATGAGTTGGTTTTATATGGGTTTATAGATTTTATAAAATATTATAAGTAGCATTATAAATCCAATGCTTCTTTTTATGGCTCAATAGTTTATGCATTTCTAAGTAGCAACATAGGGGAACCTAAGAGAACATGGTGTTGTTATTGAAATATTTTAAACATGATGTATTGTCAAGTGATTGTAAATGTTAGTTATAATAGTTAAAGAAAAAAAATTGTGCCATGTTTCTTAGCATCTTTCATGTTATCCTCTTAGGTTCCCTAGCGGGGAATTCCATCTGGTATCAAAGTGTAAGTTCTAATTGGGAGCTTGACGTGCCCATTATATGTTTCACTGAGTATTCTCTTATTACTGACCCTTTTTGTATGTTTGTAGTAAATAGTTGGAGGTATCTTTCTTACCCTTGACCTCATGTTTAATATTATTTCGTATCATAGTAACAAAAGATTTGAATTGTAGGTGTACTCATTTTTTCTTATGTATTGCTGATTGTTAGCAAATATTAATTTGATAATTCAACGGTAAAAATATCCCTAATATTTTAATGTATCAAATATGTGTTTCACTATGTTGATTCTATAGGTGAATTTACAACATATATATTATAGAAAAAAAAAGTAAAGTATTTCTTCTTTGGTTTTTATCCTTTGCAAAGTGTTTTTAGTGGCAAATATTCACCTTTTGGCGAATTCTAGGAAATGTCATTGTCATAATTGGTGAATCATGCACGATACACGGTGGCCCAAATTGCCCAATTTTAACATGGTAATGGGTCAATATTATTTCAAATCTCCATTAAGATTTTCCATTTGACGTGGTTGACCAGTATATTCACCTTTAACCAATCTGACATGGTTCTTGTAACAACCTCTTATTCGCCAAGGGTTATTAATTATGAATTGAGTATAAAATCTAAATATAGCCAAATGGTCTTTACATTGGTCCTATTTCGCCAACCATTTATTAATTATTATATTGACCAGGACCTATTTCACCAACCGTTTTCCTACATTATGCATTGAATAGGTCAGCACATTTTTGCCAAACTTAAATCAAAATGTTAATGTATTTTGAAAAGCCTGGGAATTCAAAAAAAATGGAAATTGGAATCATGGATTGATATAAATTCAAATCATTTTTTTTAGTCTTTTCATGTCCTATTACAAAATTTTGGAGTGCTAGATTTAAAAATAAAAATCTTGCAACAGTAAACAGAGGATTCATCATTTCAGAGAATCAAAATTCAGAGAAAGAAGGACCAAGGTAAGTAATTATTTTTTCACACTTCACAGTATTGCTATTAATTTTAATTCCTAGAATCCTAGTGACTAGTGAGAGGTCAAGATGTCAGACAAGGGTGACTATCCTGAGTATCCTCAGGTTGCTAAAGGGATCAAGATGTCAGGGGAGGTTGAGACTCAAAATTCTCACTATGCTCAGGGTGGTGAAGGGATTGGAAAGCTAGACAAGGGTAAGACTCCTAGGGAAATGAAGGGTCTAGGATGCCATCAAAATGACCAAAACTTAAAGAGACTACCATAAAGGCTTTCTTTGGAGTTGGTAATGTTTCTTCTCCATCAACTTTTGCAATTGCAAGTGCAAAATCCATTCACAGTAGCTCACCAATACCACTACTACAAGCTAGGGTTGTCATTGAGTTAAATCAAAATACATCAAATAAGGATAAAAATGGTGGCACAGTAGAAGATGTTATAAGGGATACACAAAACTAGTTGGATGAAAATGCTAGCAATGAAGATAATATTGATGTTGGTAGGAAGAAAAGAAAAAAGGAAGTAAAAATGCAGCAAGAGTGGGAAATGACAAGAAATTTTAAGGTTGATTGGGTAGAAAAGTATTGGTTCATTGAGCTAGTCCTAAAAAATGATAAACAACCAATAGAATGTAGGTGTAAGATTTGTACTTGGAAAACTAAAAGAGAGAAGAAGTTGCAGCTAAAGATTGACTATAGAAAAGTATATTTGTAAGGTTTATGAAAAACAAACCATAGACAGACAAGAAATATCAGTAGTGAGATGGAAATCAAAGGAAGAATGTCTTCATGTTAAGTATGCCATAGAATATGAAAATCTTAAAAAGAGAATGGCAGTAATTACTAGTAGTGAAAATCCAATCAAGGTTGGGTTTAAACATGCAACCAATGAAGAAAACCTGACAAAGACTGTTGATATGAGTTTTATTTTTCATATTTTGTCCAGAGGGCATCCTATGAGAGAATTCTCAGAATATGGTAATTTATTATCCTTTTTTAGAGTTCCTCACTATCCTATGTCACATTGGTCAACAAACGTTGGATGGGAAATGGAAAATTGTCTTTCTAAGGTGGAAAAGCAAAATTTACATGAGAAAGTAAAATAGTCTAGATTCATTTCATTATCCATAGATGAAGTTACTGCAGCAGATGACACTGATTGGGTCTATATGCATGTGTATACAGTAAAAGAACATGTCTGCAAAGCTCATCTACTCTGTATTCATAAAATGAGGGGCAATTCAATAGTAGAAAACTTATATTTTGAAGTCAAGAGTGCTTTGAATGAAGTTGTTGGTATGGATGATATGAAAATTGGCAAGAAGTTAGTGTGTGTTGGAGCTGATGGAGCTATAGTAATGCAAGGCCAAAGGAATGGTCTTTGTGCAATTTTACAAACTAGTATTGCACCTTACATGCTTGGCATACATTGCATGGCCCATCGAATGAATTTAGCATATAAAATTATAAGTGATTTTCCTACCGTGTCAAAAGTTGAAGATCTAGTCTGCGAGCTATACTCTTACTTTTGTAGAAGTCCTAAATGTTTTGTAGAATTTAAGATTTTTTAAGAGGGAGTAACACCAAGAAACAATCTTCTCAAGGATGTTGAGACCAGATGGATCTCTTTGCATGAGCCAATAGAAAGAGTTCTAAGATAATATCAATCCTTGATCAAACTAATATATGAGCAACACCTCATAGTAGACAAAGCTCCTGATTTTTTATATAAGTTAAGTCATATAGAGACTCTATTAACTTTAGCTATTCTTTTCCCCATGTTGTATTTAATGAACAATCTTGTTAAGAAATCCCAAGATGGAACTATGTATATCTATGAGTATAGCAGTTTACATAAAATGACATGCATTGTCCTGGATGTTCTGTACTTAGATATGATAACACTTCAAAGCCCAAATTTTTTCAAGTGGCAGATAATTATAGATTTGAATCATGCTAAGATTTTTTTAAAATTTAATGCAAAAAATTATTTATGTGTGTTTGTGAAAGGATATGAAATACCAATGCACCAATCTAAGACGGGCAAGCGAGGCAGACTACTTCTAGTTAAAAAGGTCAATTTTGACAAGATTGTTAAATCTGTTAGTGATAATTTGAACTCAATTTCCTACCAAATTTCAACTAATATTTGTGAAATATTTTCTCAAGAAGAAATTATTGAAGCCATGGGTTGTGTGTTTCCTCATTTTTAGAAAAATGCCAAAGATAAACAAACCGATGCACATATCTTTCATAAAAAAATTGATGCATTGATCAGAGAGTTTTCAAAACATGAAGATTGCAATGGACAACTAATTGAAGGAATTTTAGATTCAACTAATCTTAAAAGACAATGTAGACAATTTGCATCATGTATGAAATTGTAGTTGAAAAACTTGGAGAATCCATTTGAACCCGATGTAATAACCAGGCTTTGGAAAAGGATAGAGCATAGTGAAGTATTGTGTGATTTAATATCAGAATATTTCAAACTTGATGATTTATGTCAAACAATGATATTGGGGTTGGTGTAAGATGAAAGAGTTTTTAGTGAATTGGGGTTTTTCAAATAAAAGATCAGAAACAAACTAAAAAAAAATTTGGAAACTTGCTTGAGGTTGTTTGTAACTCAATACAATGTTAGAGACTTTCCTTATGACAGGGCATTGGCAATGTGGAATTCCATGCATGAAAGACAAGGGCTTTGCAACACTTCAAAACCTGGTGGTGCTATTGCTAGTTGTGAGACAAACGATGGATCTTGATCCCAAACTCAGAATGAAGATGAAGAATTTTTTGATTTTAAATACCCAACTCAAAATGAAGAGGAACCTCTTTCTACTAGTCAATTTTAGGAGATGGATTCCATGTGGGATATAGAAGAATAAGTTTTCTCACTAAGTCAGTGAAGTGATTTAGCATTCAGTTAATATGTGTATTGTCTTAAAATGAAAGAAATTCTATGTTAAGAGAATTTAGCCCTCCGAGTAAGTGGTTTGGGGTCATGTTAAGCACCTTGATTGGGTCTTTGCATGTATTTGGCTTTCTCCCCACTTTCCACTTCTTCTCCGTGCTTGATTTCTTCATTCTAGGTGAAATTAGGGTTAAGGTCTTAAGGAATTTCCTAATTTTTCCTCTTTCATGGCTCTATTTTGTAGGTAGGATTTAGAAATGAGACCTCCTAGTCCTTCATCACATCAAATAGAGGATTTTTGGTCTGTTCCTGACACTGGGTCCTGTTTGGATATCAATTTCTAAGTTTCTGGCATCTCCTGGAACCTCTGCTACAAATCCTGACAAAGTTAGGGTTTGAGGTCAAAGTCGACCTCGACCCTAACCAGGTCAGGGTCAACCTCGACCGTGACCTCTTCCCACCAAGATTTCAAATTTCAAATGTTGACAGTTTGGCTTTCGGGAAAGTTATTTCTTCACTTTTGGGTCGGCTGTTTCAGGCTCCAAAACGGTAAATCTTTTAATTGTATTTAATCAAGGTATATTTTCTAAAAGTGAGGACCTAATTGGGATTTAATTCTTCAAGGTGGCCCATCTAGAGGAGTGTGCCCTATATCACTATAAAAGGAGGCCTTCCTCTCTTATTTTATCATCCACACTCAAGCAATCAAGCATCTAGAGCTCTCAAGTGCAAGCAAGTCTTCAAGCATTCAAGTGTTCAAGCATTCATCCATCAAGGAGTTCCATTGTTAGCTATTGAATGATTCAATCTCTTTGGAGACCCCTTGAAGATTCATCCTTCTCCATTCATTCAAACCTTCACATATGCAAAGGTCAAATCAAGATTGGTGTTGAAGATCAAAATACCATTGATTGGAGACATCCTACATTCATTGAAGCATTCTTACTTGTGGATTTGAGGATTTGAATCCTCTACAAGGACTTCAACATAAGCGAGGTGATTTGTTTCAATTACTTTGTTTATGCACAATATATTTCAATTCAATTTCAAGGTTAATTCCTAAATTGGGGTTTGACCAAGGCAAACCTCCCATACAACCAAAAACCCCCATTTTCTTGCAGGTACAGGTGTGAAATCTCAGATTTGAGAGCGAATTTGGATACCCTTTTCAGCAATCTTTCAGGATCTATGAACAGAATCAGAATCAGACTTCAAATAAATAATGTGGTCTTTGACCTTTTAAAAGGTCAAAGTCGACCTGTGTGAATTTGGAGAAAAGATTTTTGGGTTTTGTCTGCCTCGACATTTCCAGTCCAAAATAGGTGAAGGAATCTTCAGAAAGTTCATACAGAAGCCAAAATTTAGTATTTTCTAGATCTACCCTAATTCAAGGTTAGTATTTGCACTTCAATTCTTTCAATTTCAAGTATAACACATTTTCCACCTAGGGGAAACATCAGATTTGTTCTTTCTTCCATATTAACCATAAATTGATTCGATTGTGTATTAACCTCTAGGTTGATCAAATTGGATCTACTTGTGGGGAATTTGGGTTTGAGAATAGATCTCATATTTCCCCCCTTAAAACAAATGAATGATATTGAATACATTTTAACCTTATTCAATATGTATTTATACACTATTTACTGTACTTCTTGGACTTCAATCTTGACTCATATTACATTTACAATTCACAAAAATATTGTTCATGATTTTATAATTTGAAGTATAATGTATAATGTTCATGTTATTATATTGAAATTTGAAGTATAATCATATAATGTCCTTTTTTCTCATTGTAAAGTGTAAATGGCTCATGCTATTTCAAAACTTAAGCTAGCTTGGTTCTAAAGTTATGCAAACAATTCATCTAACCCTATCTCAACTTTGCTAGATGCAAATCAGGGTCCTTTGGAACCCTTTTGAAGTTATGTTGATGGTCTTATTAACATCTTTGCAAGAGCAGAACTATGTAACAAACACTTAGATATAGCCTTGTGAAGTCCTACACAAAGCCTTTCGTAACCTCTGAACTATTTAACCTTGTAACTTGTTAACCTTTCCAAAGTTATGCAACTTTTGCAATCTCAAGAGGGCGAACTCCAATCCAGGAACACTGGGGTTTTGACACATTCTAATAATTCAATCAATCGGAGATGCTGAGGAGATCTGACAACCCAACAAGAAACTACACCCGTGGAGATTTCTTCCACAAGGACATTTATATAGTAGTTGTTGCTACCAAGGTGAAAATGGCTATTACCATTTGAGGTTCTATCCACATGGTTTACCCAATAAAGGGAATGTCCACTAAGGTTAACCCTCTCTAAAAGGTGACTCACAAAAAGGACCACATGGGGACTTGGTTTAGATTCAAAGATCTGAGTTTTTGATACTACCCAAAAAGGGAGTAGAGCATAATCCTCTAGCCTCTTCACTTCACCCAAACATAGCAAGAAAGTCCATTGACATGCTAAGATTGAAACCACCTCACCAATGTTCATGATTTCAAAAACAATGTCTACCGAGCTCTCTAAATGGGTCCAAGAGAGAACGTACCGATCAATGTTGAGGACTAAACCAAGTAAGACCATGAGATAGTAACAATATCCTCCCTACCTACAAGGGGTACTATCGTCAAGAAGAGCTTCGCATGTATGAAAAGAGAATGAAGCCCAATCTCTCAAGAATGCCACAAATAGTGTTCATAGGGCCTAATTACTATGTGAGACATATATGCAAGAAAGAAAATCTAGATTCATTGTTTCTTTTAGAGCAAAATTGAAGTGTTATCTATGAAAGCAAAAAATCACTCAAGTAAGACACATGAGAGGTTCATTTTAATTTCCAAAATCCAAATTTTATAAAGATGCCACAAAATACCTCAAGTCCAAAGCAACGCTCTTAATAGATTTAACCTTATTTTTATTTTTGTTGAGCTTTTCTATGCAAGCAAGCCATGAACTCTCAAACAAGAAAACAAGCAAACAAGATATGCAATGTATATCCAACTTATGAAAACCCTAGGATTAGATCTGAAAATCAAGTTTTAGGAGCAATAATAGCCAGAAAATAGTCCAAATGACAACTCATATCATGCATTGAACCATGAAAAATAAGTGGACACTCATCACAAAAAAAAAAAAAAAAATTGCATTTGACCTAGTCAACAAGATCTAATTTTTTTGATATGATTTCAGCCACAAAAATAGAAATGAAAAATAGAGACCAATACTAAAAAATAGAGATTTTTCCAAAAATGTAAAAATTTTAGAAAAATCTCTTCATTTGTGCCCTAGAGATGCATTTTACTAAAATAGACTAGCTTTTTAAAATTGATTATTTGAGCTATGACATTGCATCCAAATTTAAAACACAAAGAATGGACCCCATGTATAATTTAAATAGCTTTTTGAAAATGTAAAAATTTCTCAAAAATATGCTGATTTGCGCCAAAAATTAATTTTTTATGAAAACTAAAGAAAAAATTATAAAAAATTAAAAATAGCTCAAAAAATTTTGAAGGTTTTATTTAAGCTTCTCTAGTATGTTTCCAACCTAGAAAAAAAAATTTAGACCAAAACACCAAGCCGTTTGGGAGATATGATCAAATCTTTGAAAATATAGAGTTTTTGGCTCCAAGCAAATCTGCACAAGGGGTTTAGCTCCAAAAATAACCAAAACCAACATGTAAAGGTGGGTTGCCCCACAGTGGACACCAAAAATGTGTGCTAAAATATTGACACACTTATATGAGTCATTCAATTCAAGATTTCTCAAGAATGAGGTCTCAAATGGTGACTGGTAGCTCTCTATTCATGGAGTGCAAGGGTTTATAATGGAGGCCCTCTGATTAGACCTAGTTTGTGCCCATACAAGTACACCATAAAATGAGAGATTCAAAAAGGAAAAACAAGAATGCTAGTCTCCATGATCATCAAGTATGCATGCAAATGAAAATGAAAGCTATTATATATGATAACAATGCATAAAAAAAAATTAATCTATGAAAGGAAATGCTTATGCAAGATTATTTTATGAAATGAAATATGAATCTAATCTAATATGAATGTGCAAGAGTAATCTAAATGGATTTTCATGGAGGCATGAGAGAAGAAGACAAGAAAAGAGAAATTGCAATGTTCAAGCTCAAGTGCTCAAATTCTCTTCCAAAATCGCTCTCCAAACCTGCATAACAATAACATAAATCTTGATTTCTAAAATCTCCATGCATAAAATGAGAAGGAAAGGGCTCCTTATAAAGGATTTAGAAATGAATGGACGGTCAAGATTAAGAGGCAAAAAGAAATGAGCAATGGTGGAGATTAAATCTTGGTTGATCCATGTGCTCAAGATTATCAAGAGGCAAAATCAATGGACATGGTTAAGAGGCAAAAAGATGTGTGGAAGAGATTAAGAGGCAAAAGGAGATTCAACTCATCTTGGAAAGTGTGCATTCAATGTGTAGACAACAAGTATTTTTATTTTATTATTTATTTATTATTTTTAGCAAAGTGGTTTTCATTATTTAATTAAAAGATTTTTTATTTATTTAAAAGAGATTTGTTCTTTTAATTAAATGTGCCTTAGGATAAAGTGATTTTATTATTTAATTAAAAGGGATTTTTATTTAATTAAAAGGGAGCATGTTCTCTTAACTAAATAAAACTTAGGATAAAATGATCAAACCTTAGGAAATATTGAAGTAATTGAATTAATTACAATTTGATCAAGGAAATTGATTTGAATTGAAAATATTGCAAAAAATTGATTCAAGAAATTAATAAATTGATGAATGGGGGCCCAAAGTCTAGGCAACCATTTTAGGGTGCATACATTTGCCCCTCTTTGACTAATGTGTGATCTTCATGGGAACACATGTAGTCAAAGAATGACGTTGAATGAACCCAAATTTCTCTTTTAAGACTTCATTGAAAACATCCCACAAATAGAAGACAGAAAAATAAGTCATGAACCATCACAACATCTCTAATCACTTGTGTATATCTTGGAGATACATAAGAACATGACTTGCAAAAATCAAGACATAATAAAACCAACTTGACTCAACAAGTTACATCCATACTGATTATGTGTTTGTGTTTTTGTTGTCGTTTGGACATTGAATTTTGACACTTTTTTTATGTTGTCTGGTTTCAAGAATAAGGTACCCTATATAAGACTGATATGTCTAGTTTTGAGTGTTCCCTCACTTGTCTAAGACGACATCATTTTTTACAAAATACATAATTGTGGGAATCTGTTGATAGATAAGACAGTTTGGTCAATTTTACTAAACTAGTTTGACTATTTTGACTTGGTTCTATTGAAGCTCAGACTTGTTGTATGACATCGTTCAACGCCTATTTTTTATGTGAAATAATTAGCTTATGTACAAAGGAGATTTATTGCAAATTTTTTCTTAGTTTTTTTAATTTTTTTTGTTTGTCTTGGACAAAAAAAATTTATTTTTGAGGACTCTTTTGTAATGTTTTTGTTATTTTCTAAGAACATTTTTGTTGTGTTTTTGGTATTTTTGAAGGATTTTTTCTAATTTTTATATTTTTTAGGACATTTTTTCAATATTTTTTGTATTTTTTATAAAATTTTATTGTGTTTTTGGTATCTTTTTAGGACTTGATGGATCATGACATTGCAGTGCCCCCACTCAAGACTAAGTGGTCAATTTACTATGGAATGGCCATGATAGATTGACTTGGTGCAAAATGTGACAGAATATGCTAAGACAAAGATAACTAACAAATCTCAATCCATGATAGAGATGAGAAATTATTTTATCACAGAAAATGGGACATAATGACATGTGATGCCAGGTTGGACCAATGATAGATGATGGAGCAATGATCCCTACACATGGCACTAGATTGCTCAATTTTCACCATGGTACTTTCCCAAGGTGCCACCAAAGTGTTTTTCACCGTAGGACAGATTTATTTCTCTTGTTTTTCTATTTTTGTGTCACCAAAGACACCTAATTGCCATGATTTTTCCAAGGAAACATTTTTTTACTTATTTGATTTTTTTGGTATTTTTTTACTTTTATGAAAATGGGTATACTCTGAGAGTCATGACTAGTACTTGTGAAGATGCAAGTTGTTGATAGGATCAGATAGAGGCTGGCCCTCTAATGTGGATATCTAATATGATTTAGATCCATAGACTGATGTGATGATGTAAGGACCCAACCAATTTGGTTCAAGATTTCTTGGTTTTTCTCTTTTCATTTGAGTTTTCTGATTTTCCATTTGAACCAAGTCAACAACTTCAAAAGACCATGGTATGAAATTTTTATTGTAACTTCTCCTGAGATATTTTTGATATGCTTACAAGTGTGTTAGTGTATTTTGTCTCTTTTCATATAGTAACTCTATCTCATGTAGTCAAGATACTTGATATTCCTCATCTGAGATGATGTGCTAAAGAGATACTCGTAGTGATGGGATCTCGACCTCTATTGGGTGCAAGATAGATTTGGTACCGTATAGTAGTGAATATGTAGTAGCTCATATGGGAGTACTTAAACTAGTGTGGTATTCCCATAAGGTGGGGTTGAGTTGAAGGTACCAAACCCAACCAGCTTCAATGAATGCTTTATTTAAGATTTTTATAATGGTTGTATTCATAGCCTCATCCTAGTCGTTACCTTGGAGGAAGTAGTGTGAATAAAATCTATGACAGATTTGGAATTTTGTACAAATCCCATTCATTTGTTTATTTTTGAAGGGGGGGCCATTATCAATGATAATGGTATGTGGGACTCCATACCGACTTATGATATAGATCAAAAGGAACATGGAAAAAAATTTCTAGTAGTATAGGTCATTAGAATTGCTTCGACCCACTTTTTGAAATACTCATTGGCCATGATGATTTAATTATGACCATAAAAAGATAATGGATGGATATTTCCAATGAGATCAAACCCCTATTGCAATAATGTCCAGAGTGAAGTGAGTAGTTGCAACTCCTGAGCTAGCACATGAATGAGGTTCTTATGAATTTGACACTTTCTATATTTCTGAACAAATAAGAAGGCATTTATTTCCATGGTAGGCCTATAATACTCAATTATTAGAAGCTTCTTTGATAAGGTCAAGACACTAGAGTGGGCACCACAAACACCCTTGTGTTCTTCTAATATCATTGTTTGTTCTTCCTCCTTGTTGAGACATCTTAAGAGCGTACCATCTAGACTTCATTTTTAGAGTATATTGGTAATGATAGTGTAATGAGAGGCTTTACTTATATAGGACTTATTTTGGTTATGAGAAAAGTCAAGGGGAATGATTTGGCTAGTGAGGTAGGGATATATATCTTGGTACCAAGGAGAATTGGGACCAACAATTTCACACACAACCTCAGACTTTGATACTTCAAAAGAAGTGACCATGAACTCACAATGTGTAACCTCTGGCAATATGTCCAACAAAGATCCTATAATGGCAATGGAATATGTTGCCTTGTTCCTGATCCTGGGGATTTGCTATAATATTATCTCTTCAAAGTGTATCATGATATCTTCTTCCATGGTTTTATATGGAATCATTTTTTATCTTTGGTGTCATAACTACCATTTACTTGGTTAGTAATTAGTAGAGAATCCCCATATACCTTTAATTATTGGATCTTCCACTAGATAGTTGTCTTGAGACCTATGAGAAGTGCTTCATACTCAACTATATTGTTGGTGCAATCAAACCTTAGTCTGTAAGATCTAGGAATGGAGTCTCCCTGTGGAGTGATGAAGATGTTAGGAATGAATGCAAAGTATTTTGGCAGTCATTCTGTAGTAGTTGTTGTTGCATTCATGACTTGGATTGTCACTGATGTCAACATAGTGATATTTTGGATATCAGCAGGAAAGTAGGTACAATTTTGTTTTGCGCACATGTTGTATTGTAGATTGGCTTTTGCATAGTTGATGGTATGTTCTTTGGTGTGTTATTAACCTATGTTTAATAGTGCAAAAAGAAATTCATTCATTCATGAGAGTTATGAGCATTTTGGTGAAAGCAGTGTTTAGACAGTGTTTCTGTGTAGCGATTTTCAAAAATTGGAGGATATCTCTTAGCTGGGATGGAATTTGATTTTGTGCAGTTAAAGGGATGTTGGAGACTCATTAATGATTATGGGGTTCATAGTGCAAACTTTGAGGATATGTTTGGAGAAAGTTACAGTATCTGGAAGCTGACAGTTTTATGTGAATTTTGTGTGTAGCGTGTAGAAATTATTATTTTGTAATTGAGGACCGACTCATTTGTAATTATTTGAGTTTGGTATATAAGAAGGAATTTTTTCCTTATTGTAATGAGAATTGTAAAAAAAGAGAATTGAGTAGAGAGGATTGAATTGTGAAAGTTGAGATGCGAATATATGCATGAAGTGAAGAAAAGAGCTAATTCAATGATGAAGGAAGACTTGTGAGTACAGAGATCTGGAATTGTGATCTTGTGTAGCAGAGAGTGAAATTTTGGCATAGTATGAAGGAGGTAATATATTTCATATTATTCTATTGAATAATTCTAAGATCTTTTGGACAGTGGGTTCAGAGATCTTGCCTTGAAGTTGTTTGGGCAGTGGGTCCTTCTGTCTTTGATAAACTCTTAACCAGGTTAGAATCTTTTAACAGGGATTCAAAATCTCCTAAAAGGGATTTATATGTACTGAATGTATTTCATAAGACTCCTAACAGGGTCCATCCTCTAACAAGGAACTTTCATTTTAGTGCATCATTTTGTGGGCATCATTCCCACCGGGGTTTACTCTTTTCAAGAGGTTCCCTAGTCAACATATCTTGTGTTATTGTGCAATTGTGTATGGTTATCTTTCTATGGTTGATTACTACATTGATTATATTGTTTAAAGTAGTTGAATGGTTAAATTATCAGATAACTGATTCACCCCCCCCCCCCCTCTTAGTTATCTTATGGATCTTTACTTTCTAACAGAAGACTATGTCAATGCATGATCCTTTCTTTGTGTGAGATCCATCAAAGTATAGTTTCCACTATTTTAGTTCTTCTATAGAAAATATTCCTTCATCATAGAATTCTATCAAAATTGGATGACTAGAAGGTAAAGGTGCATCTACCAATTGGTTGACAAAATCTTGACCTTTTATTTATTTTCTATCCACATAGTCTATGTTGAACTCACTTACTATCATGTCCCACTTGGCTAGGTTCTCTTTCAATGTTTCTTTGCTCAACAGATACTTTAATGGGATAATTTTATCAATTAGGATCATATTGTGGCTCAACATGTAGTTTCTGATTTTTTGTGAAAAAAAAACTACAACCAAACATTCTCTTTTAATAGAAATATAGTTTAGTTCATAAGCCATAAATTTCTTATTGATGTAGTATATGGCTCTTTCCTTTCCTTATGAATCATTATGCTCTAGTAATTCCCCTAGTGATTTCTCTATAGCCGATATGTACAATAGCAAGGGATGATCTAGAATAGGTCCTACTAAGACCAGTGTTGATAAAATATAGTCTTTCAATATTTGGAAGACCTTTTGACAATATTATGTCTATTAGAATTTTATTTCCTTGTCTAATAAGTACTGGAATGGGTGGAACTTGTCTTCCATTTGTAAGATATAATATCTTACTAACTATAATCTTCTTAAGTTCTTCAGATTTGTTGAGAGAGGCATTGCAATTATGGCTTGGACCTTTTTAGGGTCAATCTCTATTTATCTATGGGAGACAATAAATCCCAAAAACTTTCCTGATGTGAATCCAAGGACACATTTCTTTGGGTTTAGTTAGACCTTCTATTCCTCGAGCCTATCACATACTAGCTCTAATATTGATCAATATAGATTTCTTTCTAGGGACTTTGCCAATATGTCATCAACATAATCTTCCATGGTGATATGCATCATGTCATAGAAAATGGTTGTATTTTCTCTCTGATATGTAGCACCAACATTCTTTATCCCAAACGACATGACATTCCAACAATAAGTGCCCGATGAACTAGTGAAAGAATTTTTGTATTGATCCTCTGGTGCATTTTTTATCTGATTATACCCAGAGGAACCATCAATGAGAGATAGCATCTTACACCAATAAGTGAGTTCAATGATCATGTCAATGTTTGGTAACAGAAAATCATCCTTTGGGCATGCCAAATTCAAGTCTCAAAATTTAGTACAGAATCTTAGAGCTCCACTATCTTTGGATACTAGTACCATATTGGAGATCTAGTTAGTATATGGCTTTGCCCCTACCTTTAGTGGAAAATCATGAATTACTAACTCTATATCTAACCCAGATGTGTAAGAGTATGACCAAAAAAATTCAATTTGTCTATCTTTGAAGAACTAGATGAATTGTTATCTTTTCTTTGGTGTTAATGACTCTGCCAAGTGGATCAATCTTTGTGTTTCTGTAGTGCCAATGTTGATTCTCTAATTTTTCTCTTCCAGAAGTGGTGATTGATCCTCACTAATGGGAAGTATATCAATCTCTCCATACTTGGGTGCCTCAGAGAGGTTTTCACCCTCAGAAACTTATTTTCTTTTTACTATTTTGCAACTAGAGGGTGCGTTTCAGCTTTCACCCAAAAGCCTTACATTTTAATTTTTAATTTTATGACTAGATGATTGATATAAATCCCCAAAGTATGTTGTTCTATCTAATTCAATGTTGAAACCTACCTCATGGTCTCTCATAGGTATAATTTTTATTTGTCTGAAGAATTCAGCAATAGCTTCGTCATTCTCAAAAATGTATATGGTTGGTGGATTTTGGTGTTCCCAATCAATAAGGTCGGGGTAAACCAAGGCTATGATATCCTTGGTTTGGAAGGAGGATATAGGGAGTTTATTTATTGTGTTGATATATGAATTAGTTATTGATCCATAGGTTTCAAATAATGGTGAAGATGAGGGTTCAGATATTTTCAAAAATTGTGAAATATGTGCCTTTTGATCTGTGGGTTCTTGTAAAGAGAGTCAAGAAATGGAAATATTAAGATGTAGGGTATATGTTTTTTGTGGGGTATCCCAGTCATAATCATTTGATCATGTGTCTAAATGAGACTCTTCAAACATCTCAACATAGTTGTAAACACAAGCATTAATATTAGTGGGCAACAACATATTTGAAATGTCACCTATAGGTGGTCTATAATCTAAAGCATGATGTTTTGGGTTTTAGGTAGGAGAAAATGGCTCCACAATTAATTTTTCCTTTTTTCCTAGGTCAAAGCTCCCATTATACCCTTTCTTATGAACAATAGTATACTCCCATCCATATTCATGCACTAGAATTTTGATCTCAAGGGGTTCTTCATCTGTATACAACTAAAAAGATAAGTTTTCCTTAATGATTTATTCATGTATGACACCCCATCCTATGAAAACCATTGGTGGATGGAAAATTTTCAGTTGTTTCTTCCTCTCTAGTGGAAGTGTAGGTTTTTCATATGACCAAGGTGACATAGGAAACTTGCCTACACAAAAGAAGTATGTATAGATATATTCTCCACGTACCTTTTCTTGTACCTAGATCTTTAGTTCTAATGTGGGTTCTATAGTTGATTTTGCAAGACTTGTGGGATCTATGTTTGAAGAAGAGGAAATAGTTTATGCTTCCTGATTGTTAGGTACCTAATTAGAAATAACTCCTCTAAGATTTGTGCAATATAGAAAGGGATCTCTATCACCATGCATGGTAATTTCAACTCCATTATGAGGGAATTTAAGGCACTAATGATAATTAGATGGTATAGCCTTCATGGAATGAATCCATGGTCTCCCTACGAGCATGTTATAATCCAATTCTAGATCTAGTACTTGGATTGCAGTGTCTTGTGTTGCTAGACCCAATCTGATTGGGAAACTTATGACACCCTTGGAGGGACATTATTCAACATCATAGGCTCTTATTATGATATTTTTGGTGATATCTACACAACTCTTAGAGCAGCATAATGCTTGTACCAATTTTAGTGTATATATATTCAGACCTTCTCCTCTATCTATCAAGACTCACTTGATTTTTTGGATATGGATGAAGAATTCTAGATGTAAAGGATCATTGTGGGATGGTTTATGTGCTAGAAGATATTTTTCAATTAAGGAAACATGGTGTGGTGTGTACAGATATCCTACCATGGATTTAAACTCATCAACTTCTAGGTCTTTCGAGATTGACAACTGTTGTAAGGTTGTATCTAAGACTGCCTTGTGGTTAAGCAAAATGGAAAGTAGTTCATAGATGGAGATTTGTGTTGGGGTCTTCTTCATATGGTCTAGAAAATTGTACTAACCTAATGGAAAATTCAATGACTTACTCGACACAATAGTTTTTGATGTGGCTCTATGTACTATTATTTTGGAATGGTGGGTGGTAACAACATAAGTGGTGTCTGGACCTTAGATGGTGATAGTTTTAATGGTCAAATTGGGGTCTACTTTGGTGTAGGTAAGGTTCATCTAATTATCTATTCCTCAGGTAGAGGCATTCCCTTTTCCATGATCTATCAATGGTTTCAAGAAGATATTGTGGTCTATATTGGTGGTGCCAAAAATTGTGACAACTTCTATCTCACTGTGGTTGGTGAAATCTTGGACAAGGTGTTTCAGTTGTATACAGCTAGTTGTTTTGTGTCCCTTTGTTCTATGATAATCATGGTAACTATTGTCATTCCACCATGTAGTTTTACTAGAACCTTCATAATGTCTTATCTTGGGTAGGGTGATTGAATGGGACTACACCAATTTCTTTACAATATCCTCAAGAGGTTATACAAGAGGTGTAAAATCTCTATGTGGAGGGAAGTTCCTTCTTCCATAAATTTGTTGAAATCCTTGGTTAAATTCTTTGACTACCTTGGGACTGGCCCTAGGAGTAATGTTGTTAACTTTATGGTTATTTTGTGATGTTTGAGTTTGTTGGACATTTGTTAGTTCTTGTACCTATAGGACATGTTGTACCATTTGTGTCAACAACACCATCATTTGTCACATTCTTTTTTTGGACCAGTATGTGGTTTTTTCATTGGATGTTGTAGTACTGGTCTCTTTCTTGATGATTCCCTTCAAGCTAAGTGATATTTTTTCTTTAAACTCTTGTTCAGTGAGCTCTTCAAAGGACTTAATGAATTGGGAGTTTAGTTCACACATCAAGTGTAGTTGACAATTTTTAATGAACATGTGGACATTTTATCTCATGGGTATGTGGAAAGATGTCTTGGAGGTAACATTCCTCCAATGTTATAGAAACGAGGGAAAGGTCTCACCACTTTTATGTTTTGTAGTGAAAATATCCATTAATTTTATCTTTATGGCAATGTTGTGTGAATAATGTTATATGAACTTTTTAGCTATTTCATTCCATGATCGTATGCCAAAAGGGAGTCTATAAAACCAATCCATGGATGACCCACCAAGACTTAATGCAAAAAATATCATCAGGTAGGTGTCTTCATATGCCACTTCTATGCAAGCTATAAAAAATTCATGTATGTGATCACAAGGATCACCATTTTTTGTTGTACTTGTCAAGTTCAAGTGTTTCAAAGTTATGTGGAAAAGGTGGCATGTTTAGTGTCCTATCAAATGGATAAGGACTGAGGTCATTTTATGAGTAAGACCATTTAGGAGAACTTGTTTCTATATTTATGACCTTTTGTTGGAGGGTTAACAACTGTTGAGAAAGGACTTTAGTGGGCATCGGTGTAGGTGACATTGTGTTAGGATAAAAAAATGGGATCCCATTGTTATAGGATGGTACCTGATTATAGGGGGTTTTGTACCCCAATTTTGTATGTGTTTTAGGTACATGAGGCAATGGAGCATACTGGGGTGGTGTTGTAGGATGTGGATTTTGAACCCAATTTCTCCTTGTTGCTTAAAGAAGCTAGAAATAAATGTTGAATATTATGGGTTGCCTTGAGGTTTTTGTAGAGGTGATCATTGATTGATTTAGGAGAGTCTTAAATTAGAAGGGAGACCTGTTTGGAGACCATTAGGGTTTTGACCATGTGGATCCATATTGGAATAAATAACTTTTATTGGTTGAGAAGCACCCATTGGATGGGTAAGGGTGAACATAGAAGGTGTTGATGTGGTGATAGGTGCACAAGATGTGGGAGGGAACTGGGTGAATAGAGGATTATGGTACTGGATCCCTAGGGTAGTGTAAGATGTGGTGACTTGGGTTGAATTTTGACTAGTGCCACCAAATGGTAGGACAGAAGTGATTTGAGGGGGTGTAATTCTAGTAACCCAAGATGGTGGCATGTATGTGTCCTCTACTATAGAGGAGGTGTTGAATCCAGCGGATAAGTTAGCACCATTTTGTGCAAGCATGTGAAAGTATACATTTGGTTCTTTTGTCAGTATATCTCCCATAAAATTTATTACCTTAGGTTTATTTACACCATCATCAACCTCTTTATTTGTGCATCTGGCCCTAATTTTTTCAAGTGAGAGATCATCTTCCAAGGGAGGAAATTGTGAAACATCTACTTTTGTTTTCTCGTGACAATGTATTGTCTCGGGATTCTTGAAATATAGTGTCAAGATCCTCAAAGTGAAGTCAACATTCTTAGTAGAAAAATCATTGGGATCTTTGTTTTGGTCCATTGTATCCTTCCCCTTCATAGATCATGTGAATGACATGTGAAAAATATAAGACAACTAGGAGAACTAAGGTTTCTAATTTTTTGGACTTTCTGATTTTGAGATGCAAGGGACAATAAGGAAAATGACAATAAGGGAAAAAAATTTGGATTTTTTTATTTCGGGATGCTAATTCAATCTACAAATGACTATCTAGAGTGATGCCTAAGGTGTAGATATTGTACCCTAAGAGAGATTTTGTAAACTATGAAGGTAAACCCTCTAAGGAAAGACCAAAAATGATATGTGGACTATCTTGAGTCCAAAATGTAGAACAAAAAGTGATAAATTCTGAACAATGATGTCTATGAATAAGACAAATATTGACCAAAATGATAAGTGCCCAAGACAAGGAAAGTAGAAAAATTCATGAATCAAAATTTTAATGAAGTCAAGATAATAAGTAAGACCACTATAGGAATATCCTAAGAAAACACACCCTCTAATTTGGAAAATGCCTCTAGAAAGTGTGATACTTTGACCCTAGGATATGCAAGCTATGTTTTTAGGATTTTAGGATTTTTCAAACTGAAATGATGACTATGCAAGGTAAAGAAAGGTTATAAACTCCAAATGCAAAAAAATAACACTAAAATGAAGTATATGAACTAATATGCAAGGGTATGTTGATCACAAGATTTCAAGATAAAAAACTAGTAGAATGATTTTTTATTATGTTTTCTATGTTGTAGGACAAGTGTTGATTCATTTTGTTATGTTGTAGGACAAATTTTGGATGTGTAAAAACTCAAAAGGGAAAAATGCTCTGCTAGGGTTTCATGCATATGACTTCCTGTCTATGTCTTTGCTCTGAGCTTTCCATCTGTCATACCACATTTACTACAGATTTTTGCATTAGGGTTAGCTTTTAGTATGGCTCCGACCAACTTCGACCCATCAGTTGATGCAGGTGCACAAGTTGAAGCTTTAGAAAGCCATGGTGCCTCCTTTGAACAAACGTCCTCGCAAGTTCATCCCGAAGGTCTTTCATGAGGTAACCCTGATATTTTTCTTAATCTGCAAGAATTTGATTATGCATGTGAATGGTTAGAAAAGAATACTCTGATTGGATATTTTGCAGGTCACACTCCTAAAAGTATCCTTAAAGATTGGGTAAACAAGAGCTGGACCCCTCATGGGGTCCACCTTGACAGTGTGTAAAACCTTACCAAAGGTTTTTTTCTTTTCCATTTTGCTAACCCTTCCCAGGTGGAATTTTTTTTTAGTCGCGAGCCTTGGATGGTTAGGTCATCCCTACTTGTTTTCCAGAGATGGTCTTGAGACTTCACCGTCTCGGATGACAATAAACTTAGGGTCCCTATTTAGGTTGAGTTTCCTGGTCTCCCTTTACCATGCTAGCTATTTATTGAGTCTATTGCTAAAACACTTGGTAAGGTCATTATCATGAAGCATGACAAATTTTTCTATGCCCGACCCCAGAAGCATGTCTGTGTTGAGGTCGACCTTTCTAGGGACCTCAAGAACACTGTTGAAATACAGGTTGGTTCTCTCACCATCTCTCAAAAAGTGCTTTATCTAAATCTATCCAACACTTGCTATAGGTGTCAATTGGAAGAGCACAAGATTAAGGACTGCCTGTTGGTTAGCCCTCGGGTAAAGCCCTCTCCAAAGGAAGCACCGGTCAAAAATTTAGACGCTGGAAAAAAAGAAGAATGGACTATAGTTTCATGAAAAGGTAGGAATGCCTTAGGTACTAAGATGGCACACACTACTTCTACAGCTATGTCACCTCTGAAACCACTGATTGGAGAGCCTTCACCTCCTACCAAAGCACCACCGGTTGTGTCACCTACTTTCCACCCTATTATTTAGGGGAAATCTTCAGCTGCGAGGCCTTCCACTTCAGAGGTGGTGCTCGTGCCACCAACTATTTCTTTAGTTTCATCCCATTCTTTGCATTGGTCTTGCAATCCTGATGGACACTCAGATGACCCAGAAAAAAGGTAGTTTATCTCTTCTGGAGATTTAATCCCCAGCTTTGGCTCTGTACCATCTTTCTTGTAGAATAGTTTCTCCTCTCTTGGGGACAAGGAAACCATGCAAGATTTTTTATGAATTTTTTGTCATGGAATGTGTGAGGTCTAACTGACCTCTCCAAAAAGTACTATGTTCATGATACCCATCGCAGACTTCACAATCTAGATGTTCTCTGTCTCCAGGAAGTTAAAATTTTAGGTTTCTTACTTAATTCTGCCTATCGTGTCATTTGGTCGAACGACATTGTTTTCTCTTCTCAACATGAAGCTGGTAAAGGTGGTGTCATTACTATTTTGTCACCTCTCCTTCATTCTTCTATTATTTCTCATGGGTTTGATCCGATGCAGTGTGTCACTTGGATTTTTCTATCTTTTTACAACCATTCTTTTGGTATCATTAATGTTTATGCTCCCAATGATGTTGTGGAAAGATCTTAGCTTTGGTGCTAGCTAGGTAACAATTTGCCTCCTTCCACTTGGGTTATGTGTGGGGACTCTAATATGGTTGAGCTAGCCTTTGAAAAGGAAGGGATTTTTCCTTTTCGATGGACAGCTAGGGAGAGAGAAGCCTGGTACCACATGCACAATAAATTGGGCCTTTTTTATCCCAATGCTACTACCGCCAGCAGGGTGGGGTTTGGCATACTTGGTCTAACTTCAGAGCTGGTTCTGACTATATATTTAAGAGATTAGATCATGCTATGATAACAGCTCAATCTTTTTTCTCTTTTTCTAAAGATCGAGGCCTACCTATCATTCCTCTGATAGATGTTACCTTGTCAGACCACTTCCCCATTTGTTTTTCCATCACTTGGCATTCCTCTACCAGGCAAGCTGCTCATACGCAATTTTACCTCAACACGTTAGTGCTAATGCATGCTTCCACTATTGCTCAGATTCTTCAAGTTTGGAATTTAGAGCCTCAGCCCCACAATCAACTTGGTTAGATTTAGTGGTGGAATGACGCCATCACCCGTACTATGAGATTTCTTCACATTTATGACTGCCAGCTTGATTGCTACAGGAAGTGTGCTTATGAAGCTAATACTAAGGCTCTTCACAATGCTATTGATGCACTTGCATTGAACCCCTTTGACTCTGATCTTCAACTTAAGCTGGCCCAACTTTGTCATGAGAAGCAAATTGCAGATGCCTATGCTGCTCATGGAGCTCAAATCAAAGCGTGCCTCCACTGGCTAGAGGTGGGCGATAAAGCCTCTAAGGAGTTTTCTCATGCTCTCAAAGCCTAACATACCAATGTTGGTATTCAAAAAATCAAACAAGGATCTGAAACCCTTACTGAGCTCCCTACCATTCTTCAGGATTTTGTTCAACACTATGAAAAAGTGTCTACTTCGTAGGGCAATTCGGTTGCATAGGAGGAGGTTCTTAAGGCTTGTATTGTTGTTACTCAAAACCACATAATGGTTGAGAAGCAAACCTTTTGTGAGAAAATGCTTACCATCAGTTATCTCAAAGAAGCAGCTTTTTCTATGGCTGATGATAAATCTCCAAGATGTGATGGCTTCCCTTGTGAATTCTACAAGCACTTATGGGATGCTATAGGTCCTGACCTGCATAAAGTTTATCTCAAGGCCTTTCATAATAAAAGTTTGGGTACTTTAATCAATAAAGGGAATATCAAATTCATACCTAAGTCTGGTGATCTTGAGGATATTTGCAATTGGAGGCCCATCACCTTGTTGAATGTCTCCTACAAGATAATTGCTAAATTTTTAGCTCTCAAAATCAGACATCTCCTTCCTCTTATTGTTCACCCTAAGCAAACTAGTTTTATTAAATCTAGGTACATCCTTGACAACATTATTGATGTTTGAGAAGGGATGGAATGGGTTCGCCAGTCTAAGTAGGCCACTATATTCCTTAAAATTGATTTTGCTAAAGCTTATGACAACATTGAATGGCCTTTTATCCTTGCCATGCTCCAAGCTCTTGGGTTCAGTCCTAACTTCTTGCAGTTTGTAGAAATGCTTTTTGGTGATGCCTCTACATGCATTACTATCAATGGGTCTTAATCTGATACTTTTGGGCTTTTTAGATCCATCCGACAAGGTTGTCCGTTGGCTCCTGCATTTTATGTGCTTGCTACTAAAGGCTTTGGGTATTTTCTTACCAATTATGTTTCCCCTAGTTTGGTTCAAGGCATTTCCCTTCCTGAGTCCTCTTCTCAGCTTGTTAATGGTCATTTTGTTGATGACTCCTTTCTCACTCTTATTGAGGATGAGGAGAACATTTCTAATGCCTTACAGTGCTTGGACACCTTTTGTCAAGCCTTTGGATTTTCTATCCAATGGCATAAGACTCTTTGTTTCAGACAGTCTTTCCTTCCAGCTCCTCCCTTGCTTGCTAAGTTTGACTAGAAATGGCTTCAGCATGGGGAATTTTTCCACTTCCTGGGCATTCCCTTTTCTTTCCATGGATCTTCTATGGACTCATGGAATGTTGTGATTGCCAAGATTGAGAAAAAGTTGTAGTATTGAATTCGCAAGCCTCTCTCCCTTGCTGGGAAATTTTAGATTTGCTCCAAAGTGTTGGCTGCTACTCATGTCTACTACTCTTCTTGTTGGGCTCCTTCTAAAGCCTTGTATCTCAAGCTAGATTGCCTCCTCAGAGACTTTCTTTGGGCCTCTAGAGATGATAGCAATGGGTTCCACTAGGTTTCCTGGGAATATTGTTGCCTTCCTCGTGATTCTAGTGGCCTTGGCCTTCTCTCCACCCAGAAGCAAGGTTGTGCTCTTTGTACTAAGTGGATTATTCAGGCTCTTACTGGTGATGAGGCCTAGAAGATTCTTGTCAAGCACTACATCTCTTTAGAATTCCTTGTTCATAGGTTGGCTTGGAAGGGCATTGGTCTTCAAACCTTGCTCACTATGAAAGAACATGTTCAGATTCAGGGTACTTTCATCATCAAGAGTATTTGGAAATATTGAGAAGCTATTAAGCCTTGGCTTCGATGGGATGGTGATGCCTTTTGCAATGGGCTTTCTTTCAATCAATAGAACTTCTGGTGGTCCCTGTTGTTCTCTATTCAAGGCATCCCTATGGCCAAGATCCAAGGAGCCAGTGCTCTGCATTTTTTCAAATGTGGCATTCAGATTCCCAAGGACCTCTTTTCTAGGGCCACTATGAATCTCCACTCCTGGGAGGATATACAGGTGCAGTACTATTTGGCTCGCATAGATTGTCAAACTTTTGATCTGTTAGTTTCTACAATTCTTGATAATTTGATTCATAAGCTTGGTTTTCAAGCTGTTTGGCCTTGGTGGAAGGATTGGAAATGGTATCCTGCCACTCCTTTCAACAACTACAAGCCAAGGCTAGGCTACAAATGGTTGTCTCCCCATCTTTCGATGGTGGACACTCTTAACTAGAGATGGCATCTTCATTCTTCCACTTCTCACCGGAGCTCTCACTTTCAGACCATCTGGGCTGCTATTACGGAGCCCAAGATGGCTCTCTTTGCTTGGTGTTTACTTTTCCAAGGTCTTCCTATGGGACCTAGACTCAAAAATTTGGGTGTTCATGACCCTTGATGTCCTTTTTTTCATCACCCTGAGACATTTTTACACATTTTATGGTTCTGTAGGAGAGCTCAACAATACTGGCAGTGGATTCATGATTTTTTCAAACCTTTTAGGCCCGAGCCTTTCTCTTGGCATATGATTGTCTTAGGAGATTCTCCTAGACTTCCTTCCAAGTTTACCCAGATTTGACATACTTTTAGGATGGAGATTTTGTTCACTTTGTGGAAAGATAGGAATGTTGTTATTTTTTCTTACAACTTTCTTGATACAAATGTTTCTCTGTATAAAAAGGCTTGCATATGTAATAATGTCATGATGTAGATTTAGGTTCAAGCTAATAAAGTGGATCTGGAGGTTGCTCACTTGTAGGAGCTGCTCAATCACTAGGGTAATGCCCCCTGCACTATTTCCAAGGTTCCTCTGGATGTCATCTATGCTGAAGGTACTCCCCCCAGAGGGTGCCGCCATGGGTGCAACTCTTTAGCTTGCCGCTCCTGTACCCCGCAGTCTCAAGCTCCCCGCCACCACTCTCCTAGAGGTGGTGATGATGGCTAGTGGCTTCACTCGGCTTCTCCACCTCACCATGCTTATGGGTGGTCTCTAGCTCTGGCTCAGTCCACCCCTCCTGATGCTCTTGGCACTCAGTGTGGCTTTGATTGGCATCCTGCCACTTCCTCCAAGTTTCCCCACCTGACGCTGGCCATTTCTCCGCCCGGGGTGAAAGAGAAAGAAAAGAAAGAAGTTGAAGATGATGGTTGGTCACTCCCTGACCCTCCTATTAACCCCAATGATGTGTGGGGTTCTGATGATAAAGATCCTCCTCCTTTTGGCATTGCTCTTGCTACTTAATGGCTTTATGCCTATTTTTTTATGAATAGTTATTAGCTATTTCTGGCTATGCCGTGTGAACTCTACGGGGTGATTTTTATGTCCCCTAGCCCCTTTTTTGTGAATATGTAACTTTAATATTTTATTAATAGAAAAGGCACTATTCATCAAAAAAATAAAAAACTCAATATATAGTTGTAGGACTAACTCAAAAAAGAAACGATCAGTGTATGTTCAACAACTTTTTTAAGCTACAAATTTTCACAAGGTCTTTCACAATGAAAAAATAGAGACAAGTAGTCTAATATAAGGTCAATGCCTTCAATTGTAATACTATAGGCCCATTGATTAGATTCTCATCAACTCACACAGCTGTGTCAAACAACTAAAACATGAAAGTATTCTTGAAGAAGCTCATGTTTTTTCCTTTTTCTAGGTATTGTTGTCATGTTAATAAAGATCTCTTTCATAACAAAATACCCTAGAACACATATGATGGGGATCTTGGGAGGATATTATTCCCTCTTATTTCACTATAATAAGACTATGATTCAAAGGTGAGCTGAGTGACCTCTAATTAATAAGGTTTTACTCAGATCTATGGAGTCTCCCAAATCAGTTTGTACGTGTGTGAGACACTTAAGTCTCTAATGGACCACATCACCTCATTAGGAACATAGGCCTAATCTAAGCTATCATCCAAACACCTTGCATGATCTTGGTTGGATATAAGACTAAATTTTTCTTAGTCTTGTTTCTATACCGACCAGATGGATTTGCTAGTTTGAGGTCATCCTCCGGAGGTTAAGTGCACCCCCAGACAGACCTCTCTAAAAAAAGAAAAAGGTTTTTAATCTAACAGAATGTCCAAGTGCACCAAACATGCAAGACACCAAGTTAATCGAATTAAGCACCAAAGATCAAATATTCATTAGTCTACCATCTATACAAGCACATGGGTTCATTTATAAGCACAAAACCAGATGGTATTTTCCTTGTTCAATTTTAATGCACCAATCTCAAATATACTTTGTCTTGTTTAATTGTTAACCTCAAAAAAAATTTAAGCACCAAACTAAAAGATGAATTTGTGATGTGTGTTCATACATTGTTCTTTTTAGGTGTACTAATAGAATGATGAATTGATCTTTTATATTTAAAAAAATTAATCATTTTTTCATGTCACAAGCTTCAAATCAAATGTTAGTACCAAAATCCTAAGATCTTTCCATCAAATTTGAATAGTCTATAAGTGAATTTGCATTAACATGAAGATAATCAAAATGTTGGGTGATTTTGCTTACCGTTTCCAAGTATGTGTTAAAAAGTCCCTCATAACCAATTTTTGCTTCCAAAGCATTGATCTGTTGTATGCAAGTTGGTCCCTTGTTCTATTTTATCTCTCTCTTCTCTGTTGTTCCACGAGTTCTTGGATTTTAAATTTTTTGAGTTTTGGTGGCCCACTACATTTTTTCATTATATCAAGATCGTCATTCTAATACAATAAGTGCATTAAAATATAATAGAGAAGTAGAATTACAAATAGAAGATAAATTTTATGTCAATCAAGTGTGTTTTCTTGATTCTACAAATGCATTGATACAAAGTGTTATCTATGAATTTCTAATAGAGTGATTGCAATCATTACATCTCTTGAGTGTGGCGATCTATTTTGTTGAGTGTCATGATTGTGTTTGTTGAGTGTGGCAATCTATTATGTTATCTATAAAAATCTGGAAAATCCAAGTAGTAAAATAATAGTAATTCAATTCAAAAAACAAATTACCAATATTCTAGGATGTACAAAAATAACCGATCATCAGAATAACAAATATAGAAATTGAGAAATATAGTAACCCAAACAATAATTGATAGAGAATTTTGAGTGTATTTTTTGATATGTCATGTGTGTCATTTGGATATGTCATATGCGTCAATTTATTCTGTTAGATGTGTTCTTGCAATCATACATCTATGTCGATTCACTCTATAACTATGTCAAAATAAAACTGTATATGAATCGGAAAAGAGAGAAGGTTAAATTTTCAAAGGCTAGTGTTTCACGTCAGGTTCACCATTTGTAATCGAGGTAATCTAGTAATCGTAAACCTACAATAACAATAAGATGTCAACCACAAAGAGATTGTTAATAGCAGTTAGTATCCCAATATTGAAAGAGGAAGAAGATAAATAACATGCATAAGTATTCAATCATAATGAAATCAATTCAAAAAAATATGAATATGCAAACCAAAAGTCCTTCATCATTTTTATCCTTCTCTATGTAATGTTGGGCTCTCAAAATTGAGCTCAAAGTGTGCCATCATAAGAATTCAAAGTATAATGTAGTTTTTCATTACCAAAATATGAAAAAAGGTTCTGATTATATAGATTTTTAGAGGTCCCAATCAGGATTCCCTAATTCGTGGGTTGATTGGCTATGATTAAAGAGTTGAACTCAGAGTGAGTGGGAATTCAACTCAATTGATTGCTTTGTTTAACAAGATTGATTGATCTGTCAGCAAAATAGACTAAGATTTGATCGATTTGATTGAAGAATTAACTGATGAGGTGAAATAGAAGACTGAATAGATTGATTAGTCAGGAGAGAGAATTGTGGAGTTTGAAAAATGATTGAATAGTTAGGATTTGTGATTGATTAGTGAAGTGAAGGTTAGTATTAGTCAGCTTTCAAGGAATAAATATGATTAAATAAATGAAATAATTTATTAATTTGCGCATGTTGAGAGATAAATAAATAATTAATTAGTTATTTATTTTTAGAGGAACAAATAGTTTAATTAAATAAATATCATTTATTTAATCATGAGTTGGGTATTGATTTAATTATTACATAAATACAATAATAAGAAGGAAATATTAATTAAATAGTATGATTATTTAATTAAATATAGTGACATAGGGATTAACTAAATAGCATTAATTATTTAATTATTTTATCGATGAATAATTGATGAAATAATTTTGTAGTTAATTAAAATCACTTAATTATAGAGAAATGATGATTTTGAATTTTGATTATAGTAGAAGGACACAAATTGATTAAATAATAAAGATTACTTAATAATTTAAGATGAATGTTAGTAAACTTATTGCGTTAGAGCAATTGGTCATTTTTAAGTGTCTACATTCATATGCATATATGATGTCCTTGTGTGTTGGTAGTGCTTGTATCTAAATTGTGTATCTAACAATGGAAATTTTTTGTACTGACCTAGTTCTGATGTGATCTTGCAATGCTAAATTGGCCATGGGTTTCATATTGGAAAAAGTACCTTCTTGGCCACGTTTGTAGTAGATTGAGGTTGCGGTTTTTCTTGAGCATAGTTTTATTTGCTTTCTCATTGGCTACATGAATGGTGTTATCTTTTAATGGTACATTTTTTGAACAACTTTCTTGTTGTTGGTGGTGTATTAGTAGGGGGAAGCCTATGGTTGGGCGGAGTCCTTTTGCTAATATTTTTGCCTTGTAACTCATGGCCCCCTTTGCTTTTTAAATGTGCATATCTACTTAACTCATTCCTCTATAAGTGTACATCCTTATTTGACCACTGCTTTATGTATTTGATCTTCCTTTATATATGTATGACAATTTGATTTGATTTTATAGTCAATCCATAAGAGAGCGTAAGACCTACCCTTGTATATGAATTAGTGCCAAGTGATTCACATGATGAGGACAATTTCGATTGTTGATATAAGTATATGTTGTTCATTCATGAGGTGTGTTTCTTTTATTCTTTATGGAAGTTTCTTTTCTTTCTCATTGGTATTGGAATTATGGTTTTATAATTCAAGTGCTAACTATTTTGTTGTTGGATATATGTTTAGAGGTCATTAATAACAATAAGAATTTCAAGACTTATTATTAATTGTAGTTTCAAAAGTGATTGAAAATATGGTTTAATATGTAGATAAAATGTTGTTTACGAGTAAGTTTTATTTATATTTTTTCATAAAATTTTCATTTATATTATGATAAATATATGTATTATTAGTTCAATTTGAATATGAGTTAAGTAGATGTTTCTAACTAAAGTAATAGAATATTATTAAATGTATAGATTAACAATGGAGAACATATATAATTATGTTTTCTCTCTTCTATGGTTAAGTTCATTGCATTGTGCGACCTTTATAGGTGTGGAGTAGGTACGTTTTATTGAGTAATTAGTAAGTGTTTTAAAAATTGATATTGTCATTCAAATAAAATTCTAGTATACTATTTAAGTGAATCGTGTATATTTTTAATAAGTATATTTACTCACAACTTTTGGGTGTATTTGTGCCTAATGCTTATGTGTGTGTGAGTTCTATATGTATGATTTGGTCCTAATTGTATAATTGATGTCACACGAGGGTCTTGGTTATGTTTCTTGGAAATCTTATTGTTGGAATCATTTTAATGTTGACTTGTTAATGAGTGTGGTTCTCTTGATCTACTATGTTATTTGGTGGTCATGTTTTTATTGTATTATGGTTTATTGGTGCTCTTGGGGCCTAAATATGCATTTAATGGATCAAAGGGATCTTATATATTCAATTGGTTGGAATGGATCCAAAAGAGGACTTATACATGAGCTATGTTGTTTTTGGATAATTATTATATTTTGAAACCTAGAGAGTTCCTATGATATTCTCATTATGATGTGTACATGTGTTGATCCCTATAGTTATGTTGTCTATTAGTGTCTTACGCTTACTAATTTTCTAGGCAATGTTGGTTAGTCACCACTGCGACCGAGTCATCATGTATAGGCCGAGTCATGTATTGTACATTTATTGAGTAGTAGTCACTACCAAGTAAATCAGTGGTCATCGAGTACTTTTTTATTAGCCGATTCAAATTTTTTTGAGTTATGTAAAGAAGACAATGTTGAGCGCCAGAATATAGTAAACAGTAAATGCCAAGTGCCAGAGACATACAATGTCAAGCAAGCCAGAATTGACAAATGTGTTTGTTATGGCACAAACACTTAGTTAAACCATTTTGGCCGACATCTAATTTTGTTTACTGTTTATTGAGGAAATCAAGGAGGTGATTACACTTCTATATTATAATCATTAATCCCTATGTATTGTATGGAACCAATAAGAATTAGGGAAAGGTTAAGTGATAATATGAGACAATCTAGATCGTAGATCTTAAATCTTGGGGGAAGTCAATTGTCTATATAAGATGAGATCTGGACCCTAAAACATAATATGTATGAGAGGAGTATGAATGAAAGGATATAGAACTAAGAGAATATCTTCAAACTAGTGAAGTATTCTAATAGAGTTCAATGATCGAGAAGAATAGAGTCAAGCAGTGAAGAGAAGAATAGAGATATACTTGATAGATAAGATCAAAATAATACTGGAAGGAGAAGATCTATAATCAACAAATACAGTGCAAATTGAAGGATTAGGTACTGATACATTCTAACAGGGGTATCATTTTTAATCTCTTAACAGAGTGGTTTTAACCGACCTTAGTTAATATCTTAACTGAGTGCTTACTTAGTTGTAAGTTATAAATCCTTTTGCAAGGTAGATTGTATAAATCTTATAGCTCTTAATAGGGTAGACCTCTCACAGGGTAGATCATATTTTATGATCAAAATTTGTAGCCCTAACAAGAAAACTTTATAGTGCAGTAGTAAATATTTGTGGGTGTCATCCCCACCCTAGTTTTACCTTTCAAGGGCGTCTGGGTAACCAAAATCAAGGTGTTATGAGTATTTTCATGAATGGTGTTTAGTTTTATTAGTTTCATTACATTGATGAAGTTTATGATAATGCTATGCAAGTTTTTAGTAATGTTAAAATGGTTCAATAGGTGATACCTGATTCACCCCCCCCCACTCTCAGTATCACATTTCCCAAATAGATTTCCAACTATTGGTATCAAAGCATAGGTCTCCTATAGAAGTCTAACCACTTGTGAGGTAAAGATCTTGAGATGGAGGTTTATAAGTTGGAAAAAATCATAGAGAATCAGAAGATTGACATTTAGCTTGCATTACAATAACTTGAAGTAGCCAGAGGAGATCTAAAGAAATCTTTAAGTAGAAGAAGATAAATTGTTATTCAACAGAATGAAACACTATATCAAGAAGAAGATACTACTGGACTATTTGATAATGGGAACTCTATAGGAAGTGACAAAGCCATAAAGAACTACTAGAGAAAAACAACATACTGAATGGAAACATCAGAGATCTGAAAAGAGAACAAGAAATCCAGTCTGTGAGACTCTGTGAAATAGTTGATCAGAAAAAGAAAGCAGAAGAAGACAAGAAAATGGCAGAAGAAGATAAAAGAAAAATATCAATGAGACTTGATGAAAAGACAAATGACATGCAAAGGATGACTAACAATCATCTAGACATGGTAAATCAACTATTACTTGTTAATTAGTAATTAAGCAAGAAAGAGATGGAAATCACCAATCTGAGATCAGAAAACAATCAACTGAAGAGTGAAATGAGAATTGAAAAGGAAGTCAATGAAAGGATGAACAAGCCTAATGAAGTTGTAAGATATTTTGAAGAGTTGTTAAGGTCACCTAGAAGATCTAGTGATACATCTGGACTTGGTCATAATGAGCAATCATCATCCACTGAAGAAGGAGAATCATCAAAAAGTAGAGTAAAGGAAAGCTAAACCAAAGCAAAAACTGCCCACATGTCATCATTGTGGAAAGCTAGGACACACAGCTAATGTCTGTAGAAGAAAACATTGTAAGTCTGAACCTAAACCTAAAGTTAATGGATTTTGTTTTAACAACAAGAAACATGGACATCAGGCACAAGAATGTAGCACAAAGGTCAGTAATTCACCTATCTCACCAAAATTTCAAGGACACTATTTCAACTGTCATAAGTATGGACATAGAGCATTTGAATGTAGATCAAAACCTAAATGGTCATCAAATCAATGGAATAAGTCACCAAAGAAGGGTAACACATACAACTGGGATTAAAACACTTGGTACAATTGTTATTAGTATGAAAAATATGGGCACATTGGAGAAAATTGTCTGAAGACTCACTTTAGAGGAAAATCCAAGAGCTGGATGAATGAAAGTATGGTGTGCTACAAATGCAATAAGATAGGAAATTTGAAGAAAGATTGCAGATCACCCATACCGAATAGTGATCTAAACAAGAATGAAGAAATCATTGAGAAAATGAGAAATCAGATGAACAAAACATGGAAGAAGAAAGAAGAGGGAAGCACTAGTGAAGCAATTGCACCTGAGGTCACCCAATCCAATGGATCAGGTGATCACACTACTTTGAACTAAGCAAAGAAGGTATGTATGGAACTGTGTTTTACAATGTTTTATCTTATATCAATTCCTAACATATGTTGAGAAAAGGTACATATTTGCATGAATAAAGATGCATTAGGACATATTTGAGCAAAGTGGAACAATCCATATTTGATGTCGAGCATTAGTGTTTTAGTCTGAAATGACTGAGTTATCAATCTATGTTGAGCACCTATGATACTCGAGATGTGATGTATAATGAGCTGTAACTAAATGGTTGTGTTAACCGAGCTTGTGTTAGCCAATTTTAACATGAGATCATTGAGACATATGTATCTCACCTAGAATGTGTACGAAACATTTGAGAAGCCCTAATCCAACTGTTTGAAGTCTATAAAGTGGGAAGTTACCATTCATTTCACTTCACTAGTGAAGTGAAAATTTCTTTGAGCAATTCAGAGTGTGTGTAACTGATGTGATTAAGAGCTTAAGAGTGATTTCATAAATCTTCACAGTGTGTCATTGACAAATCATCTAAAGATCACTTGTGCAAAGGTACTTTACCAAGTAAAATCTTTTATGAGAATTTTTAGTTAAGATAAATGGCATCATCATCATCAGTTGCAATGAATAAACAAGGAAAGGAGGTATTTAATGTTCAATTGATAAGGAATGAGGTTGTAGGCCACATAAGTTTCAAGCCATCCCAGAGAGCGCAATCATGTGGAGCCCTATTGTCAATCCCTAAGAATGTATTGATGATAAATGACATCCGGTCATGCTATATGTGTAAAATTGGAGAGATTGGTGACTATGAACTTAGGGAAGCATACAAAAAACTATGCAGCAATGGGGTGTTGAAGCCAGAACACCAGAAGGTTGTCAAGAAAGGATTAGTTCATGTCCTTAACTTTCCACAAAATTTCAAGGTGGATTGGATTAAAATTGTACTGAGTAGAGTACATGACATGTAGATTTGGTTGGAGGATGGACCTATCCAAATCACTAAAGATATGATTCATTGGGTAACTAGATACCCTAAACTCCTAGGTAAGAAAACAATGAGATGTCAAAGCAAGGAGGAGATTCAGGAAAACACTTAGGCGGTATGGAATAAGCATGAAATGACAATCTCTACTATCACTGATCCAGAGATTGAGTTTGCAGTGAGGGTAATTGCTCACAAATTCTATCAGTCTAGTCGATTGGATAGCATCCCATGCATGGTAGTAGACCAGGCTTGAAAAATCATCAAGAAAGATCATACCTATGACCTTGCTGAGCTCCAACTGACTCAACTTTCTGAAAACCTTACATCTATTTGGAAAGCGAAGAATTATATGTGTAAGTTCAGTTCCTTACTCTTGTCTATTCTTCTATATTCAGAAAAAATTTCCTACTATTGGTGGATTAGTCTGGGATAAGAATAGGCCAATCATAGTTCAAATTAATGAGTTTATTAGTTAGATAAGATAGAATTTTGAGGGTTTAATGGAAAACTACTTTGTAGAATTCAAGAAGAAAATGAGGAAGAGAAGTAGGATTCCTGTATCCCTGGTTGAGAAGTACAAATAGGACATTTGTTTCTTAGTAGATACCAACTTCATATATGCTCAAGCTGGTATACTGAGGGTATCATGGCTAATGCCATTACCTTATGAGGTTAATATTGATGAGACCACAACAGCAATCATAGCCTTGTTAGTTGAGGAAGTTGATAAGAAGGCTACCTATTTTGGAACTTATGAGGAGACTAAGGCTAAAATAACCATGGGATTGAAGTCTTCTACCCTGGAAAGTAAGAGGAAAAAGATAGTAAAAAACCTAAAGAAAATTATAGGAGAAAGAGAGGTAGATGCACCTCTACAACTGACATAAGGTCTAGGAGAAGACAAATTAAGTGAATCTAGTGAAAGTGAAGAAGAGGAGAAGGTAGTAGAGAAGAAAGGCAAGAAGGAAGTAATTGTTGAGCCTGTGAACAAGAAAATGCAAAAACCTAAGGCTATTTCATCACATTTTCTTAGGGAAAGAGCAAGAGCAGCCTCTAGAGTTGTAGCTGTTGAGCCATAAAAGAAAACCCTTGCATCAGGGAAAAGGAAAATTGTTCACCCTAGGGAAGTGCCAAGCTAGATAAGGAAGAAGCCTAGGAGGAAACTAATTTTGGAGAAATATGATGAGGAAACAGAGAGTGATAAAGAAAAAAAGAAGTCACCAGTATAGAGAAAAACACTGACTTTGGATGAAATATGCCACAACATCAAGATCTTTGTTGGTTTAGCATGATTCAAGCAAGTAAGATTTGAGAAGATGAGTATAGAGAAAAAAGAGAAAATTGAAGATGATATGCTTGAGATGCTTTGTACATTCAAGATGATACCACTTCAAATGGCTAATTTGATTCCCAATGAGCTATATCAAAGGATTGCACAAAAGGGGGAATTTTCCCTTGCGACCGAGAAATAGATAAGGGAAAGTACATTAGCTCAAGTCTCACCAGACCTTCCCATCACACAAATTCAAAAAATAATAGAGCAATACAGGAATAGATTTTTTCCTAAGCTCAGGGAATATTCTATCCTTCAACACAAGGTTGAGGATATTGCTCAAAAAAGTCTTAGGACTTGGAAGATTATTTTTGGTTTATTGGTTGATAAAAGTGCATCATAGGAAGCTAGCACATCTAAGGGTGTTGAGATAGATGATAAAGAGGATTTGAATGAACCACATATTCAGGAGGAAGAAGCTCCCAAGTAAGAGAAATGTCATAAGTTATCTGCAATAACTATTGTTGACATCACTAAGGATACCCTAGTGAAGACTCAGGTATTGATCGAGGAGGAAGTACAAGTCAAGGTAGCAAAGGATACATCCTTGCTGGGAAGTAACACTGCTATTACAAGTCATGGACTATCCACAAATTGAGGACACATTAATTGTCAACACTACCACTACTAGTCCTCAAGTTGTTAAAGTTGACATGCTAGCTGGTATTAGCACTATTGATGAACTAGACTAGTCGAAAACTACACTTCAGTCTACATCTGTCGAGGAAACATAGAAAGAGATAGAAGATCAGTTTACACTAGTGATTGTAAATCCTCATGTGGAGGATAAGGGAAAAGAAGAGAAGGAGATAGAAAAATAAATTAGTGTTCAAGAGCCTAAGGAACAAGAAGCAATAAAATCTCTTGTAAAAGATGTCGAATGGGACTACACCAAAGAAGAAGGCACAAAAAAAGAAGGTGAAATCACCTACACCACAAGTAACACTCGATGAAGTTATTATGATTTTGAAATGGGACACAGATAATTTATCATATGAACAAATGCAGATATTGCAAGATTTCTTGAAGAATAAAAGTAGATAGGAATAATTGAGAAGGGAACATCAACAAAAGAAAGTTCTTCATGAGATAAAAGGTATATTCATTGATGCTTTTGACATGACTGATGTTAATGACTTTGACCCCATATTGGAACAACTTGTCTGCATAGTCAAGAAAGTGACAAATGAAGAAAGTGAATCAAATGATAAGTTGTTGCAGTGGTCAGAAATAAAATTTGAGACAAACGTACTGAATAAGGTCTCTACCAAGATAGCAGTGAAGCAAGTGGAACTTTCTACCTTAATATCTGATTCAGAAGGAGTTGTACTCAATGCAAAATCTTTGTACAAGAAATTGTGTGATGTATAATTATTTACAAAGGATAATCAGGAGCTAGTAGACAAGCTACATTTAGAGATAACATCTATAGGCCATTCATTGAGCTTGGATGAAATTTCCAGCTCTATACACTATACCAAGCTTCTACATGCATAAGGATAGCTAAGTTATTGGCTAATGATGGTAACATAAGAGCTCACTTACTCTCTATTCAAATAATGCTGACACCTCATCTAGAGGTCATACAAAGAGAGTTAGCTAAGGAAAAGGAATTAGTACAAAAAGATCTTCATCTTTCTACTGCTAAGAGCTTAGTTGATCTAGCTGTCGAGCTAGAAGTAAAATCAGAAGCTTTGAAGATTGCCACATCTGGTTGGGACTCTACATTACACATGGTTATGATGCTTCATAAACCACTTTTGGAGAAATATTACAAGCTCCCTACCAACAAAGAACTTAAAGTGACAAAAACAAGGGGGAAATAATAGAATGACATGCTAAGTCACAAAGGGAGGCAATAGAATCAGAGAGCAGAATCAGAACCGAATGGTATGACATACTCAATTTTGTGTATATATATATATATATATATATATATATATATATATATATATATATATATATATATATATATATATATATATATATATATGTATGTATGTATGTATGTATGTATGTATGTATGTATGTATGTATGTATGTATGTATGTATTAGAGTGTATGTCATGTAAAGAAGTCTTATATGTACAAATGTAAATCTTTTGTTTTGTAAGACCGATTTAAGTTTTAGGGGAAGTATTATGTATACTTTTGTTAGTACTAAAGTACTCTTGTAAATGTAAATGTCATGACAAAGTGTTTTTGCCACTAATGTCAAAGGGGGAGATTGTTGATCCCTATAGTTTTGTTGTCTATTAGTGTCTTACACTTAGTCATTTTCTAGGAAATATTGGTCGGTCATGACTATGACGGAGTCATCATGTATAGGCCGAGTCATGTATTATACATTTACCAAGTAGTATTCACTACCAAGTAAATCAGTGGTCATCAAGTAATTTTGTATTAGCCGAGTCAACTTTTGCTGAGTTATGTAAAGAAGACAATGTCAAGCACCAGAATATAGTAAACTGTATATGTTGAGTGCGAGAGACATACAATGTCGAGAAAGCTAGAATTGACAGATGTGTTTGTTATGGCACAAACACTTAGGTAAACCATTTTGGCTAATATCTAATTTTTTTTACTATTTATTGAGGAAATCACGAAGGTGATTACGCTTCTATATTGTAATCATTAATCCCTATGTATTGTATGGAACCAATAAGAATTAGGGAAAGGCTAAGCAACAATATGAGACAATCTAGATCGTAGATCTTAAATCTTGGAGGAAGTCAATTGTCTATATAAGATGTTGGAATTAGGAGAGATAGGTACTGAGAGGGGAGGGGTGAATCAGTGCCTTCAAAACTTTAATTGCAAAACCTTTCTGATCTATGACTGAATACTGTGATAACTGATCAAAATAACTTGAATCTAATTGCATAAGTCAATCATCTAGTTAACTTAAGAAAGTAAACAATATGAAATCAATATGAAAATCACATAACACAAGTATTTTGGTAACACAAAAACCCTTGTTAGAAGGTAAAAACTACGGTGGGGATGACACCCACAAACTCTTCACTACTGCAGATAGAAAAGGTTTTCTTGTTAAGGCTACAAGTTTTGATCACTTCTAGTGATCTTACCCTATTAGGAGTAACATATTAGATCAGCTAGATCTACCTAGTCATAGGATTTAACAACACTATATGAAGTGTGTACTCAGTTAAGAGATTTATACAAAGACTGTTAAGTCTACTCTGTTAAGAGATTTCACAAAAACTCTATCACAATTGTTAGAAAGTAATAGGTAACTATCTGCTAGTTGACAACTCAATTTATCTAAAAATAGATCTATAAGTTCTTATCAAAATATCACCTTATCTGTGATGATTCTCTGCTCTGTTCTACTCGGTAGCCTTGTCTGATTTTGTTTAATCTGAAAACCTTTGTACTATGTCCTGCTCGGTAAACTGATTGTCTTGAAGATAGAAAATTTCTTCAAGTGCTTCATGATTCATATATATCAGTTCAACAACCCCATAAAATGGTGTGAACATATACAATATATAGTGTTTTGTTTTTGCCGCTTAAACAAAAATTAGGTTACAAAAGAAAATCATAACCCTAAGATCTACGGTGCAAAATAACCTAGATTAACTAATACAACTAAGATAATCATTGCATTTAATGAATGTCTTTTACAATAAATGCTCCTTGATCTTGGTAAACTATTTTATGATTTGTTATAACCATTTGCATAGAATAATGTGCCATTTCAGATTACTATGCCATTTACTATGATCATTGATAAACACTGTATAATCTGCTCGGTGTACACTGTGATGCTCGGTGTTTACTGACCATCGGTGTCGGTGTCACTAGTGCTTGGTATAACTATATGATGCTCGGTATAAGGCTTTACCGACTACTCTATCTTACTTCTAGTTACTGACTATCTCAATGTAAATAACCGATCGATATGTTTATTGTCCTTTGATACTAATGACAACCTAAAATGCTTAATAGAGATTAACATAAGATGAGATCTAGACCCTAAAACGTAATATGTATGATAGGAGTATGAATGAAAGGATATAGAACTAAGAGAATATCTTCAAACCAGTGAAGTATTCTAATAGAATTCAGTGACTGAGCATAATAGAGTCAAGAAGTGAAGAGCATAACATAGATATACTTGATAGATAAGATCAAAAACAATACTGGAAGGAGAAGATCCATAATTAGAAAATACAATGCAAAGTGAAGGATCAAGTACTGAGACATTCTAACAAGTGTATCCGTTTTAATCTCTTAACAAAGTAGTTTTAACTGACCTTAGTTAATCTCTTAACTGAGTGCTTACTTAGTTGTAAGTTATAAATCCTTTTGCAAGATAGATTGTATAAATCTTATAGCTCTTAATAGGGAAGACCTCTCATGGGGTAGATCATATTTTGTGATCAAAATTTGTAGCCCTAACAGGCAAACTTTATACTGCAGTAACTTAAAGATTTTTGGTTTCAACGGTTTCTGGGTAACCAAAATCAAGGTGTTATGAGTATTTTCATGAATGATGTTTAGTTTATTAGTTTCATTACATTAATGAAGTTTATGATAATGCTATGCAATTTTTTAATAATGTTAAAATGGTTCAATAGGTGATATCTGATTTACCCCCCCCCCCCTCTCAGTATCACATTTCCCAAATAGATTTCCAACAACATGATATTGGTTTCAAAGTCCTCTTTGTTATGATGGAATTTGTGGATTCCATTGATGTCCATGAGTTTCTATGCTCCAAACTCTATTTTGTGGTTCCTTGGATTTGATGAACCTTAAGGATTTTTTCTTTATTGTGTTTTGGATTATTATGCTCTTTTGGTTTCAATTTGGAGCATAGGGGAGGATTTTCTAGGAACATTTCTAGGGGAGTGGCTTGCAATGGGGGTTGGGGCTCAAAGTTGTCAATCTAGGGTAACTCATTGTGGATTTTTAATCAAATGGAAATATAACTAAAATAAATTGAGATGGGTTACACATTAATCAAGATAATTAAGCTTTCTCACCCATAGCCATGAGTGATCATGTGTGGACTATGGATGGGTTAGAAAAGGCCTAGTGACCTGTGTGGCATTGATTTGAAAATTGGAAATGATTGTCCTTATAAAAGGTTGTCATCTCCACATAAGTTCCACCTAGGGGCTGGGGTTTAGAGAGAATGCCAAGATAACTTAGGAGTGGGAGCTATGTGATGACACTCTCTAGCATGTCGTAGGATTCCCTATGTCATCCTTATGGTTTGCCTCTAGTATAATGTGGTGTATTGTGGTATCCCATGTGTATGTTTGTGTTATTTCATTTGTATTCTTTAGGCTTATGTCATGTCATGTTTGGTCTTCTTGTGCCTTCATGTTTTCTGCTTACTTGCATGGTGGGGGGGCTTGTGTTATCTCCTAGCTCAAGGGAATGGTCTTCAGGGTTCCACATGGTTGGGTGGCAATTATTTTTCCATTAAGGTTTGTTTCTTGGTTCGTGACTTTTTGGATAGACTATACAACATTCTAGCATCTTCATTATACCTTCATACTAACTTCTTGACGTATTATCATTATTGCAATTTGTATCATATGATGTAAAATAGATTCTAGCATCGTAACTTATACTTTTGTTAAATGGTGGTAAATATGTTTTACTTATGTAATGATATTTCATTGAGATGTAGTTCTAGCAATTGCACCTTGGTGTGCAATGGGTACACCGAAGAGTTGATAAAGGTTAAGTATGCAAATATTTTATTTATATTTTGTACAGATTTTTGATGTACGAATTTCATTTGGTAGACTTGGATATAAGAGTAGAGAGAAAGAGAGGTAGACTCTTTTTAATCATCTAGTGCTAATAGAAAAATATTTTTTTATATACAAACACTTGAGATATAATAATTCCTTTTTTGATTCAATAAGACAACTTTTTTATTTGTTGAATAGAGAACCCTCCTACTAATTGGTCTTTAGTCTTTCAATAGCTATTTGACTAAAAAAATAATTGTAGATATTTGTTGAAGAAAGAGAAACATATACATGTTAGAGAAGAAATGCCTCTTGTAGGTTGCCTACAAATGTAATGTCTTTAGGCTCCATTGAAGATCGAGATACTCTTGGGTGCATTACAAAGTGAACAAATAAGCTCAATCACATCCCAGCATATCAATTATGTGTACAAATTATAATAGTTCATACAACAATGTCCACTTGAACCTGAGTCAATATGGTTTGATGTACTTACATACCTATCAATGCATTTATTTTGAAGATATTTTACCAAATTTTGGTTGTGATTATGTGTTTGTTTTCATCTATATGAATGATTGAATAATATGAAGAGAGCCTCCTATGGAGATAGTGGGAGTACCTATAATTTTGATACTTTTGCTTCTTATGGAGAAGTTGATCTAAGTTTTATTAGTGGTCAAGAACCAACTTTGTTTGTTGATCCATAAATTGAGATGTCGTATATTTTATATAGGCGTCAAATGATGTGATTGCCAATATGTTTATGCAAGGAAAATTCACTGACACTCTTTTTAGTGCATTGTTATCATAAAGTAATGAAGTGAAACATTGACACAAAAGAGATAGTTGTTTGGTTATAAAATATTAGATATTTTAATTTGATTATTTTATTCAAATATTATGAAATTATAATTAAGTTATAAAAGTTATGTTTTAATGATTTAAATAATTTTAAATTTTTCTATATAGTTAATTTTTTATTTGAAAAATGATTTCTAATTTTAAAATAAATATTTTAAGATTAGATAATAATTATAGTTAGAATTATTTAATAATTAAATTATAATAGAACAAAAAATATATATTAGTCATTATGCGATACTTCTTTTAGATATATTTTTTATGCATAACATTTATTTAGTTAATCTATGGAGATGAGTAAAAGTTAAATTAAAAATATCTATTTTGAAAAATATTTTCTAAATTTTTGCTTGTATAATTGTCAAATTATTTTGACCAATAATCTTAAAATATTTTTAACAGTTATAAAATTTAGGAATATATATTTAGACTATAGAAAAATAAATATAACAAAAAAAAGCTACATTATAATTGGTCTATTTTTTTAATAATTAGTTAAAACTACAAATCATAAAATTACTACTAAAAGTAAACATCACTTGATATTTAAAATGAGTAAGTGCAAAAAGAAGAGGACAATCTCATTCCTAAAAGACATAAATAATAGAAAATATGTTATGTTTCTATTACTTTTATAAACTTCATTTGACTCTTATAAAAACTATTGAGGTTGCCAAATCAATTTTCAATGTATATCTTGCCTCCTTAATAGCGAGTAGATTTCCAAAATCCATGAGAATTTTTTTGAATGCTGATTCTGGATTCGATTGTGTGAGTATTTTTACATCAATGTTTTAGATCACACTCCATGAATCAAGATGAAGAGAGAAAGCATAAGGAGAAAATGAAATAAGTTCTAAACTTAAACTCTCTAAAAAGGGGGGGAGGTTGAAGGGAGGAGAGAAATGTCAAGACAAGTCAACAAGGAGACAAAGATAAGATCACAAATATTAAAAAAAGATTTAAAAAAGGAAACAATGAGAGAAAGAATCAAACATAATAAGAAAACTATAAAATGATAGTAAATATTTTAAACAAAAAATAAAAGAAACCATCATAAACGCCAAATAAGAAGTAGAATTAAAAGAAAAATAAGGCTCGCCAATCAAATAAATGATTGAATTAATAAACAAATGAAAATAGAAGAGAAATTTAAAAACTAAATTAAAAAAAAATTGAAAATAACAAATTAACAAACATAAAAAATAAAACCAAATAATAGAACCACAAGAAAATATATATATATATATATATATATATATATAGAGAGAGAGAGAGAGAGCAATACGTATATACGTAAATATACATAAATAAATATAGAAACAAAATATATAAATATATAGATAATTGTACATAAATAAATACCAATACTTATATTCTAAATAATAGACATAAATATATATAAAAGTATAATTTTTAATGAATATATAAAAATTATATATATACATATATTTATATATACATATATGAATATATATTGTTTAGTCCTAAAAAATTAACACTCATAATTGTATGCTTTAGGACCCATTAGGCCCCATTTTGGTGATTTTGAGGTTTGAATGCTTGTTATGCTTGATCCTAGAAAGCTATCTTTTCTCCTCAAGCTCCTATTCTCTCTCCCCGAGCTCCCATTGAAATTTGAGCCCATTCTCCATGGGACATGTCACTAATGATGACATGTCCCTGGGTTTTGAGGCCCAAAATTTCTTCAAAGCCCGATGTCGGGGTCTTATTTCTAGATTTTCATTTATTGTGAGCCTAGATCAAGTTTGAATCCCAAATGATGGATTTACTATAATAACCCCTTATCACTCCTCATTTTGATATACATTCATGATCTACAACATTTTCAATCAAGCTATCAATTTTTCAAGCAAGCAAGAGCAATCAAATTCAAGATTTGAAGGCAAGCATCCAAGATCAACATCTCCAATTCTCCAATTCTTAAAGATCTTTCAAATCCAAGGCAATATTCTCCATTTGATGCAAGTTTCTCTTCCATAATGGCCAAGTGGAGGAATTCTCAAAACAAGAAAGAAGATCAATTCTTTCATCCACCTTCTCTCTCCTCTTTGCAAGTGATTATCAAGCATATCTACATTCATGATCTATGAGTGGCAACCATAGAGAAATGAATTTGTGAAGTAATCCTTGATTCTACATCACATTCCAAGGTCAAATCTTTGGACTTCAAGCACATTCAAACATCTTCATGGGTATGAGTGATTTCTACATCCATCCATGAGGGTTTATGCAAAGTGAATCTATTATTTGTCTTTCTATCTACTTTCTTTTGTGAAGATTTATTTCATTTCTAAGGTTGATTCTGAAATAGGGGTATGACCAAGGAAAACCCCTTTCCACAACCTTTTTTCCCCATTTTTCTATGTGCAGGAATAGGATATAGAGTAGTTGGATTAGATCTGGGCAAAGCGGGTACAGTTGGAGGATCTGTAAAAGTTTTCATTGAAAACACTAGGGACACGTCACCATTGTCAACCTGTCCCAAGGACACTTTTCCAATCTCAACATGTCCCAGCCATTTTGAGCTCAAATTTCTATTGCGAGTTAGTTTCATCTTCTAATTTCTATTTTTTCAGTTTCATCTTCTAATTTCTATTTTTTCAATTTCAATTGCATTACTTATTGGAGGAAATTTGGACTTTTCTAATAGATCACTTACATTACTTATTCATTCTCATTTATTTCAATTGCATTACTTATTGGAGGAAAAATCGTGTTCCCAATTAGTGCTTCATTAACCACTTGAGCCTATTGAGGACATTTTTCCTTCCTAATGTGCAATTTATGAAATGGGAAAGTAATTCATTTATCACTTTACATATTACTTTCCCCATTTTTATTTTCCTATTATACATTTTGGTGAACCCAACCTATTACATTTCAAATTTTATTGTGTGTTTAGATCTACATTATATGCATTACATATTCCTCATTTTCATAGTTAGATCTAGATCTACTTTTCATGTTTTACATCAAATCTTTAAATTTTTTAGTTAGATGCGCTTGTCATAAAAATATTGTTATTGCATATATCTTTCAAATCTTTAAATTGCATTAGATATATCTTTTTTCTTTCATTCCTTTGTGCATGATTGTTATTACTTTGAGTCATTCTTATAGCATTCTAGTTAGGAGAATCCATATAATTATGGCTTCTTTTAATTTGGAGCCTTCTATTTTTCATAGGAATCTTGATGAGACCAGCATACATGCTAGTGACACCAATCCTATTGTGGATAATAACTCTTCACATTATTCTCATGATGAAGATGAGGCTTTAAGAGCCCATCCAATGCAAGTCTACAAACTTTTCAATGACTTTGATAAATTTGAACAATGACTAGGACAACAAAACTCTAATATTGAAGTCATTTTCATTGTAGAGGGCTTAAGGAAGTTAATTCATAATGATGAGCATGGTGTTAACTTCTTTTGTATTATCTCTCATCTCATTGATAACAATGTCAGGCCTATTATAAATTGTGCTCAAGAGCTAGGTTTCATTCCACCTACTGCTAGTTTTGAGACCTCTATGCCTATTTCTACCACCATTCCTAGTGTTTCCACTTATGCTCCACCTATCTTAACAACCTCCATTAAAAATATCAACCCTACACAAGTTAGCATTCGTAATCTTATTGTTCCTACTATTCCTTCAAGTGTTCCATGTGTTTTTTTACCTTCATTAATGCCCACTTACAATAGTGTTTATTTTTCATATTATATAGTTCCTTCCATTTCTCATAATGCTCCAAACATTTCAAACATATCTCCTCCTACCATTCTTTCTACCAATTATACTATTAATAGATTGGCTCAAATCATGTCTTCTTTGCAACAACAAATTGCTTCAATGACTCAATAAAATTTCAACATTCGTGCTTGTGACATTGCTAGTCCTTTGTCTTTGGATATCATCCATGTTGTTATTCTAAAATACATGGAAATTCCTCATCTTGAGACTTATAATGGTAGAGGTGATACTTTGACCCATGTCAAAACCTTTCAAGCATTGTGTAGTGATCTATCTCATGATCATAGGTTCATGGCTAAAATGTTTTCTAGAACCTTTCGAGAGAAAGCCTTACAATGGCATTGTTCTTTTCCTCCTTATTCTATTAATTCCTTCCAAAAAATTGTCAATGCTTCCATTCAAAATTTTCAAAACAACATTGGTCCTAAGATTTTTTTAACTGATTTACCGCATTGTAAAGAAGAGGTTAGAGAAAAAGTGATTGATTTCATTGGTATATTCCAGCATTTGCACACTTTTATTTCTTATCCTATACTTGATATTGATGTGCAATGTATTTTCATTTCTAATTTACAAAAATACATTAGAGATAAGATTCTACTTTCTAAATTTTCTTCTTTTACTCAATTATGTGCATTTCTTCATAATTATCAACTTCAAGTGAGTCAATTTGAGAGCACCGCTCCAATGGCTCTAGTTGATAAGAGTGATGTTGCATCCAAAACTTTTAACAAGCTTTAGAAACCAAAGAACTTCATTAAGATCAATAATTCAAACAAGAATTTTGATGAGTAAGTGGTGGAAGCATCCAAAGGTGTGGCTCCTTTGTCATCTATTTTTAGACATGCTCATAATTTTACTCAAATTTTTGAATCTTTCATTAATGTGATGTTGAAGTTGATTAATTCTAAAGCATTAACTCTTCCTCCTATTAATCCAATTGATACATCCAAAATTTTACCAAAACATTTTCATCACAAAGCTTTATGTCAATACCATTTTCAACTTGGTCATGATACTGAAAAGTGCTTCCATTTAAAATTTGTTATCCAAGACCTCATTTATTCTAATTCTATATATATTGAGGGTTTTAATGACCAAGGAAACAAATCCATAGAACCTCCCAACCAAAACTTGAAAATATATACCAACCCTTTTCCATTTCATTCGACCAATATCATTGATTCTACTCAACTATTTCCTTCTTCTTCCATTTGCATTGTTGACTATGAAGATCAGTGTAATCAAGCCAATAATTTTTTCAACCTCATTAATCAAACCAAACCTAAACCTGGACCTAAGATTTTCATTACCTTTGACCCTACTAAGATGATTAAAGCACCTGATGGTCTTCTTTATATTGTGGCAAAGATTAATGGCCTTTATTCTCGTGGTGTTCTTATTGATCCTACAATGTCAACATGACTTTTATGATAAATCTGATGTTATGATCCAAACTTTCAATGGTTTCCTTTATCCTTCCCATGATTCCATTTCATTTCTTGTTGAAGTTGGTGGTAAAACTTTAGATGTTTCATTTACTGTGATTCCAACTTCCCATCAATTTCAAGTCAAACTTGGTCTTCCTTGTCTTACCTCCAATTTGTAGCCTCTCCTATCCATAAGTGTTTTAAATTTCCTCATAATAGATAAATCGTGATTGTTCACCATAGCCTCTATCAACCTTTAGTGCCTCGAGATTCTATTGACCTTGATTTATTTTTGCCTTCTATGCCTCAACCAACTCTACCCCACGGAGACAATCCCTTTTGATCATATCAAATATAAAAAGTTCAATATATTTTTGACCATATTAAACCTAATGATATTTTATTTCCTTGTCCTAGAAGTGAACTTCTTTCTAAACCTCCTATATATGCTTCAATTTTTCCTTCTATATCTTGTAATTGTTCTATTGATGTTATCTCTCAGCCTAGTGTGGTTCCTTTTGTTCTTCCTACTAAAGAAGAAAAGGTTATGATGTTTATTCATCCTAAACCAAACCCAATTTCTAGTAAAACTAAATGTAATTGATGTGCTCATGACCACTACTATAAATATTGTGCTAGAGAATGTCAATGTGCTTTCCAAAATATTTCATCACCTAAAACACCTACTAATTATTTGATTCCCTTTAATCAACCTATGCTTGAGCCAAAGGAGGAAGTTAACTTGAAAAAGATGAAATTGAACAAACATGATGATTTTATTTGTATCTTGGATTCTATGATATTGCTATCAGGATTCAGTTGTGTGTTTTCTTATTCAAACTCAATGACCCATGTTTCATGAGTACTGGTTCACATGAACCTATCCCTCATGAGAATGAATGGAACACTTAGCACTCATTAGATTCAAACATGGTTCAATGAATTTGAATTAAAAAAACTACACAATTGAATCTTGATAGAAATATCACAATTTGACATGTTGTGGAAAATATCTCCTACTTATCAATCTTGTATGCTATTAAAATTAATTTGGATGAATAAGATACTCTTTATGATGATGATTTTGATATTCCTAACATAGCTAATGATTATATTCATGCTAATGATTCTGATGATATGTTTGATCTTATTGATGTTAATCATGATTTACCAACTATGTTTTCACAATAATTGTCTCTCAATCCTAGTGACAAACAAAGTTACCCATCTTCATAGCATGGTCCTTATTTGGAAATGGATATTGTTCCATCTTTCGTGCTTCATTTTTCTCCTCTTGTGTTTTTCCCATCTTTTATGAACAATACAAATGGAGATAGGGGGGTAGGTGATATGCTTGACTAGCTCCTCTTGTCTGGTAGACTTTATGTGTTTTATTTTTGTTATGTTCCTCCCCCATGATACATTGTTTGTTATATGTTTTGTTTAGATTTATTTAAATGACCATGTTTTCCCTGAAGGTGTAAGGTGATAAAGGAATCAAAATTTCATAAAATTCTTCTATTTGTATCTCACTTGTTCTATATGTTGTTACATGTTATGTCATGCATGTGTCTTTGTGTTTTTTGATTGGGGATGATGCAAAATAGTAGCTACCTATTCTTTTTGGCCTCTGTGATTCTAGCCCAAAAACACTCTTCTTTGTAACTCTTACAAGATATTATTCCATTATGTTTGTACTTCTACTACATTTGTGGTATTATGAAATTTCATTTCGATATAATATCTCATGTATTATCATATGATCAAACTGACCCTAGAGTTAGTAGATCCCTTTCGTGCTCTCTTTTTTCATGTGTTCATTTCCCTTGAATTGTCCTTTCTTTGGTGCATATCATAGTGGAAACACTTCTTGTGGGTGCATGTATGCTCTATTAAAGACATTGCTCCCATTAAGGAATTCGCAATCACTTTAACTTGGGGGCATACACTTCACTCAATGTTTCATATTTTGTACATGCATACACAATGATTCAATGTAACCTCTCTTGCAAATGACCAATGATACAATTCTTTCCTTGTGTTCATCCTTTTATTGGATCCCTTAATGGATACAAGGCTTTTCTTAATGATTGGTCCCCTTTTTTTTATCCCTAAGGAGACAGTGCTTTCCTTAGGTCCAATCACTTTTCTAGATCCCTTAATAGGGACAATGTGTTCCTTAAGGAAAGATCTTTCCTTTTCTTGATCCCTATGGATGCAATGCTTTCCTTAGGACTAATCACCCTTGTAAATCCCTTAATAGAGAAAATTATTTCCTTAATAACTGATCCTCTTTGATGGGTTGACTATCATAACATAGCTTACTAGACCTTCAATGTCATCTTTTGTAGTGCTTTCCCTTTGTGTGATCCATAGTAAGGTAATCCCTTACTAGTCTAGTGACCATGCTTCTCCCTCTCCTTTTCTTTCTCTCTTTCAAGTGATGCCTCTCTTATCTTGGTTTCAAATTTTATGAAGACTTAAGTCATTTGGGGGCTTGATTTTTCTTTATCTCCTTGACCTCGATAAGATTTTTCTTATGCATTGATCTACTTTACCATGAACATGATATTTTCTCATACATTCTCTAAATTGTGGGCTAAATATATAGTCCTAAAAATTTAACACCCATAATTGGATGTTTTAGGACCTATTAGGCCTCATTTTGGTGATTTCAAGGTTTGAGTTTGCATTATGCTTGATCCTGGTTGTTAGGCCCAAAAGGGGGTAAGCACAACTGAGAGGGGGGTGAATCAGTTGTGTACTAACAATTAAAAAATGTAAACCACTTAACCAGTTAAAGATCTAAATGATAAACAATAATGCAACATCCACAACACAATACACATAACACCAAATTTGTTCTCAAGGAAACTTGGTTAAGGGAAAACCTCAGTGGGAGTCAAACCCACTAGATAGATGTACTCTATTAAAAGTACTACCTGGTCAAGAGAAAATTAAAACAAAAGGGAATGCACATGCATTCACAAGCCCACTTCTTAGAGCTCACTACTCACAATAAAATGATCTAACCCTTATTCGGGGTCACTAATCAATCATTGATTACAATTTACAAGAGTGGACAAACTCTCTAGAACAAGAGAACTAACTTACAACATCTTTTATGCCAATATAGTTCTAATGAAGTATAATCTCTACCTCAATTTTAGAATATAAACATTGTCTTCTCTTCTCAATTGCGCATACACACTGCAATCAAAAATTGATTACCTATTTATACATATTACAATGAATAAACAACAACAAGGTCGACTAAGACCTATAAGAACAAATGATACAAATATTATACTCAAACTAAAATGCAATCCAAATCAAGTTGTCCAAGACTTAGATAGGACTCAAATCTTCATCCTCGAACATGCAGTAGCTTCACCAAGTCTGCACACAGAATCACAACACATCACTTCACCAAGTCGGCTAGGACCTAAATGAAGAAATGCCAACATGCTCCAATCACCAAATGTGATCACCATAATCAATGTGAACCATCCAAAATGGTCACAACACAATTGAAGAATACCACTGAACCCTTGCATCAACTGAATCAACCATATCAATTCTTATCGAAGAAAAAACTTGACCTCAAAACACAGGAACAATGAAATATAAGCACCTGATAAATTAGTCATAATTTACTCAAATCATAACATTAACCTTTGTGATCAGACATGCATCAACTACAGACTTATCAAAAACACCATCTAGTATCACAACAAAATATCTTCACCATAGCACCTAAACAACTGAAATATTCTTTACTAAACATATTGAACACACTATTTGCAATAGAAATAGTATGTTGGCATCAATGAAAAAACATTAATGTCAACACACATAAATAAGGTATAATCATTAACAATCTCTGACATGCTCAACAGTCTCCCCCTTTGGCATTGATGGAAACATATCAAGTGAAAAACTTATCAATGCACAAAGATATTAATATATGCACCTAATCAATCTAAAATATATCCACCTAATCACTCTAAATATCCATCTTCAAACCTCTTAACACAAACTCTCCTTAGCACAATCTGATTTTTCTCTATTTTTCACATAGCTTTTCCCCCTTTGACATCAATGGCAAAGGGCCAAAGACATAAAAAAGAACTGAACTCACCTCAAAAGGCATAATAGATAACTATTTCACATCAACCTATCACAAGACTGCTCCCCCTAAGGAGAAGTCCCCAAACTCATCAATCCAAATAATTATATTCTAATAAATTTTTGGACTGATGTCATCCATAGCATCGTTAGCTCTGATCTGGAGGGGCCAAAACCCCAATATTATCTCTAAGATACTCAAATGTATCTTTTGGAAAAGGATTTATAAAGATATAATCAATGTGTTCCTTAGTAGATACATACTCCAGTTTAACTTCATTTTCACTAACCTTATCTCTCAAGAGATGATACTTAATAGAAATATGATTTTTCTTTGAATGTTGTACAAGGTTCTTTGAGATATTGATAGCACAAGAGTTATCATAGTAAATAAAAATTGGTTCATTAATGTGTATCCTTAAATCCTTCAGCATTTTCTTCATCCAAACAACTTGATTACAATTTATAGCAACAACAACATACTCGGCTTCAATAGTAGATTGAGAGATACAATATTGTTTCTTACTAGTCCAAGAAATTAGATTCTTACCCAAAAAGAATGCACCACCACTTGTACTTTTCTTGTCATCCACATTACCTACCCAATCAGCATCAGTATATGCACTCAAGGTAAAATCATTATCTTTTCCATACCATAATCCATAGTTAACTATACCCTTTAAGTATCTAAAAATTCTTTTGACAGCAACCATATGTGATTCCTTCGGTTCTTCTTGAAATCTTGTAACAATTCCAACTGCATTTGATATGTATGGTCTAGTATGAGTTATATATTGCAATCCTCCCATCATTGATCTATATATTGTCTAATTTGTACAAGAGAATTCATCATCCCTAGTTAATTTACAACTAGTAACCATAGGAGTCCCTACCGGTTTTGAATCTTTCATACCAAATTTCTTCAACAATTCTCTAACATACTTGGATTGTGTAATGAAAGTTCCTTTATCCAAATGTGTAATTTGAAATCCAAGAAATAATTTCATCTCACTATCATAGACATCTCAAATTCTTTGTTTTATTTTATTAGCTTTAGGGGCTCGCTTCAATCCATGTAGTGTTTTCTTCAATTTGCAAACCATATCTTATTTGGTTAGTGGAAACCAATCAGGTTGCTTAATGTAAAATTATTCCTCTAACTCACCATTCAAGAATGTTGACTTGACATCCATCTAATATACTTTAAATTTTCTTTAAGATGCATGCACAAGAAGTAATCTAATAGCTTCAAGTCTGGCTACAGGAGCAAAGGTCTTTGTAAAGTCTATACCTTCCATTTGGGAATACCCTTTGCAAACTAGTCTTGCTTTGTTCCAAACCACCTTACCATATTCATTTAACTTGTTTTGGAATACCCATTTAATTTTGATCACATTTTTGTCCAAAGGTCTGGGAACAAGAACCCAAGTCTGATTTTTCTCAATCTGATCAAGCTCTTCTTTCATTTCTTTCACCCAAATTTCATCATTACATGCTTCATTTACATCTTTAGGCTCAAAATTAAATATCAAACATGTTTCCTCTCTAGCAATTCTTCCTTTTATTAGAAAACCTATATTCTTATCACCAATAATAGCATTTTCAGGATGATTAATTCTTACATACCGTGGATTTTTCAGAGTAGGATTTGTAGCAAACCTTTCAGTGTCAACATCCTCCTCATTTTCCAAAAGTTCACCTTGTTCTTCTAGACCATTTTGCTTCTAATTTTGCACTTCCATAATCTGATTTGCTTCTTTAGCTATGTTATACCTGCAAGTTCTCTCTAATCTATGCACATTCTCATCAACTCTGACATTTTCAATTTGAACAATCTTCTTCAAACTATTATTATAACATTTATATGTCTTTCTTTTAGTAGAATATCCAAGAAATATCCCTTTATCACTTCTAGGATCAAACTTTCCAACATCCTCATCTCTTTTAATATAATACTTTCTTCCAAAAGTTCTAAAATACTTCACTGTAGGAACATGATGAAACCAAAGTTCATAAGGAGTCTTACCAGTTCCTTGCTTTATCTACACTTGGTTCAAAGTGTATATTGCAATGCTCACTACTTCTCTACAATAGATCTACAGAATATTTCCTTCAATCATCATAGTCCTATCTGTGTCCATAATAGTTCTATTCCTTCGCTTTACAACACCATACTATTATGGGGTTTGTAGAGCATAAGTCTACCTCTTTATTCCATGTTCTTCACAAAAATCATAAAACTCATTGGATGTGAGTTCTCCACCTCTGTGTAATCTTAGGCACGTCAATCTCTGTCTAGACTCAGTCTCAACCATCGTCTTCAATATCTGAAATTTATGAAAGGCTTCTGATTTCTCTTTCAGAAAGGTAACCCACATCATCCTTGAATACTCATCAATAAATAGCATAAATAATCTATCTCCATAATAGCTTCTTTTCTTAGTAAGACCACACAAATAAATATGCACCAAATCTACTAATATATTAGAAGAATATATCTTATTCTTAAACATAGATCTAGTCAACTTACCCAATTCACACTCTTTGCACATATTATCAGGCTTCATCAGCTTAGGAAAATATCTTATGACATTAGTAGTGCTAACCTTCACCATATTACCAAAATTCACATGACAAGATCTTTTATGCCACAATCAACTATCATCAATATTAGAAACCAAACACTTATTGTTAATAGTTTTCAAATGAAATAGATTATCTGCAGTCTGTGTACTAGATGCAATTAGATTTCTAATGCTTCCAATGATTTTTCTTTTTCCTTCCATGAATCTCAATCGGTAGCCTTTATCCAATGAATTTTCAACACTCAATAAGTTATGTCTTAGACCTTCAACATACAGGACATCATCAGTACTATTCTTACCATCAAGAGTGATAGATTATTTTCCCTTAATAAAACAAGGACTATTGTTACCAAATCTAACAATACCATCATCATAATCTTCAAGTCTCACAAACTTACCTTTATCACCAATCATGTGATGTGAACATCCACAATCAATGAACCATTCATTTCTTTTATCAACATGTGAAACCAAGGGTTTCTCTTCTTTAGGATTATATTCTTTAATAGCAATAAATGCAATATATTCTTCACTAGCATCAGATTCATCATCAGTCACACCTTCAACATAAAAAAAAATTTGACCCTTAGGGTGAAATTTCTTAGATCTGAACTTAGGTTCCTTAGAAACATTTTTAGGACATATAGATTGAATATGACCAATCTTATTAAAGTTAAATAATTTCAAAGGAAACTTTCCTTCATACTTACTGAATTCTTTAGATGGTGTTTCTGCAATCAAGGCTTCAAGTTCATCCATCTTCCTTTCTTCAACCATGATATATTCTCATTGCTCAGCATAGTATTTGAATTTTTCTTTAGAAGAACTCTCTTCCTTATCATGCTTAGTCACATTGGCTTTGAATGTAGTTTCAACTTTTAGAAGTTCCTTACTTAGAGTAGTCATCTCATAGGCACAAAGTCTACCATCCAAAGATTCTCTTGAAATGTCTCTAATATTTTTTAATTACTTAATAGCTACAACCTTCTCACTATAACATGCAGGAGAAGATCTCAGAATTTTGTTTACAACTTCATCATTAGTCAAGGTACCTCCAATACATCTGATTGCACAAACTAGATCATTTTCTCTCTACATATAGGTTGAGATAGTTTCTCTTTCACTCATCTTCATATCTTTAGACTTCCCTTTAAGACCCTGCAACTTAGTTTTCTTAACATACTTGTCACCTTCATAAAAAATTTATAATTTTTTCCATGCCTCATGTGTTGTCCTCAATCTATAGATGTGATAATACTTTGTGTCTAATAAGGCACTAATCAAATATTCCCTTATTAACATGTTCTTGAATTTCTTATTTTCATCAACAGTAGCCTAAGACAAGTCATTAGGAATTGTGTAAGGCTTCTCTATGATATCTCAATATTCATCTCCCATGCATATCAGATAAGTAGTCATATGATCCTTCCATATCAAATAATTTATTCCATTAAACTTAGGGATTTCCTTCCTTATTCTTTCCATGAAGAATCTCCTTCAAGTGATTAAGCTTCTTCAAGAGGACTTAGCTCTGATACCAATTTTTAGGCCTAAAAGGAGGACAACATAGCTGAGAGAGGGGGTGAATTAGTTTTGTACTAACAATTAAAAATTTTAAACCACTTAACCAATTAAAGATATGAATGATAAACAGTAATGCAAGATCCACAACATAATACACATAACACCAAATTTGTTCTCAGGGAAACCTAGTTAAGGGAAAACCTTGGTGGGAGTCAAACCCACTAGATAGATGTACTCTATTAAAATTATTGTCTGGTTAAGAGAAAATAAAATCAAAAGGGAATGCACATGCATTCATAGGCCCACTGCCTAGATCTCACTACTCACAATACAATGATTTGGCCCTCAATGGGGCTCAATGATCAATCACTAATTACAATTTACAAGAGTGGACAAATTATCTAGAACAAGAGAAAAAACTTACAACATCTTCTATGCCAATACAATTCCAATTAAGAACAATTGTTGCCTCATTTACAGAATACAAACATCCTCTTCTCTTCTCAATTGCACACACACACACCACAATCACAAAATGATTGCCCATTTATACATATTACAATGAATAAACAAAAACAAGGTTGACTAAGACCTATAAAAACAATTGATAAAAATATTATATTCAAACTACAATGTGATACAAATCAATTCAAACAAGATTTAGATAGGACCCAAATCTTCATCCTCAAACATGCAACGGCTTCACCAAATCTACACACAAAATCACAACACGTTACTTCACCTAGACAACTAGGACCTAAAGGAAGAAACACCAACATGCTATCCAATCACCAAATGTGATCACCACAATCAATGTGAACAATCCAAAATGGTCACAACATGATCAAAGAATACCACTAAACCTTCACATCAACTAAATCAACCATACCAATTCTTACTAAAGAAAAAAATTGACCTCAGAACACAGGAATATTGAAATATTGGCACCTGATAAATTAGTCATAACTTAATCAAACCATGACATTAACCTATGTGATCATACATGCATCAACTCCAAACTTATCTCAAACACCATCTAGGATCATAGAAAAGATTTTCACCATAGCCTCTGAACAACTGAAATCTTCTTTACTAAAAATACTGAACACATTGTCTACAACAACAATAGTATGTTGATATCAATGAAAAAACATTAATGTCAACACACATAAACAAGGTCTAATCAATAATCTCTGACATTCTCAACAATCTTCCAACTCTATAAAGCTATCATTTCTTCTCCCACTCCTATTCTCTATCCCTAAGCTACCTTGAAATTTGAGCCCATTCTCCATGGGACATGTCGCCAATGGCGACCTATCCCTAGGTTTTGGAGCCCAAACTTTCTCCAAAGCCCAATGTTGGGGTCCTATTTCAATATTTTCATTTGTGGTTTGCCTAGATCAAATTTGAATCCCAAAATGATGGAGTTAGTATAATAACCCCTTATCACTCCTCATTTTGATATAGATTCATGATCTACAACTTTGGCTATCAAGCTATCAAGTTTTCAAGAAAGCAAGAGAAATTGGATTCAAGATTTGAAGGAAAGAATCCAAGATCAAGATCTCCAAGTCTCCAATTCTTCAAAATTATTAAAATCCAAGGAAATCTTCTCCATTTGATGCAAGTTTCTCTTCCATGATGGCCAAGTGGAGGAATTTTCAAATCAATCAAGAAGATCAATACTTTCATCCACCTTCTCTCTCCTCTTTGCAAGTGATTATCAAGCACATCTACATTCATGATCGATGAGTGGCATCATAGATCTATGCATTTGTGATGGAATCCTTGATTCTACATCACATTCCAAGGTCAAATCTTTGGATTTCAAGTACATTTAAGCATCTTCATTAGTATGAGTGATTTCTACATCCATCCATGATGGTTTATGCAAGGTGAATCTATTATTTGTCTTTCTATCTACTCTCCTTTATGCAAATTTATTTCATTTATAAGGCTGATTCCTAAATAGGCATTGCACCAAGGCAAACCCCTTTCCACAACCTGATGAAGGGTGCTCCCCTTAATACCACAAACACATAACAGAAACAGAGAAACCACAACAATATGCAAGAACAGAAAATTGGCTTCTTATTATCTCCACAAATGTGGAATTACAAACTTTCAGAATTACAATATATGCAAAGCCACATGGGCATTCCCTTACAATATTCTGTAGGACAAAGCCTCGAATTATTGCCCAGATCTACTACCCAGAACTATTCTGAACTGCCTAAGACAATAATACAGCCTTCCTTATATAGGCAATTTCCACCACCTGGGAAGGTTCCAAAATTTTAGCCAATAAGGCCGACCAAACTTAGAATTATTTTATTTTACATTTTATTACATCATATTCGGCTCAAGATAACCTTTGAAACCCGAACAGAAATTTTGAAGAAAATTATTTTCCGCCATTTCAGGTGGCCCAACTTTCGAAGACCATAAGTCATCACCAGTTGACCCGATCGGCTATTATAACCCCATTTCGGAAATGCCACGAAGCGCTCTACAGGCTTGATTGGCGCAAGCGCCTGTCACCCAAATTTTTGACCTCATCCGGGGCCTCTAAAGCCTTCAAAACTGAGTTCGAAGTTTTTGTACCCTATTGCCAATACCGAAAATCTTCAATATCTTCAAAACTACACCTGATCTAGCCATGAAACTTTGCTGGCAGACTTATATGACCAAAATGAACCTCCAAGAAAGAAATCAGATCATTCTGAGCACATACAAAAATTATCAAAAATAGTAACTTTCCATAAATAGCAGCTCTGCACGAAATAGCCCTTATTGAATATAAAAATAGAAATATTTTTGGGTGATGCAAGATTGCTCTTACACCCAGGATGCTCCTGCATCAGACACCCGGGGTAATTTGAGAAGTGACCCTGTCACGACTTAGGTGTGTAGAGAAAAACCAAGACGGCTAACCTCCTCCTTTGTCAGCCATGATGAATCTTCAACAGGTCATCCTTTCCACTTGACCAGATATTCTTCATATGTCCTGTTCCTTGTGCTTCTACCAATACGACTGTCCAGTATATCTTCGATCTCCTTAGTGTCTGAACTAGTTGCTGGAATACTCCACTGTGCTGCTGTGATCTCATCTTCAACACCTCCTTCATGATACTCTGTCAGATCTGAAATGTTAAAAACTGGTGAAATATTTAGCTCAGTAGGCAATTCTACCTCATATGCGTTTCCTGAATCATGTTTCTTCAGTATCCTACATGGTCCAAACTTCTTCATTTTCAGCTTGTTATATGTACCAACTGAAAACCGCTCCTTCCACAAATGAACCACGACTTCATCACCAACCTGAAATTCCTTATACCTCCTTTTCTCATCTGCCTTAGCCTTATACTGTGCGTTCATCTTGGTAATATGCTTCCTCACCTCCCCATGGATGTTCTTCAAGTGTTCTGCAAAATCCTCAGCTTCAGCACTACTTATTTCTCCTTTATCTATCTTCCTCAATTCAGATGCATTTCTTGGACTACTTCCATATATAATCTGGAATGGTGATTTACCAGTGCTTCTATTGATAGAATTATTGTATGCAAATTCTGCCTGTGGTAAAATCAAATCCCATCCTGTTGGCTTATCTCCAACCAAACATCTCAGCAAATTTCCCAAACTCCTATTCACCACCTTTGTCTGTCCATCAGTCTGTGGATGATGTGATGAACTGAACTTCAAATCTGTCTTCAACTTCTTCCACAACGTACACCAGAAATATCCAACAAACTTAGTGTCCCGATCTGAAACTATGGTCTTTGGCAAACCATGAAGTCTCACTACTTCTCTGAAAAATAATTCTGCTACATGAACAGTATCATTAGTCTTCTCGCAGGGAATGAAATGTGCCATCTTTGAAAATCTGTCAACCACTGCAAAAATTGAATCATGTCCCCGCTGAGTCCTCGGTAAACCAAGAACAAAGTCCAGGCTAATATCCTCCCAAGGCTTCTCTGGTACGGGTAATGGCTAATACAATCCTGTATTCTGCTTCACTCCTTTCACCATCTGACATGCTCTGTAACTCTGTACAAACTTCTTCACATCTTGCTGCAACTGTGGCCAATAATAATTCTCACTAACCAAAGAAAGGGTTTTGTCATGACCAAAATGTCCAGCCAATCCTCCGCTATGCTTCTCCTTGATGAGATTCTCCCTCATAGAACTTCGTGGAATGCACAACTGACTCCCTTTGAATAGCATATCATCCTGGATGATGAAATCCAACCATTTCGTCCTGTCTAGAGTAACAGGTTCTGTACAAGCTTTCCAAGCTTCACCAAAATCAAGATCTTCTGGATACAAATTCTTGAGTTCCTTGAACCCAACCACCTCAATCTGCATCTCTGTCAGCAATAGTTGCCTTCTGCTAAGAGCATCTGCAACCTTGTTATACTTTCCACTTCTGTGTTTCAAAACAAATGTATAACTCTGCAAAAACTCAACCCATTTCAAATGCCTTTGATTCAATTTTCCTTGACTATTCAAATATTGTAAAGCTTGATGATCAGTATACAAAACAAACTCCTTAGGAAGCAGATAATGTCTCCACTTCTTTAATGCCTGAACTATAGCATAAAATTCTTGATCATAAACAGAATATTTCCTCTTGGCATCATTTAACTTCTCACTGAAATAAGCAACAGGTTTACCTTCTTGGCTCATAACAGCTCCTATTGCAGTACCACTAGCATCACAATCTACTTGAAACACCTTATTAAAATCTGGAAGTGCTAAAACAGGTTGTTCTGTAACTTTTTGTTTCAATAATTGAAAACTCTTTTCTGCTCCTTTAGTCCACTTAAACTCTTTTCTATCCCCTCTCATTGTCTCAGTCAAGGGACCACAAATGCTGCTAAATTTTTTGATAAATTTTCTGTAAAAACTAGCTAGACCATGAAAAGATCTTACCTCAGTAGCACTCCTCAGAGTAGGCCATTCAAAGATAGCCTGTACCTTCTCTGGGTCCATTTTTAGACCTTCTGCTGAAACTACAAATCCCAAATACACTAACTCTTTCTTCACAAAACTGCACTTCTTCAAATTAATCAATAATTTCTCTTCTCTCAGCTTCTCAAATACCATACGAATATGCATCATATGCTCATCCAATGTCTTACTAAAGATCAAAATATCATCTAGGTAAACAATGACAAACTTACCCAAAAATTCTTTCAGAACCTCGTTCATGAGCCGCATGAAAGTGCTCAGTGCATTGGTTAGCCCAAAAGGCATGACTAACCACTCATACAGTCCTTCCTTTGTCTTGAAGGCAGTCTTCCATTCATCTCCTTCTCTGATCCGAATCTGATGATATCCACTTTTCAGATCTATCTTTGAAAAATACATAGCTCCACTCAAACAGTCCATAATATCATCCATTCGTGGCAATGGAAACCTGTACTTGATTGTGATCTTGTTTATTGCCCTAGAATCTGTACACATCCTCCATTCTCCATTCTTCTTTGGTGCTAATACCGCTGGTACAGCACAGGGACTCAGACTCTCACGGATCAATCCTTTATGTAACAGTTCATGTACTTGTCTGTTCAACTCCTCACTTTCTGCAGGTGTCATTCTGTGTGCTACCTTATTCGGAAAACTCACTCCTGGGATCAAGTCCATCTGATGAATGATCTTCCTGACTGGTGGTAATCCATCAGGCACGTTATCGGATATAATATCCTGAAACTCATTCAACAAATCTGCAACTTCTACAAGGACATCTTCTACTTCCTCTTTACCAGCTTTTGGAATTAAAGCAAAACATACATGCTCATGCCTCATACCATCTAGAAAATTTCTTCCATCAACAAAAGTTATCCTTGCATTACCACATACCTTTTCTTCAGTCTCCTTTAATGGTTTTAGCTTATGTCGCACTCCATCCTTTGTCAGGGAATAGGTATTCGCATGACCATCATGTACAGCACATCTGTCAAACTGCCATGGTCTACCCAATAACATATGACATGCATCCATAGAGATGATATCACATAGTACCTCATCTTGGTACCCACCGATCTTGAACTTTACCAGGCACTGTTCACTGACCATGACCTTGTGGTCATCCTGCACCCAGGCAATCCGATATGGATGTGGGTGTTTCTGTCTCTTGAGCTTCAAATTTGTCACCATCTCTTCTGACACCAAATTGTCAGTGCTTTCACTATCGATAATCACATCACAGCATTTACCCTCACACTTGCATCTAGTGCGAAACAGGCTCCTCCTTTGCTCAGGTTCATTCTCACCACTCAACAAGACTCTTCTGTTAATCAACGTTTCTTCTCTTTCAGCATCTTCAGAATTTGATGATCTGGCATCTTCATCTACATGTGCAACTCTGGCCTGGCCTTCATTTCTCCTATTTGTTCTGCCTTGGCGCTGAGGACATTCAAATTCCCTATGACCTTCTTCTCCACAGTGAAAACATGTTCCACGGAAGCCACCTCTTCTAGATCCTTGTCCTCTTCCTCTTCCTCTTTGATCTCTATTATTCTGATCCTGGAAGTGATTGGAATTATTTCCTCACTGATTCTGACTGCTACTGGCCTCGTCCTTCTTTTTCGAATCTTCATTTTGGCCACCATATGACCATCCACTAGATCGTCCACCGCGACCTCTTCCATTTTGTCTGCTCTCAAACTTCTTGTTCAACTTTTCCTCTACTTTTAGGGAAAACTGGTATGCCTCTTCAATACTGTTCATTCGAACTAGATTCAGCTCCTCCTGAATGCTTGGCCTTAACCCATTAAGGTATCGGGCAACTTTCTCCTTATCAGCTTCTGCATGGCCTGTTCTGATGAGAAGTCGATAGAACTCCTGATCTGTATACTCCTGAACAGATCTTCCTGCTTGCTTCAAACTCTGCATTTTCTTCAGTAGGTCAAGCTCATAATCAATAGGAATGAACTATCGCTTCAATTTATCCACCATCTGATCCCATCTCATGATTTTCTCCTTTCCCCTTCTATTTCACTCCAACTGAATCTCTTGCCACCATATCTTCGCATGACCTTTAAGTCTGGCCTTCGCAAATTTGACCCTATCAGGATCCTCAACATCTTCATACTCAAAATATTCTTCACATTCATTGATCCAGTCGATCAATTCCTCTAGGTTAAGATTTCTAGAAAATGTAGGAACCTCAATCTTAGGTCTTTTCCCAATCTTGGAAATCGCCCGAAAAAGTCTTTCTTCCTCTTGGTTCACAATTTCAACTTCTCCTTCTTGATATTCTTCTTCGGCTTCATCCTCGCTTTCATCTCTGACATTAAGATTCATTCCTCTGTGAATCTCTTCTTGCAATGCTCGCACTTGTCTCTGTAGCTCTCTAACCTCAGGTGTCACAGCACCAGCTCTTCCACCACGTTCTCTTCGTGGAGGCATTTTTGCGATGCGCGCTGAAACCCTAACCATGGTCCTGGTGCAAACTGCCTCGCAGTCGGTGATCTGTTTACACACTCAAGAAAACCTGCTCTGATACCACTTGATGAAGGGTGCTCCCCTTAATACCACAAACACATAACAGAAACAGAGAAACCACAACAATATGCAAGAACAGAAAATTGGCTTCTTATTATCTCCACAAATGTGGAATTACAAACTTTCAGAATTACAATATATGCAAAGCCACATGGGCATTCCCTTACAATATTCTGTAGGACAAAGCCTCGAATTATTGCCCAGATCTACTACCTAGAACTATTCTAAACTGCCTAAGACAATAATATAGCCTTCCTTATATAGGCAATTTCCACCGCTTGGGAAGGTTCCAGAATTTTAGCCAATAAGGCCGACCAAACTTAGAATTATTTTATTTTACATTTTATTACATCATAGTCGGCTCAAGATAACCTTGAAACCCGAACAGAAATTTTGAAGAAAATTATTTTCTGCCATTTCAGGTGGCCCAACTTCTGAAGACCATAAGTCATCACCAGTTGACCCGATCGGCTATTATAACCTCATTTCAGAAATGCCACGAAGCGCTCTACAGGCTCAACTAGCGCAAGCGCTTGTCACCCCAAATTTTCAACCTCATCCGGGGCCTCTAAAGCCTTCAAAACTGAGTTCAAAGTTTTTGTACCCTGTTGCCAATACCGAAAATCTTCAATATCTTCAAAACTACACCTGATCTAGCCATGAAACTTTGCTGGCAGACTTATATGACCAAAATGAACCTCCAAGAAAGAAATCAAATCATTCTGAGCACATACAAAAATTACCAAAAATAGTAACTTTCCATAAATAGCAGCTCTGCACGAAATAGCCCTTATTGAATATAAAAATAGAAATATTTTTGGGTGATGCAAGATTGCTCTTACACCTAGGATGCTCCTGCATCACAACCTTTTTTCCCATTTTTCTATATGTGGGAATAGGATAAAGAGTTGTCGAACTAGATCTAGGTAGAGCAGGTAT